>JAOPSE010000060.1:4285515-4374301 GCA_029449295.1 Zea luxurians | reverse complement strand
TACTCTGATTCCTTTCTAAACTTATCTTAATCTTTTCTCATCTATTTCTGCTTTACTCTGATTATTCTTACCTTTTGCTTCTAAAGACAGATGTGGATTTCACACTTTCGAAATCCTGTGCCTAAAGTGATCTTTAGGAATAGGAGACCTACTCTTAGGAACAAAAAAACAAAACTATTTTTATAGGTATCTATACGCTTGAGTGTTTGTTCTTATGATATTGTCTGATTTGGATCTTTGATTGAGTGTGATTAGTTGTGGAGTAATGTCCACAATTACATATGCATATACATATAGGCATAAATAGAATTCATGAGATAGCTAAACAACTTAGATTGTCCTCCATTAAAGTGTATCTATTTTATATAGATCCCTCGTATCTTAAAAGACTCTCTCTTATCTTAATAGATCCATCTTATCTTAAAAGATACTCTCTTACCTTAATAGATTCATCTTATCTTGAAAAGATTCTATCCAATACTAATAGATCTAAGTAATCTCAAAAGATTCTACCATAATCTTAGAGACTCATCTTGACCTAACAAGCATACTTATCTCCACCACTTTGCTTATCTCATAATAGTGTAACAAACATGATCTATTCCAAAATAAAATAAGTAGATCTTATCCAGTCTAATCTGATGACACCAATTTAATTCTGATCCCATCTAATCTGGTCAGATCTGATCTAAAGGACAAACATGTTAGATAATACTGGTAAAATAAGATTGGATCCTACTCTTATAAATATGTTTTAATCCAAGTTGGACTAAGATTCCAATTTAGACTAGACCACATACTCAACTTGGCCTTATGCAACTACCTCAACCATTCGATGGTTGCATAACTCCTCTGTTTTAATTTAAACAGAAAATTCTGATCTACCTACCCATCCCATTTCAAAAGATTCTAACATATCTTAAATATTCTACCCTGGTAGATTTATCTAACATAAACTAAGTTTAATCCAGTTATATCCAATCTAACCTAGACCCTACCTAATCTAATATGGTCTAATCTATGTTACAAGTATTAACTAAACCATATTCCTATAAATGGGGCTTAAAACCTTAATTGGTGTCTTAAACCAACTCGTTCGTGGAACCACGACCTAGACTATGCTATAGGTTGCCCAGCCCCTCTATCCCAAAAGTAAAGTGAACTCTGTTCAACCTACCTACCCCGTGTACCAGCAATTATTATCCCAACTTGGATAATGGCATCTAACACCACGACCGATGGTCCCTAATTTAGACCCCAAAGGAAGCTCGATTATGCCATAGTACACTCATTCTAAGTCAACATTCACCTACAAGCTAAACCCGGATGTACCCTTGTTTTCTATGCCCCACCTGTTAATGGCATGAATTTTTTTAAAGAGAATATATACTAATTAGAAGTTCCACTTAATATATATATATACACTAGAATTTCATTAAAAAAAATAAAGTCAACTTGATATGCTCAACTAATTGGTATTCCTAAATGGAATTATGGAATCTAATGAGAGTCACTTAACAAGTGAGCACTAGTGAAATAAACTAGATCCTACTCCTATAAACCTTGTTCTCCCCTCGTGCACTTAAACCTAAATTCGTGCATTAGACCAACTCAACCATGAGCATGAGGGCCAACCCAACCCATAGTCTTGATGAATGGTATAATCTATCCCCACCTAACATCAAACAAACTTTTAACCTACATCATGTAGACTGTCTTATCCTGACAAACTCTAACCTACCTTTGGATATTCACCTTATACGGCTAGTTACCCTAATCTGGACATAAAACAAAGATTAAGCCCTGCTAAAGAATCTGCAGATCATAAATAGCTACTAACCTATTCATTCTGCTTAACAAATACTTTTCATTACAAAACTATCCTACCATATGCTTCTAACTCTCATGGTCAATACCAGGAAGGGAAAGACTATCAGGCAACAACAAACAGAAATGAATCCTCTAGATCCTCCACCTATCGAATCGATCAAGTGGTTGCCACCCAAATGATGGTAATACAACAAATGGAAAACATGGTTACCGAATTGCAATATCAGATAAGACAAGAACGCAAGGAAATACGCTAGGACCGGCTAGAGATACGTCGAGAAATAAGGCAAGCACAGTTGGAAAGACAACAACAACAACGCCCACTACCACCACCACCACCACCAGCTCCACCAAGCTACATAAACAATATATAAATTACTACTATTTGTAAGATCTAAATGTTACTTTAGTTAGTAAATGGTATGATAATATTTTAGGAGGAATAATAAGGTCTAATTGACCCCATGTGTTGCTAATAAATTATGCATCATGCTAAGATTTTGTTTGTGCATATGTGTTGAGATGACATAGTTATACACCCTTTCCTTACAAATCTCGAGGACGAGATTTCTGTTAAGGGGGTAGGATTTGTAAGGCCCAAAATTTGTATAAGAAAAAAAATAATAAAATAAATATATGGAGAAATAAAATAATAAATTCAGATATCTCAAATTATACTTGAGAGATGAGAATAGAGGACTGAATTTTTTAAAAAAAATCAAGAATTATCTTAGAAAAGAAGTATTAGAAAAGTTTTCTGATCAACTAAATGACTATTCATTTCATTAAATGATGCACTATAGGCATTTTATACTTATGAATATGTGGTGAAACATTTTAATAAAAAGTCATAATTTAAACTTGGGACTCAAAGTATAAATGAAAATAAAATAGAAAAATAGGAAAGGGTATTTGATGGAACTATTTATTTCTTCCATAAATAAATAACAAGGGAGAGAGTAAATAATAAGATTGTAAACAGTAGATGTTATAATCACATTAGTGTTAATTTTGACACTTGGGAATTTGAAGTTCAAAATGGGAATTTGAATTTAACCCAAAGATGCACTTTAGAAATTGGAAGTGATATAGAGGAAACAAGAGATAAAATACTATACAAACAAAATAAGTTTATAAAATAAATAAATTTGTCCACACTACGTTCAAATTGAACATTTAATGTGAAGACAAAGTCGCCACAAACTTTGAATTTAAATTGGAAATTTAATACCAAATTCAAATTTTGCAAAGGGAAATTCAAATAAGAAAAAGAAAAGGAAAACAGTGCACTAGGCCGCCAACCCCAAATCAGGCCCATCATCACTGCTCCAGCGCACGACCCAATTTTCCCCTTCACCCGCTGGCCCGTCACTGGTCACCCGCGCGTGAAACCAACACCGCCACTTACACGTGGGTCCCACCAGCCATCCACCAGTCGCCCGCGCCCGTCGTTGATCGCGCGCTGGTTTGATCCCGCCACCTGTGTCACTGTTCCATGGGCCCACAACACTGCGTCACCCCTCCTGGTTCCTATCGCGCTCGTGACCATGACCGGTGGGGCCCAGTAATCGGGCATCTCAACAACCTGGCCGAGATCGCCGCGGCGTCATCCTTGCACCACTGTTACTGTCCCGACCAACTCGGATCTCCCCTTCCCCATAAAAGACGTGGCGCGCCGAGCCGATGCATCATAAATCATCCCAAACCACCCTAGCCACCGAGGGAGACGAACCGAAGTGTGGGTGCGCGGGCTAGGAAGGACCGCCACTGTGGAAGTGCGCTGACAACATCAATCGATTGCCAACGAAGCTATTTAGTGGTAGTCCAGGCCCTAGCGGAGCTGTAGAAGGGATTAATCGAGAGGAGAGTCGCTATGGTGCCGGGAATTGCTCATCGGAGCGGGTTCTCCGTCGCTGGTCCGCCATCCACGTGGCCAGCCTCGCCGTCATCTTCACCCACGGTAAGAATCCTTCACCCAATTCGTAGTGTGCTAGCGAGTATGGGATTTGGATTGGGGAGTCTGTGGCACGTGTTTGGGGAACACTGGATGCGCGACGGCGATGGTCCGTCGTGGGAGCAAGGGCGCGCCGCCATGGCTCGGCGGTGGGTGGGGGAAAGGTCTCCAGACCGTTGGATTCCACACCAACGGTCACGATTAAGCTGTTGGCGTACCGCTTCGTGTAGTTGATCTGGGCCATCGGTTTGATCAGGCGGCCAGGAGTGACCATGGTGTAATTAAATCCTGTCCGTCCATGTGGGATCAGATGGCCACAGTTTCATACCGCTTCATTTAAGATCAGATCTAATCTGAGCCCTCAATTCTGGATCGTGCGGCTGATGTTCCCCCATACCCCTTCGGCGAGGCCATTTTGCATAAGAGACCCTGTAGTTAATTGAAAATAACCCACCGTCCTTTGCAACAGTAGACTGGGTCTTGGAAACATTTGTGCAATAGCCCCTGACCTTCCCAGAAATTGGTGCACAGTCCCGAGGTCATGGAAAATCATATAACTAATTATAGAAATTGATTATTGTGCAAAAATAAATTTAGAAACTTGATCAATTCATAGAAAATTCATATGAACTCCAAATAGATCCATTCCAGTTCCTATAATTTTATAATATTGTTGTTTATCATCTAGTGCCACAATTTTGACATGAAAATTGTATTAAAATTAATCTCTTGGTTAATCTTGTATTGAATACATAAAACCTTAGGAAATTCATAACTCCTCTGTTTTAACTCCGATTTAATCCGTTCAAGTTGCGTTAGTCTCGTATAAATATTTACTATGCAATAACAACACTTATTATACCATGTCTCATTCTTTTATAATTAGGTCTTTGTTTAACCTATGTTGGTTAGTCTTGTTAATCAACTTACCATTATAATCTATTAAAATATGATCTATGGTCAATTTATAATTTATATTAAAGTTGAATTAATTACTATTTTTGTTATCTTTTCTCTAGAATTATAAAATAAAACCTAGTTTTAATCATTTAAATCACATCATAACTCCTTAACCACGACTCCGATCTTAGTAGTTCTCGATCCCACGATCTCGTAGCAACGCGTAGATTATTATTATTCAGTTTGTATTTATGTTTGGTGTGATGTTAATTCTGTCTATACCATGTTTGTTTGTATTTCTATGACTAGCAGTGTGGTTTCAAGGATCTGAAGAATCACCCTGGTAACTGGAATCTCAATTGCCAGGCAAGTTGTGCCCTTGATCACTTTTGTTACTCAATAATACTCTTTATTATCACTATTCAATGCATAGGTTTAATTTTGATGGGACCCAATAGGTCACCCTAGTCTGTTTATCCTGTTTACCTTGTTTACCCCTGAATCACTTGGGTAGTTCTGCTATTGCTTTATATGGTTTTGGGTTAATATTTCATTACATCCATGTTCCAATTATTCTATTATGTTATTTATGTTCATGTCAAGATCAATATATTATTGTTAATTGGAACATGTAGCTTAACTTGAGAAACACGTGCCACCACAAGGGAGGAATGGGACCCCTTGGCTAACTAATTAGGAAAGCTAGTGGAAGACTACCTTATCCGAAAGGGGCAAGGGCAGTAGGGGAGTTGCATGCAAGGAGGTTCTCGGGTTGATTTTGCTACGATGGCGGTCAGACGGGGGATTCTTGCAAGTGCTCTTCCCATAAACTGTAGCGGGTTTTCTAAAGCTAGTGGAACTTTGTAAAGGCCTCGTAGTGGATCCCTAGCCATTCACCTTGGTAGTGTCTAAGGGCCTTGCAAACCCTGGCGACATGGGAAACACGACTTGTGGGTAAAGGGTACAACCTCTGCAGAGTGTAAAACTGGTATACTAGCCGAGCTCACGGTTAAGAGCAGCTCAGGACTCTCGCGTGATTAATTTATGGAACTTAAATTCAATTTGTCATTTGCATTTGCATGGATTTATTATTAATTTTGTTCTATTATTGTTATTATGGTTTGGTATTTACTTGCATCTAGTAATTGCTAATAAAATTTTGACCAACTTTAAAAGCAATGCTTAGCTTTAACCATTCTCTTTGGTAAGCCTTACACTTCACATGATCTCCCACCTTTGGTGAGTTCATGCACATTATTCCCCACAACTTGTTGAGCGATGAACATGTGTGAGCTCACCCTTGCTGTCTCACACCCCTACAGGAGAAGAACAGGTGGTTCAAGAGGAGCCACGCAACGAGGAGTTCGATTCGATCTAGGTGGCATCTCCCAGTTGACTTTCTGGCGCCAAGGATGGATTTTAGATCCTGTTATATTTATATTTTATTTTGTAAGACTTCCGCTATGTAATAAGTACTCTGATTATATTATGACATTTATCTCTATACACTCTGTTATTATATATGTTGTCTTCTTTGGCGCATGTATGAGATGCACCTAGCTTTGTCCCTTAAAACCGGGTGTGACAAGTTGTTAGCATAGTGGCCAAGTTCGCCACACTTGAAACAACCATTGGGTTGGACCGGAGTATTTGTGTTGTTGTTTTTGGCCGGTGTGTTCACGACGCTTCCTTGATGATTCTGCTGATGACCACTAGACCTTTGACCTGTCTGAGTGTTGTTTCTCTGCTAGTTCTGATATTGGTTGCTCCTCTGGCCTTGTTGTCCAGAGCGTTGTACTTGGTAGTTGTTGTTCCTACTCTGATTTCTGGAGCGAAACTGAGAACCTTGAGAGTTGTTTTGACGGGTATTCCTGCTAGACTGCCCTAGGAATTTTCTCTTATGATTAGACAACTCTTTTTTTGCTTTCAAGGCCAATTGCCTTGTTAAGCAAAGTATGGAAATTGGGAAAGTTGTGGCTTTGCAGCTGATAGTTTAAAAGCCCAAACAAGCCTTCCAAGAAATGTTCTTGGCGCTTCTCGTAAGTGTCCACTTCTTCTAGGGCGTAACGTGAAAGCTAGGTGAAGCGATCACGGTACTCACTAACAGACATGTTCCCTTGTGTGAGGGATAGGGCCTCTTTTTT
Source organism: Zea luxurians (assembly GCA_029449295.1). Classification (NCBI taxonomy): domain Eukaryota; kingdom Viridiplantae; phylum Streptophyta; class Magnoliopsida; order Poales; family Poaceae; genus Zea; species Zea luxurians. Next base: position 4,367,473 of record JAOPSE010000060.1, on the reverse strand, counting down.
CTTGAGCTTCATTATTCCTGAGGGAATATGATGAGCATGGAAGTTCACCTAGAATTCCTGCCAAGTTATGGCATCAGCATTAGCATGTGCTGCGGTGAAGGCATTCCACCAGTCGGACGTGGCACCTTCAAGTCTACCCAAAGCATACAAGACCTTCTCTCGGTCATTGCACTGGGTGATGTCCAGTTTCTTTCCGATAACCTTAAGCTAGTCATCAGCATCCAAGGGGTCAACCGCTTGAGAGAAAGCAGGCGGGTGGTGGCTCATAAAATCCAGGTGCTTGTCTCTAGCTTGTGGTGCATTCTGCTGTTGATGCTGGTTCTGCTCATTTTGTTGAATCTGTTGTACAAAAGCAGTGAGTCCTTGCAAAAGCTGCATTTGCGCTGCGATGAATTGCTCCATGTTGGGATTTGGTGGTGGTGGTGGCAACTGCTGACCATGCTGGTTTCTGTTGTTCCGGGGACCTGAGCGAGCGTTCATCATCTGGTTGGTTAGAAATTCCAATTCTTAGGTAAGTGAGGAGTAGAGAAAGATTCTAGGGAGAATAGATTTTTATTAAAGTTAAGTTTATTATTTTTATGCTCTTATGGCCATCATTCCATAAGACCATTGCACTCAAGCAAAAATCCAAATCAAACGTTGCAACAACACCATCACATGGTTGTTATTATTATAAGCATAGTATTATAAAAGGAAGGTGTTCATCGTCTAATGCGTAAACTATCTTATTATAGTATAACTGAAAATCTATAGCAGCCTGGTGACGGATCCTGGTTCTCTATAGTGGATCCTCTTATGGGAAGGGGACAACGCCATGGCAGGGACTTGAGCTTCAGAGGGATCCCTTCCTTCTAGTTGAGCTTCCAGGGCTGCAATCCTTGCATGTGCATCATCCAACTCCAAGTGTACCCTGGAAATGTCTAGGGTAGCAGTATCTAGGTCGGTGTTAAGACCTACCACCACACCTACTAGCGCGTTGAGGTGATCTTCTCCAGCTCCATCTGGAATAATGCTGGTCTGGCTTTCTCCAGAAAGACGCAGAGGAAGATACATGTACTTCATGTTGTGCAGCTGCTGCCGGTAAGTGTGGCAGAGGGATCATAGAGTTCGCCTAGCAGCATCGCTGACCGAAGCAGCGTAGGTGGATAGCGACGTCAGAGACTCATGAGCTGATAGAGTCCTGAACCCTTTATCCCCTGCATCCATCACCCTGACATGAATGCGAGTGATGTAGTAGCAAGACCGAGGGGCTCGTACACTCGCCTTGTCTCATATAGGGGTCGGACGTAGGTTCCCAATGCATGCAGAACATCCTGTAGCAGGTTAGGGAAGTGCCCCGTCTTGAACATTGATGTATAATGTTCGGTGACATGCCATATCCCCACGAAGTGGTCCTGCTGTTCACCGTTGGCTTCCTCGTTGATGTTCTCCTCTTCTTCTTCTTCTTCATCGCCGTCTTCATCATTGTCACCAGAGTCGTCCGAGTCGTTGCCTTCGGGAGCAGGGCTTGGACTACTGGTGCTGGCGGTGCTGAAGATGACGATCCAGCTGCGAAGGCTAGTGATTCTGCCAACGGGATGGGCATAGGCAGAAACTCCTCCGAGCTGTCCTCCAAAATAACTTTGTTCTCCACACGAATGCGAGGGAGATCCATAGGGATTTCCACGACTACCAATGGGTAGACAGGAGCCTGCCATGGCGGAGGGATGTAATTGGTGTTGGTTCCGGTGGTTTGGATTGTACGCACCATCTACAAGAGAAGATGTCAACTTAGTTGAATTTTTTAAAGAGGTAAGATTAATAAAATAATTTTGTAAGAACAAAATAAGCATGTTTTGAACAGACTAGGCTTTCCATTTCTAACTAGTCTAACAACCTAGAGTCAGCATACCTTTGAAACACCTTCGAAAGATCAACACAGAAGTAAGCATAGCGCGAAGATACACACCGAAGCTACTTTCCAGGGAGCTTCGGCATAGCGACACGCCTTGATATGAAGGGTTTCACCGACTTAAAGATGAAATGACCAATCGGCCCATGGTAATTTGTGTCATGATTGTGATAAGTTGTAAAGGACATATATGTAATTTTAACCAGGCTGCGTCCCGTGCCTATAAATAGGTGAACAGTACCCCTGTACTGTTCACGCTGACTGATGCTCGTGCATCACGCTTGTACCTTTGCCTTCTGTCAAGCCGAAGGTACAAATGTAATTTAATGTTGTTCTTATTCATTAATAATTATATAATAATATATATTAACAGTATTATATGATTATTCATGTTATTTCCCATGTTCCATATGCTTCGTCTTTCATTAATATATGCTGTGATGATGAAGGTTCGTCCTTCATGACCTTCGTCCGAAGATCGTTATATCCTTAGGGAAATAATGCTCCGAAGGACAAAGGTCATTAACCATTAACTTCTTTTTGTGTTGCCTTGTTCTTAATTCATAGCATTTGAGAACAAGTGCCCAACATTGGTGCCCACCTCCGATGAACTCACTTCCACTTTTGAGCTGATGGCTTCGTTCAGCAACCAAGTTGTAGCACCTCGGCTACGAAGCTGGTGCTCCCGATAACAGGCGGTTCAAGCTTAGAGCCAGCCAACAAGAAGCAGAAGAAAGAAGCGCAGAGAAGGGTGCAACATGTTGGGGTGCAGGGACCCTTCATTAAGTCCAAATGGTCCCACATCCCAATCACCTTCTCCCAGGAGGATCTTCAGCTCAAAGATTACCCCCACAATGATGCTATGGTCATATCTTGTGTCATCAAGGGGTTTCTGGTCCATAATGTTCTGGTCGACACAGGCAGTGCAATAGATATCATATTTGCTAAGGCCTTCAGACAAATGCAAGAGCCAGAGGATAAGATTCATGATGCTACATACCCTCTTTGTGACTTCGGAGGAAGGCAGATTGTAGCACTTGGCAAAATTACAATGCCAGTAACCTTCAGCTTCGTTCATAACACAAGGACTAAACAAGTTGTTTTTGACATTGTTGACATGGAGTACCCATACAATGCAATCATTGGCCGAGGGACACTCAATGCTTTCGAAGCTATACTTCATCCAGCATGCTTATGTATGAAGATACCTTCGGAGCAAGGGCCCATTGCTATCCATGGAAGTCAAGATGCTGCCAGAAAGGCTGACAGAAATTGGACAGATTCAAAGGCAATCCATAATATAGATGGAGTCGAAGCCTGTGAGCAGTATAAACACAAAAGAGAGAAGGCTGCTTCGGCGGATCAGCCGAAGCCTATGCTCCTATGTGAAGACATAGCAGAACAAAGGGTATTGCTGGGGTCTCAGCTATCTGAAGAACAAGAGAAGACTTTGCTAAGATTCTTATTCAACAATAAAGATGTCTTTGCTTGGTCCGCCAATGATCTCTATGGTGTCAACAGAGATATCATTGAACATTCACTCAACGTGGATCCATCCTTCAGACCAAGAAAACAAAGGCTTCGGAAAATGTCTGAAGACAAAGCTGAAGGTGCTCGGAACGAAGTGAAGAGACTTCTTAGTGCTGGTGTTATCAGAGAGGTGAAATACCCAGAATGGTTAGCCAACACTGTTATGGTGAAGAAGGCTAATGGTAAATGGAGAATGTGCATTGATTTTATAGATCTTAACAAGGCTTGTCCGAAGGATGAGTTCCCATTACCAAGAATAGACTTCCTAGTAGATGCAACAGCTTCTTCGGAGCTCATGAGTCTACTGGATTGTTACTCAGGCTATCATCAAATATGGATGAAGAAGGAAGATGAGCCCAAGACCAGCTTCATAACCCCTAGTGGCACATATTGTTATCTTCGGATGCCCGAGGGGCTCAAGAATGTTGGAGGAAGCTTCAGCAGAATGATAGCCAAGGTCCTTCATTCTCAAATAGGCAGGAATGTACTAACCTATGTTGATGATATCATAGTGAAAAGCACGAAGCAAGAAAATCACATTGCTGATTTACAAGAGACATTTGCTAACTTCAGGCAAGTTGGCCTAAAGTTAAATCTAGAAAAGTGTGTTTTTGGGGTAAAGAAGGGCAAGTTCCTTGGCCGTTTGGTGTGAACTAAAGGAATTGAAGCCAACCCAAGCAAGATTGAGGCTATTCTTCGGATGGAGCCGCCAAGCATAAAGAAGGGGACCCAGCGGCTGGCAGGAAGGCTAGCATCATTAAACAGATTCATATCCAGATCAGCAGAAAGAAATATGCCATTCTTTGAAATACTGAAGTCAACCGAAGTTTTCCAATGGGGTCTGGCCCAGCAAAAAGCTTTTGAAGAGCTGAAACAATACTTGATCGATCTAACAACACTAACTCCACCTTTGCTAGGGGCTCCATTGCTCTTATATGTGGCAGCTTCGCACTACATAGTTAGTGTGGCTCTGGTACAGGAGAAGCTAGATGGCCAAATGAAAAAGCAGGCTCCAGTCTATTTTGTCTCCGAAGTTTTAAGTTTGTCAAAGAAAAATTATACAGAATTGGAAAAGGTGTTGTATGCTGTGTTAATGGCCTCCAGGAAGCTTTAGCATTATTTTCAAGCATATCACATAATTGTTCCTTCGTGACAGCCTCTGAAGGACATAATGAGGAACATAGAAGTTACTGGAAGGATTGGAAAATGGGCTGCGGAGCTTACGAATTTACTACTGACTATGTGCATAGATCCTCAATTTAGTCCCAAGCGTTAGCAGACTTCATCGCTGATTGGACGCCAGGGGCTCAGGAAGAAGAAATAAACAAAGATGCCGAAGCTTGGACAGTGTTCTGCGATGGTTTTTGGGGAACCTTCAGTGCAGGAGCGGCTGCTGTCCTAGTTGCACCTTCGAAAGTCAAAACATGTTATGTAGCAAGGCTTGACTTCAATTGCACAAACAATATTGCTGAATACGAAGCACTTCTGTTGGGGCTTCGGAAGTTGAAGGCAATGGGAATAAGAAGGGCCATTCTTAAAATTGATTCTCAAGTCATTTTTGGTCATGTTGACAAAAGTAGCAAGGCCAGAGACCTGAAGCTTGAAAGATATTTAGACACGGTTCGAAGGCTTGAAGCTTCTTTCGAAGGATTTTCAGTCAAAAATATTCCAAGAGGGGAAAATGAGCATGTTGATTTGCTAGCCAAGTCAATGGCACAGGGGCTCCCGTTACCTTCGGAAGTATTTTTTGAGACAATAAAAGCACCTTCGGTTGAACTTATGGAGAGAGCAGTGCTTACAATTTCCCTAGTACATAGTGAAGATTGGAGGACTGAAATTATATCTTTCCTCCAAGGGAATTGTCTTTCGGATGATGAAGCTTATAATAAGAGAATGGAAGCAAGGACAAGACCGTATGTGATAATAGAAGGGGAATTGTATAAACATAGAGTCTGTTCCCCACTTCTTAAGTGTTTATCCAGAGCTGAAGGTATTGAATTGATGAAAGAGATACATGTAGGTCTGTGTGGATCACATATTGGATCTAGGCCCGTGCTAGGAAAGGTATTTAGATAGGGATTCTACTGGCCGAAGGCAGCTTCAGATGTGGCAGAGTTAGTTCAAAAATGTAAAAATTGTTAAAAATGTGCAAGAGACCAAAAACAACCTTCATCTCTCACCCAGCTAATACAGCCTACTTGGTCATTGCAAAGATGGGGCCTGGATTTATTAGGCCCACTTCCACCAATGCAAGGTAATTTGAAATATGTTGTGGTGGCTGTGGAATATTTTTCCAAGTGGATTGAAGCGAAGCCTTTGGCTACAATAACTTCAGTTACAGTCCAGAAATTCTTCTGGCAAAATATTGTTTGTCGCTTTGGCGTGCCGAAGGCTATAACTATGGACAATGGAACATAGTTTGATGCTGAAACGTTCAAGGATTTGTGACCAAATTGGCACAAAGATTCATTTTGCATCAGTTAGGCATCCAGAGTCAAACGGACTGGTAGAAAGAGCAAATGGCATTATTATGACGGGAATAATGAAGCTAATCTTCAATCAGCCCAGAGGAAAGTGGCTAGATGAGTTGATTAAAGTGGTATGGAGCCACAATACAACCATATCAAGGTCAACAGGATTCACACCCTTCAAGCTATTATTTGGTGATGAAGCTATAACTCCAGAAGAAGCTAAAGCAGGGTCAATAAGAACAACAGCTTCGGTAGAAGACAAAGCTGATTATCATGTTGCAAAAGATACTATAGAAAGGACTAGACTTCAGGCTATGGAGAACATCAATAAATATCAAGCCGAGACAATAAAATGGCGCGACAGAAAAGTTCGATTGAAAAACATTAAGTCAGGGCATTTGGTGCTTCGGAGAGTGGCCAATCCGGACACAGTAGGCAAATTGCAATTGAAGTGGGAAGGACCTTTTCTCGTAGTATCTTCGTCGAGACCCGGTTCTTACAGATTGAAGGACATGGACGACAACGACATTCCTAGATCTTGGAATGCGGATGAGCTTCGGCAATATTATGTGTAATTTGATGTAATCTTTTTTCATTTTTTCTATGGCACCCTTTTCCTTTCCAAAGGGGGAGAAAGGTTTTTAATGGGGCCATAGCTTATAATTTTTCCTTCTTATTTAGCTCCACGAGAGCTAAAATACCCCAAACAGTATTATATGATTATTCATGTTATTTCCCATGTTCCATATGCTTCGTCTTTCATTAATATATGTTGTGATGATGAAGGTTCGTCCTTCATGACCTTCGTCCGAAGATCGTTATATCCTTACGGAAATAATGCTCCGAAGGACGAAGGTCATTAACCATTAACTTCTTTTTGTGTTGCCTTGTTCTTAATTCATAGTATTTGAGAACAAGTGCCCAACAGATACCACTTCTGTCACACCCGATTCTAGGGGCAAAATTGAATGCATAACATATGTGTGCCAGGATCCAATTTCCACACATATGTTGATGTCACAAGTGTATATATCAAAAGACAATGCAATAAAGGCGTAAAGAGAGTAGAGTAACTTTATTACATCATCTAGATCATAGTATCTTAGCAAGTATCATTATCAAAGTACGGTGGAATTAAACATGGACACTCTTCCACAGGAAGGTGACTGGCACATCGTTAGACTCAATATTTCATCAACGTCATCTACGATGTCTTCATCATCACCCTCTGATCAAAATATTAGCAAGGGTGAGCTCACTTATGGTTGGGGCTCAGCAAGTGGGGGAGATAATGCAAAGTTAACAAGGCATGCTATGGATAAACAATAAGCATTTTACTTGGTCAATATTTTATTAGCAACACCTGACTTACTAATTGTAAGTGTATCCCAAAATTCCTAGTTAAACATAAGTACATGATTATATGTCAAAACAATTAAGTGAGATCACTTAAGCAAACCACTGGTGGACCATCAAACCATAATTTATTTTCCATCTTTAAGTTCAATTATCATGTGAGGGTCCAGGTTGCTCTTAACTGTGAGCACGGCTTGTGGGGGACAAATATCCCTCGGGTCCACTAGAAGGCAAGAAGGCCTCGCGCGGAGCCTCAGGCCAGTTACCTTGCAAGGCCATCCCTTCGTGGGCCGGGCTAGAGCTACTGGCGGAATGGGCCGACCTGAGAAGGCAACGGACTCAAGCCTAGGCAATCCGTTGACTCGTGCGCTATCCACAACAACCGCCCGACTTTCCCGCGCATGGCATCCTTGAATATCGAGGCAGATTAGGGATAAGTCGGCGAGATTGTAGGAAGATCAGTTCAGTCAGTTCACTATTGTTTAGGAGACATGTGATCCTTATGTATGCATGGAGTGCCCCACGGTCGTGTATATAAGGCTCAGGGGGTACCCCATCATTTCCATCGACCATATACCCATCTCATTAGCTTTTCTCCACTCAAGAGACTTCACTTGTAACCTACCACATAAAGATACACCCCAAAAAGTAGGGTATTACGCCTCTCCAAGCGGCCCGAACCTGCAGAAAATTGTCTGTCTCACTCTTATGTGCCCGACACGAACCATTGAGTTACAGTCAACAGCATCGTCCTACCCAAAAGCACCGCAAGGGGTAACCCTAAGTGTGCGGTCAGACTCTAAACACCGACAGCCGGCGCACCAGGTAGGGGGTGTGTTGTTGATCCAAGCTAGCTCAATGGCCATCACCTCCAAGTGCAAGATCACTCTTCGCTCCAAGACTATGTTTTGCTTCGGAACCATCTCGTCCATAGTAGATGAAGAGGTAACTCTTTACCGCATAGCAGACCCGCCGGAGAAGAAGCTCTCCTCAGAAATTCCGAGGGAAGCCAGGGCAGAACAACGAGTGGCGCCACCACCCGCATCCCGAGCAAAGACGACCTCTTACAAACCAAAAGTTGGGAGCTCACCTACCCGAAAAACTCCGCTGTCCACCTCGCCCACAAAGGAGTGGACACGGATCACTTGAAAGAAGGAAGCAAATGTCCTGAGTCAGGGGACGAGAACACGCTGAACCATCTTTCCGGCACCTTTGCCCTCAAAGGAGGACGGAAAGAGAAGCACCATCGCACTAGCTCCTTTCTACCCTGACATCCTCTTCATCGAGGGGAGATTGGACTCGACACCCATCTCCGATGACGAGCCTACCATGCAAGGGAAAGAACCTCCCCAGTGTGAAGCACGGCGACGGAGGAACAGACGCCGGAACATGCGGCGGCATCACGAGGCTGGGGAACGGGACCCGGTGCAGCCCATATCCTAGGACGAAGCCTCAGAAGTGGGAGAAACTCCCAACAAGCGAGTACACCGAGAAAAGTGGAACTCCCGCCGTCATGATCGCCGACAAGCTCAGGACCAGGAACGAGAGCAAGCCAAGCAAGATGCAAGGCTGCGTCGAGAGAACCCTCTCTTTGCTCGTAACCTGTACCCCGACTTCGCTCGCGCAATGAACATGCCGAGTGAAGTCGGAGGGGTGCTAGCCCAGATAGCTGACAGGCTCTTGCGAACTCCAGACACGGAGGGCTACCAACGGCTGCTTACTCGAGCAGCTAATCACCTTCTACCCATCGCTCATCCTCCGTGCGACCTATGCCATGCCATCAACAGCCAGCAAGACGCGCGAAGCTCCATCAACACTTCACGCGACCGATGGAACGAAAGTGAGATAAGGTGCCAGGAGGAGTATGACCGAGATCACGTTGTCCCGGCTCGATGTAGCGCCACCCGAGCTGAGTTAGCTACGGCCTCGACTAGTGGCCCTTTCTGGGGACGATCGAGACAACACACTACCGACTCCCCTCCCTGGGACCGACCTCACGAACGCCGACAAGAAGACACGTGCGGAGTCTTCGCGCTTACTCCACATCTCTAGGCCATCTAGTGGCCCCCCAACTTCAAGGTCTCCAACGTCGACAAGTATGAACCCAAGCAGGACCCGGGTGGCTGGTTGGCCGTCTACACGACCGCCGCCCGGGCCGCCGGGGCGACGGAAGACATAATGACAGTGTATTTGCCCATCGTCCTAGGGCAAGATGCACTGTAGTGGCTCCGGCATCTGCCACGACACTGCATCGACAATTGGAGCGATTTCAGTCGGCGTTTCATCGCCAACTTCCAATCTCTCTCTGATAAGCCAGCGCAGCCATGGGACCTCAAATCCATCAGGCGCCAGAGCGATGAAACACTCCAGTCATACCTCAAGAGGTTTCAGACCATGAGGAACCGCATCCCTGAGGTCATCGAAGCAGCGGTGATTGAAGATTTCTACCGGGGATCCAATGACTCAGCCTTCGTTCGAGCCATACTATAGAAAGCGCCCGCCACCTCCGAACAACTATTCCGAGAGGCAGATCTCTACATCACCGCAGATGAGCGGGCCTAGGACCTCATTGGAGGTACGAAACCTGTACCACCCGCGCCACGGCGCGACGCGAACCAGCAACCTGACAGGTGCTGAGAGAAGAGGCCTCGCGAGGAGGTGCACACCGCCGGGCCACCCGTCGCTCGAGCCCGTGGTGCGCCCCGTGGAGGTGTATGGAGACTGGATGAAATCCTCGACGCTCAGTTCTCGTACCACAAGGACATGTGCCACACCCTATGGAACTACAGGGACTTCAAGCACTCCGTTAGGCATGGCCGGCCATTCTAGCCTCTACCCCTCCCCCACCGCAAGGAGAGCCTAGCGAGCCCAGGTAGCCTCAGCAGCAGCAAGGGGGATGGGGCGGAGCTTTTCCACGTGTTGACAGGGAGGTCAATGTCATCTTCGGAAGGCACGGAGCACAAGAAAACTGGAGGTAACAAAAGCTCAACGATCGGTAGGTCCTAGTGGCCACCACCAATGCCCTAGCTCCTTACCGGTGGTCGGAGCACGCGATAACCTTCAGTCGAGCTGATCAATGGCTCAACTTTGATCATCCTGGCAAGTACCCGCTCCTCGTTGATCCAGTAATCTGAGAAAGCCGGGTGAAGAAAGTGTTAGTGGACGGGGGAAGCAGCATCAACGTCACCTTCCCCTGGACACTCCAAGCCCTAGGGGTCGAACTCAAAGACCTCACTGAGTCAGATACTCCTTTCTTCGGCATTGTGCCGACTGAAGGGAAGTACCCGCTCGGGCACATCTACATGTACATCACCTTCGGGACCCCAGGGAACTATAGAACCAAGTTCCTGAGGTTCGAGGTGGCGCGCTTTGACTGTGGGTACAACGCCATCATCGGAAGGCCAGGACTAGCAAAGTTCATGGCAATTCCACATTACCCATACATGATATTAAAGATGTCAGGACCACAAGGACTCATCACTGTGCGTGCTGACTTCCAAGGTGCCGCAGAGTGCTTTCGGGGAGCCATTCAAACAGCTCTCGTTGCTAGGCCCTCGATCGCTCTTCCCGCGCAGGCGAACACCAGGCAGGAGGAGGAAGGTCTCACGATACCCACCAATGAAGCTCAAGTTGTGACCTCTATACGGCCGACTGAAGAGACTAAGAGGATCAATCTAGGATTCACTTATGAGCGTAAGACCGCCATCATTGTAAAGCCCTAAAATTGGTATAATAAAAAAATGCATATATTGATATAGAAGTGTTTTGGAATTGTGGAACCTTTGGAGATTTATTAGGTTTTCTTTCTTTGTGAATATTCAATTAATAGGAATTAAGGTAGTCAAATAACAGATAAATAAATATGGAAATAGGCATCTAACGCTGAGGTTCTTGTTTTGTACTCAAAAGTATGAAAGCAAGCTTAAGTTTGAAAAGTAGAATTTGTAGCACCCAAAAATATTATTATGGATTTCTAAAAGAATGGTACGAAGATTTGAAACATGATATTCTTTATATCACCTTTTAAGTTACATCTCCTCAAATAAGTATAACTAAATACTAAAAGATTTAATGATCTTATATAAATTAAGTTACTCTTTTAGATAAAATGTTTAGAAATGTTATCTGAAATAACTATTAATAAATTGGTGCAATAGAAATTATTTCATTAAAACATATATTCGGAAGAGATTGCTTAAAATAAATAAAGCAATGAATATATATATAAAATAAAAATAAAAATAAGAACTTTGCAACATGTTGGATATTTTGATTGTGCATGATAACCTTGACCCTAAGTTTGAATTACAAATTCGAATTTAGAATGGAAAAATAAAAATAGAAAAAATATGAAACATGAAAAAGGATAAAAGAAAAGAAACAAGCCGAGCTCTGGGCTGATTTCAGTTGCTCTCGGCCCAGCTGCTTCCTTGGCCCACTAAACTCATCCACGCCAACTGGCCTCACTCTCGCCGCGCGCGTCACTCAACCTAGCCACTGGCACGTGGGCCCCATCGATAGAGTCATCCTCTTTCCCTGGTCCAGCGCGTGTCTCTGCCATAAGGACCCCACCGACCTGGTTCTTCCCCTTCTCTCCGCATCCTGCGCTCAGCTAACAGAATCCGGCCGCCGCGCAACAGCCATGGACCCCGGCATTGCTCTCTGGCCTCAGCTCAAGCCCTAGGGTCAGACGTCTCAACTGCCGACGAAATCGACGGAGCTTCTTCTGCTCACCGCGTGCGCACACAGCCGGGGCGCCGCCAAGGAATCCGCGCCACAAACCACGGAACCAAACTCCGCCAAACGCGTACTAGTCGTGCGGGATCCACCCTGTCAGCCGAATGCGCCCTCCACCGAACCATCCGCGACCGCGTCGCGCGGATTCCTTCCTTTCTTTCCGGCGTCAGATCGCCCACATCGCATGCACCGCTCGGGGAGAATAAAAGGGTTGGATAGATGTGCCTCTGCCTTTGCCTTTTCAACCCAGCGCCAACAGATCGGGAGAGAAAGAGAGTGAAGTAAGGTCTCCTCCGGTGGCATCCGTTTCTTCGCGGGGCACGGGAAACCGGTGGCGAGCAGTTTTTCCTTGGCATGCTAATCTCTGGTGAGCTTCGTTCTTTTTCTTCTTCCGCTGCGAAGTACTCAACCGATAGTTTGTTACCCAATAGTTGCGGGGTATGGCGCGTATGGAGCCTGGGGGTCACCGGTATCTTAGTGGAGATCGGCGGTGACTGTGGAGGTCCCGCCATGGAGAGCGGTCGACTGCGTCTGGGCGCCGTGAGGTAGAAGAAGGGCGCTTGTCCGAGCGATCGGATGTGGACGGCTGTGATTAGATGCGCGGAAGCGTTTCGCCGTTTTAATCTAGTTCCTCTATTCACGATCGGACGGTCGGCGTTCGTTCACGCGAAATAAATTCCCGGTCGTTGGGTTATCATTGGATGGGTAGGAATGTATACCGGTTTGGCGGTGGCTCGATCTAGTCTCCACCGCAGATGGTTGATCCAACGATCCATAATTCGCGATACCTTTTCGCCGTGCCATTCTTGCGTATGAGCCCCCCATTAAATAGGATTCAACCCGCCGTTCCCATTTAGAGCAAAGTATTTGCAGTGGAGTCCTAATTTCATATGAATCACCCCCTAGACATCTTGATAATTGTGCGCCACTTCAGAAAATTAGGAAATCAGGGGAAATGGATTTAGAAATGAATTTTTAATATGAAAACAATTCCAAAATCTTGTTTAAATCATAGAAAATTCATTTTTACTCATTTTTGACCCGTTCCAATTTCTACAATTTTGTATTAATATTGTTTATCACTTAATGACTCTGTTTTAGCATGAAAACTATATTAAATTTGACCACTTAATTATTTCCGTACCCAAACACATAAAACCTTCAGAAATTCATAACTCACAATCCGTAACTCCGATTTGGTCCGTTCAAGTCGCGTTAGCTTTGTATAACTATTTACTACACAGTAACAACATTGATTATACCATGTCTCATACTTTTATAATTAGATATTTATTTATCCTATGTAATTGGATTAACCTATGTCTATTGGATTAACCTGTGATCTTATGGTTATAATTTGACTAAATGATCTTTAATCAAATAATGACTTAGAATGAAGTTGAGATAAATATTCATAGAATAACCTCTCATATGATTTATACTAACCAATTTATAATGTAGTTTAATATTTTAATCACATAAATCCTCTATAAAATCATAACTCCATAACCGTAACTCCGATTTTAGTGTTTCTCGTTCCCACGATCTCGTAGCTTCGCGAAGATCATTATCATTCAATTTGTACTTATGCTTGGTGTGATGTTAATTTTGTCTATACCATGTTTGTTTGTATTGCTACGACTAGCAGTGAGGTCACGAGGATCTGAAGAATCACCCTGGTAACTGGAATCTCAAGTGCCAGGCAAGTTGTGCCCTTGATCCACTTTTGTTTACCTAATAATATTTTTTATTATCACTATTCAATGCATAGGTTTAATTTTGATGGGACCCAATAGGTCACCCTACTCTGTTTATCCTATTTACCTTGTTTACCCTTGAATCACTTGGGTAGTTATGCTATTGCTTATATGGTTTTGGGATCAATATTACATTATGTCCATGTTCCAATTATTCTGTTATTTTATTTATGTTCATGTCAAGATCATTATATTATGTTAATTGGAACATGGAGCTTAACTTGAGAAACACTTGCCACCATAAGGGAGGAATGGGACCCCTTGGCTAACTAATTAGGAAAGCTAGTGGAAGACTACCTTACCCGAAAGGGGCAAGGGCAGTAGGGGAGTTGCATGCAAGGAGGTTCTCGGGTTGATTTTGCTGGCGATGGCGGTCAGACGGGGGATTCTTGCAAGTGCTCTTCCCATAAACTGTAGCGGGTTTTCTGAAGCTAGTGGAACTTTGTAAAGGCCTCGTAGTGGATCCCTAGCCATTCACCTTGGTAGTGTCTAAGGGCCTTGCAAACCCTGGCGACATGGGAAACACGACTTGTGGGTAAAGGGTACGACCTCTACAGAGTGTAAAACTGGTATACTAGCCGAGCTCACGATCAAGAGTAGCTCAGGACTCTCGCATGATTAATCTATGGAACTTAAATTCAATTTGTCATATGCATTGCATGGGATTTGTTATTAATTTTGATCTATTATTTATTATGGTTTGGTATTTACTTACATTTAGTAACTGCTAATAAAATTTGACCAACTTATTAAAAGCAATGCTCAGCTTTAACCCCTATTGTTGATCAACCTTACACATCACATGAACTCCCACCTTTGGTGAGTTCATGCCACATTATTCCCCACAACTTGTTAAGCTATGATCATGTGTGAGCTCACCCTTGCTGTCTCACACCCCCCATAGGAGAAGAACAGGTGATTTAAGAGGAACCACGCAGCGAGGAGTTCGATTCGATCTAGGTGGCGTCTCCTAGTTGACTTTCTGGCGCCAAGGATGGATTTTAGATCCGGTTATATTTATCTTTTATTTTGTAAGACTTCCACTATGTAATAAATACTCTAATTATATTGTGGCATTTATCTCTATACACTTTGTTATTATATATGTTGTCTTCTTTGGTGCATGTATGAGATGCACCCGGCTTTGTCCATTAAAACCGGGTGTGACAATCATCAGCTCCAGCCTTAATGACAAATAGGAAGCGTACTCATCCAGTTCCTGCAAGATAACTGAGACATATTCGCATGGCAACCTGCGAAATATGCCGGGAGTCCCGAGAGAACTAGCCTAGCACAAATTGAAGGTGTATCGTCAAGCGAGGCCGATTCGACAAAAGTTGCATCATTTCATGCCTGACAAAAGGAAAGCTATTCGCGCTGAGTTAGCCCGCTTAGTATCTGCAGAGATTCTCTTTATTGCTCCTAGAGGTGAAGAACTCAAGTATGCACTCCAGCTGTTGTTTCCAGCATCAAATAATGCAGCAGAGTATGAAGCACTGGTCCATAGGGCTGAGCATCGCGGTATCACTTGGAATTAAGAAGCTGATGGTATATGGCGACTCGCTGTGGTCATAGACAAGTTCGAAGGATTGCAGTTCCATCACATGGAAAGGGATCGCAATGCAACAACAGATGCATTGTCGAAGCTAGGATCCAGTCGGGCCCAGGCTCCACCTGGGATCTTCGTCCAAGAAATATCACAACCAAGCATCATCATGGGCCAGATGGAAGAATGCAATGCCTTGAGTCAGCCAGAGGCAAATCCCAATGACTAGAGAGAGCCAATCATTAGGTACATAAAGAATGAAGAAGACCCGGATGAAAAGGCTACGGCAGAATGCATTGCAAGACAGTCAGCCCACTACACCATCATAGGGGGCTTGCTATACAGAAGAGGCGCATGGGGAGTCCTCATGAAATGCATCCACTCAGCCACCGGGAGATAGTTATTAGATGAAATTCATGCTGGGTAGTGTGGTGTGCATGCCGCATCAAGGACTCTAGTGGGAAAGGCTTTCAAATCTGGTTTCTACTAGCCAACTACGAAGAGTGACGCTGTCAAGTTAGTCTAGAAGTGCAAAGCGTGCTAATTCTTGTCAAAGCAACAGCACTTGCCCGTGCAGCAGCTGCAGACCATTCCTGTAACCTGGCCGTTTGCACGCTTGGGGCTAGACATGATCGGACCTTTCAGAAAGCTCAGGGAGGCTATACTCATATACTGGTTGCCACTGATAAATTCACAAAATAGATAGAGTACAAGCCAATTGCTTCCTTGACCTCATCTAAAGTAGTGGAGTTTATCTAGGATATAATGTTCAGGTTCGGAATACCGAATAGCATCATCACTGATCTAGGATCCAACTTCACTAGCTCGGATTCTTCAATTTCTGCGAGCAAAGGAGCATCCAGATCAAGTACGCATCAGTGGCACATCCAAGAGCTAATGGCCAAGTGGAAAGGGTCAACGAAATGATATTGGATGTACTCAGAAATAAGGTATTAGACAAGAGCGAAAAAGCTTGCATGAAATTGGATTAGAGAGCTGCCATACATGGTCTGGAGCCTGCGAACTCAGCCTAGTCAAGCTCTGCATGGAAATACCCCGTTCTTCATGGTGTATGGTTCGGAGGCAGTGTTGCCCGCTGATCTGATCTTCGGGGCACCGAGGCTGACCTTTGAAAACATAGCCGAGGCAGAAGCAACCAGGCTGGAAGACATTGATGTGCTGGAGTAAGAACGATTGAACATAGTAATTCAGTCGGCTAGGTACCAATAGACCTTGAGGCGCTACCACGACAAAGCTGTGTGGCACCGATCCTTTGTAGTGGGAGACTTGGTCCTCCACCGAGTTCTAACAGGGGAGGGACGACACAAGCTGTCACCACCATGGGAAGGACCGTTCATCGTAGCAGAGGTCACACGGCTGGGATCATATCAACTTACTCAGATGGACGGCATAGAAGTGGGGAACTCGTGGAACATTGAGCACCTTAAAAAGTTCTACCCTTAGCGATGCCTCAAAACTCTCGAAGGAAAGTTGTACTCTGTAACCAGAAGGTTTCATCATCAATAAAGCTTTCATTTTCCAAAGGCGTTCAAACTCTTGATTGACAACTGACTTAGATTGGGCTTGACTCGAAATCGGCATGGCATGACTTAGGGTGATCTATGCCCTGCTAACAGAGCAATTGGCTTAAGTCGGAAACGCCTTAAGTCGGTGTGACATGCTCATGCTTACATGACTTAGGGTGATCACTATGCCCTACTAACGGAGCAATCGGCTTATGTCAGAAACGCCTTAAGTCGGTGCGACATGCTCATGCTTACATGACTTAGGGTGATCACTATGCCGTACTAACGGAGCAATCGGCTTAAGTCGGAAACACCTTAAGTCGGTGCGACATGCTCATGCTCACATGATTTAGGGTGATCACTATACCCTAGTAGCAAAATATTCAACTCAAATCGGGAGTACTTCGAAAAAAGAAATATTTCAGCACCCTACCCACGGAACAATAGGTTCAAACATAACTGTTGTGCGCATAGAAGAACTCATACTACACCTTTTCTCTAAAAGATGCTAACTCGATAAACAAGGGTTTTTTGGCAAATCATTACGTAGAAGTATCCCTGCAGGCGACATCTTTGGCAGGAGCAACGGAGGAAGATGAACGACTTGTGGCGTTAGGCGCAACCGCGACATCAGCGACGATGTCATCAGGCACCACGACACCAGGTCTCCTCATCAGGATCCGCCTAGCGTGAACGGCCTTATCCATGGCCCTGTCGCGCCGAGCCTTCAAGACGATACAGTCATCCTCCAAGGCCTTGATAGCGAGACGGACGGCCTCCAGCTCCTGCGTGACAAACTTCTTGGAAGCACGCAGCTCCTTGATGGTGGAATCCTTAGTGGAAAACAGCTTGCCAAGTCAGGAGACTTCATCCTAAGATGCCTGCAGCTCGTTGTGATGACGGTCCAGGTCAGACATGGTAAAACGATGGCTCCTGTCTAGGATGGTCAAGGAGGTACTAGCATCACGATACAACCGGTCCAGATTATCACGAGATGCAACGAGTGCTCGTTTATCCTCCTGCAAGCAAGAACAACACTAAAGCATTGAAGCAAGGAGAGCAAAACAGGAGCAACCAAGGAAGTTTACCTCATGTGCCATCTTCTCAGAATCGAGCTGTGCATTGAGAGAGGATTTCACGGAGCGAGCACCGTCCCGGAAAGCAGAAGTCTAGATTAAGTCGACCTGGCTCTGAGAATACTTCTTTTCAATGTCAGAGCACCGCCGAGCCAAATCTAATAAAGCAGCAGAAGAAGAGCGCATGACTTAGAATAAACTGAGTAATGAAAGCGAATAAGGAAATTGTGGGCTCACTAACCAATATTTGACGCCTTCAGGTCATCTATTGTTTTTGGAGCAGCAGAGGGTTCCATTGCATTAGAGACGAAGCTTGATCGAGGACAGGAGCACCGCAGGATCTCAGTTGGGCAGATACACCACCAAGAAAATCCTATGATCATGGAAAGATAAGCAAAAAAGCTAGTTTGCCAGTAAGAATAGTAAAAAAGCAAAAGTTGACTCACCTGAAGATTGGAGAGGAACAGGGGAAGACCCAAAGCAGGAAGAGTTGGTGGATTGCTCGATGAGGGGAGATCAGCGGGAATAATATCAAAGGCATGACTCGGAGGAATTTTGACCCCATCAGCAGGCGGTAGGCTCCTGGCGTCTGGTTCACTGGGTCGCTACCGATACCACCCTCGGGGGCTGGGCCCTCTACAGCAGCCACCTCTAGGGCTGAAGATCCCTCAGCCATGCCCATAGGAGCCGGGTGACTCAGATCAGCATTTTCGCAAGGAAGACTGCCCTCTTAGGTCGACAAGGCACGATAAACCACCCGAGTTACCTCTTGCCCGACAAAATCATGCAGCAGAAGACCACCATCTGGGACCTTTGAACAGATAGTGGGATTGTCAGCTTCAGGAGGCTCTGATAGAATGTCTTCAGGGATGGCCTCTTCCAGCGCTAGGTCAAAATTAGATATTGACAACCCTTGAAGGCTGACAAGTGCTGACAAGGCTTGCGCGGGAATGTCGCTGCCCCTGTAGTGACGACTATTCTTGCGGATTAGGGAAATTTCTTCTTCTTCCTCTTCTTCCTCATCAAGCACAACGCCAGCAGCCTAAGCATCATCAAAACCTTCAGCATTGTCCTCGGGGATGGCGCTCGCCGAGCCATTGCCAAGGAATAATGTAGAAGGGCCAACGTCTTGTTCCAGGCATGACAACCACCAGAGTCGCCTTTTCTTCTTCTTCTCCTTGACAGGTGCAGCTGGGTGGTTCACTCGGCGTGAACGCTTCCGGCAGGCACCTTTGGGTTTCTGGATTTCCTCATCTTCGCCAAACTCTTGCCCAGTCGCAATTGCCATCGGCTCAGTGCGGGTAGAGTCAGATGATTCCCCGGCCAGTAGACTAAGAATGGCATTCATTTCAGCATCATCAGTACTGGATGGCATCTCGAAATGAGTTTGTTTCTCAACCTCGGGAAGATTCCGAAGGGGAGCAATCAAGGCCTCAATGTCCTCTGGGGAGGGCCACACTCTATGGCCCGGGCTACCATCTCGAGTAGGAGGATTGGAGACAAAAATCAGAGAAGGGACTATTCGAAGGCAGGTTCCATGCAGAGTAAGCTAAGGGAGCACCAACATTCGAGACCCTGCCCCTCAGTATCATCCAGTTGGCTTAACAGGTCCTCATTGGGAATCTGCCTGTTTGTGACTTGGGTAGAATTGTTGATGCCAGTATACAAGTAAGCAGGGTAAACTTTATCCTTCAAAGGTTGAATGTTCTTGAAGACAAAGTCGGCAACCATGGCCTCAACAGTCAGACCTCTGTCCTTTAGTGAGAAAATTTCAGCAAGCAGCACCTTGGCTTCTGCTGCCTCTGAATAAGTAGGGTACTCCACCCAGCTGGGCGTGTGAACGTTGGGCTGCCTTCTTGGCCGAGGGGTGAGGGATTTGTTGTGATTCTCCATGGTGAACCACTCGAGGCCCCATCCCTTAATGCTTTCCTTGAGGGGAATGTCAAGGTATTCCACTATCCTCCCCTAGCGAAGTTCCAAACTTGCACCACCGATGAGCTGATGTTGTCCTCCAGCCATGCCGGGCCGACAGTGGTAAAGATACCTCCAGAGTCCAAAATGGGGGAGAATTCCAAGAAAAGCCTCACGCAGATGTATGAAAATGGCAACTTGAAGAATGGAGTTAGGGTTTAGGTGTGTAAGATTTAAATCATAGAAGTCAAGGAGACTGCGAAAAAAAGGGAGAAACGGGAAAGAGCAAGTCCGCGGATGAGGAACGACACATAGACAACGGATTCGTGGGTGTCCTCTGTCGGAACAGTGACCCACGCCAGATCCACCAAGAACACAGTTCTTTCGGTGGCAAAACCCCAGTCTCAACAAGATGAAAAAGATCTGATTCAGAAATTATGGACATGTGATTACCAGCGAACGGAAGCTAGCTGTTGGGATCGATGGGTGGAATGATCGGAGCAACGACGCTCTGTCTCTTCCGCTTGGGAGCCATCGCAATCTCTCAGGCGAAACGAGCGGGGCTCAATAATTCAGAAAAGCGGAGAAGCGGCAGAGGGAAAAGTGAGAGTTTGGGCTCAGAACTCAAAAAGGCACGTCAGCATGAGTATAAATGGACTCCTTAGGTCGGGCATTACCTCTAAAGTGTCAGATCATAGTTCGGAAAAGTAAAGACCGCAATCGTCACTCAGACATTACCTCTAAAATGCCATCATTGTCAAGCGCACGGACAAATTTTCAAGCACACAGATGAAAAGCAAACAACAGTGATTATATGGAGCAACTGCATCCTTCATTCATAATATGGGAAGTAACACAAACTCGAAGCCGACTCATTGTGAGTCAGCCTCTTCTACCCTTGCCACTACATTACACTACAATACATTACATTACCTTACTACTACACTACACTATGCTACTAACTAACACTACCTTATTCTACTGCTACTTACTACTACTACTATCTATTGTAACACCTCAGGTGTTTATCTCTCGTTAAACAGCGAATATGGACTTAAGCAAGAAATGCTGGGGTGAATAACGATTTTGATATTAGCCCCCATCTCCTATTACCGAGATTATTCGAGAAATCTCATTTAGCTTGGAATTTAATTATCTCACAAAAGTTTGAGTTTGGTGCCGTATTCATTTCCATAATCTAAGCAATTAAAAAGGGTTCATGAAACTTTTGGATTATCGAATCTTTGTCGCTGACGAATTTTGAACTGTTTGGATCATGCACATAAGTGAATACGAATCTGGAAGGCTCAACTCAGTCTTGTGATTTTTGTCCTGGGCAAATTAATTTGAACTCGACGATAAAAGTTTTAATGCAAAATTAAATCGGACCACACTCGGAATCCAAGAAAAACCAGGCGTAGGATTGTTAATTGAATTGTTCTCAAATCAAATATTGTCTAAATACTATAGCCTGATTTAATTTGGCTCTTCCAAATCTTAATTTTAGATCCGTGGTATTTTGGCAGGCGTTTTTGCGAGAGAGAGAGAAAATGAGAAAAAAAGAAATGAAAATATCTCTTCTCTCCCGCTGTTCTCTCTCTCCTCCGATTTTTTTCCAGCCGCCACCGTTCCCTCATCCCTATCCTTCAGCCATCGCTGGGATTTTTTTGTCATCTTCATCTTCCTAGCCATGCTTCTCTCTCCCATCTCCTCCCCTGCTCCTCCATAGTCGTCCGCCCCTTCAGCTCCACTCCTGCATCTCCCCTTCCATGGCTGTCGCCGCACCCCTCTCCCTATCTTCAGCACGCCCCTGGTCCAAGCTCTATCTTCCCTGCTGTGCTCACCCTGCCACGGCCTGCAGGTCGTCCATGGCCGCACGCTTCTCCCTGGTTGGCGTCTTCTCCCTCTGCTCCTCCAGCGTCGCGCTCCATCTCGCTGTGCTCGACCATCCCTATTCCCGGCGCTCCTTGCTTCTTGGTTCCCAGCGCCCCTTCCAGCCATGGTCTCTCGGCTCCCTGTTCCTCCAAGCTGCTCGTCCTAGCCGCGCCGGTGCTCCTCCACCATCTCGCGCGCGTTGGCTTGGAGCTCGACGGTGACACCTGGTCTAGCCATCCCTGCTTCAAGCTCTGCTCGGCCTCTTGCTCCCTGCGCAGCTCCCTCACCCAAGCCAAGCTTCCTCGACGTCCTTCCATGGCCACGTCCCTGCTTGCCCATGGCGCCCGGTCCCTGCTCGGCTCTCTAGTGCTTGGCCTCCAGCTCCAGCTTGTCGAGGTCCCTCCCATGGCCATCTCCCTCAAGCCGCTATGTGCCCAGCCCTAGCCCTGACCGTGCCCCTGCGTTTGACCTCTCCCTGCCGTGGAGCTCGTCCTTGGGCCATCGTCTTCATCTCTAGACACGCGCTCCTTCGACCACTGGACCACCATCGCTGCGTGCGTGGTTTTGAAGCTCTACGCAGACTCGGCCGCTCCTCTCGTCGTCACTGCAACACGCTCGCTCCTCGTCCACCGGACTTTGGCGTGTTCGCGTTTGCCATCGAGACGTCGAACCCATCATCCCCTGCTCGACTCCTAAGCAAACTCCCTGATCCGCGTCCTACTCGTTGTCGCGTTGTTCGCCGTCGAGCCATCGTTCTCCTCTGTGCTCACTGCCCATCACGGCATCTCTAGTCTCGCTCTGGTCGTCAACCCGCGGCCATCTTTGTTTCTCCGTCAACCGTCCTCTTCCTTCGGACAATGCGCTTGTCCCTGATGCATATCGCGCCGTATTCGGATGTCGCCGATTAACTTCTGCCATCCATCATGCTATGTGCTGGCGTTCCCTCATGAAGGACCACGCTGTTGTCTAACCTTGTTCGCTTCGCTGCAGCACCATCGTCATCTGCTAGCTCCATCACCGGCCATTCCTAGTATTTTTCCCCAACACTGAGCCTCTCTGACCTTGCTGCTCGCCGGTGCAATTTGTTTGTGTGGATGAAGAAAGCGAGGCCCCTGTGCATCGCTCGTCAAGTGCTCGGTCAAAGACTTCAACCAGAGACTGTCGTCGTTATTGCAAATATTGAGTCGAGTTGATTATGGTGAGCCGATTCTCTACTTTTATTATTTTGTTTTAATGAATGAATCGATAGTTATGTAGATTATGTTGATTCTCGTATTTTTAGCAAGAGCGATATGTGTTGAATTAATCGCATCGTCTAGTATTGTTAGTTCGTAGTGTGAAGGATAGTTTTGTGATTTTAATCAGCCAGCCGACAGTTTCTATTTAAATGGTAGTGGTAAAGCGGTGATTTCCTTTAACAGTGTGGTATGAATGTCGTTAATCGACTAAGTACCATAGTCGAATATTGATCTATTAAGTCAACAGTCTTGGATAAATGTTTGTTGTAGTCCAAATTATTTAGAAACGAGTAGCGTCAGCAAACTGATTCTAGTTAAACCGAAAATAGTAATTCTAGAAGCTAATTGAATGGTTTCTATTCTTAGTCTGAGTCATGGGTGTCCAGTATTAGTGAGTCAGAGTTTTATTAGACTCTCCATGTTATGCTTTAAGTAAAGGTAACATAGCATGTATTTATAGTTATTGTTGCTTGATGCCTGAGTTGGATCCGATTAACTGGAAGTTCATGATCGTTGTCTTAGAAAGTCAAAAATATCGAGTGTTTGCATATTAGAGTTGGCAACGTCTTGCTATGCATGTCTAATTCGCTTTGGTACAACAATATTTAGTCTTGTGCTATTCTTGTTTATATGCATTCATGTGCATTATGCAAATCATTTAGGTACGTTAATTAATCACGATATGCGGAGGACCAGAGCCAAGTCGACCACAAGATGTTGTTACGCGTGAGCTTCTCCACAAGGTGATGCAGATGATAAACCTGAAGGTGGATAATCTGAATGAGTGCCAAGACAAAGGATGGTCGCCAAGTGGACGTCATCTAACGAACACTAACCTAGTGTTATTTCAGGCAAGCCCCGGTGCATGCAACCCCTTCCTTGTGTTTTTAAAAGATTTTTATACACTTTAAGTCTAGTGAAATGTGCATTAAGTTTATAGGAGTTGCTTGAAAACTATTGGATGCATTGCCTACCTTGATATCCATACCTTTATAGATACTTCTGATGAAGTATCAAAATATGATTTACAAAAATGCTTAGCCCTACTTAGATCTTGTGGATAGAGGTTGTCTTTTGCAATAATGCCTAGCTCATGGGTTATCCTGAGGAAGGATGGCTTCTATCTGCAAGAATATTCTCATCTGGAGCATGATGGGATCTTACTACAAAGTTTCCTATAATGCTCTTTTCATCCTAAGGAACACAAAACAATCCTAAGGATGGAAGTACTTAACTCGAGACTTGGGTTAGGAACAGGTGATGCTCCACCCAGGTTAATTAAGGATTGGATGCGTATGTAGGCCTATATGATCAAGGACTATCTTAACTGGCCACATGCCCTGGATATGGGACAGGGTAAGCTTGAACCCGGCTATTCCATACATGAAAAGACAATCACACACTGGGAGTGGAGAGATGGCGAGAGTGGCACGTACCCTCTTAGCAAAGGATCGCATAAAAGGGGTGGTGTGGTCTTGGGTGGCGCAGACCTGTTCATGTAGTGGAGGATCCATGGGAATGGTAGACATAAGCAAGAGTTATGAGAAACATATGTCGTGTAGTTAGAGATCCTTAGCTGAGTAAATCGATTCGGATCGCCGTTATATCCTTGGACAGTGGAGACTTGATCTCTGACCTACAACCTAGGTCAGGATGTAAACATTATGAATAAAAATGATGTTGTATTGATGAGATGGTGAAATTAGACTAGATGCAACCAGAGTCTATTAATATTTAATCTGGCGTTAAAATATTGAAAGTAAGGACTCACTTTAGTAAGCTATTTCTACAAAAGTATCTAAGTTGATTCTTGCTAAAGCCTTTTCCTTAATTTCTATTTAACCAACATATCCTTGAGAGTCTTTTTCCTTATTCGGGTAAGACTTGCGAAAGTACACATCGTACTCAGGGTTTTCGAACCCATGTTGTTGCAGGTACTAGATTTGTGCTGCCGTGAATGGTGTTAAGCGCCGGTGGGCACGACCTTCTTATAAGTCTAAGTACCTCTCCTATACTTCTTATTGAGGATTGTCATTGAGCTAGCATATATTTCAAAATTATAAATAATTTATAACATTTTAAAGTTTATTTCTTTGAACCACTTTTGTAATCACTTCGATAAACATAATGTAAATTTGTTGTAACTTGTAACTTTTGTAATAAAGAAATTCCGCTACAAAAATATTGATGTGTGATTTGTGTTTACTTAATCTTGTGATCCTGGTTGTAAGTGGTTTGTCTAGATCCTTAGGACACTCGGACAGATCCTGTTAAGTTATCTGGTGCACATGCATAGCCGTTTGAGGTCTTTGAGACAAGGTTAGGTGCATGTGGGCTCAATAACTTGGGAGGTTATGCCACATCTATACTAATATTTAAGCCAATGTCATTGTGCCACTGGCCGTCGCCCCTGCCGCTGTCGCCGTTGCCGTTGCCGCCATTGCCCCTACTGCCGTCACCGTTGCTGTTGCCATTATCACCGTCGCCCTTGCTGTTGCCGCCCCCGCTGCCGTCACCGTCACCCTCGCCATCGCCGCTGCTGCCATTGCCCTTGCCATCGTCGCCCTTGCTGCCGTCGCTCCCGCCATCGTCGCCGCCGCTGCTGCCGTCGCCCTTGTCGTCACCATCGCTGCTGCTCCACTCCTCGGAGGAGTCGGAGGAGTCCGCCTCATCTGAGGAGACCCCTGACTCATCCGACCCACCGAGCCCAGCGAGCTCGATGGAGTGCCAGTATGCCCGGGCCGCGGTGGACAGCCCCATGGAGTCATCCGAGTCCTTGGATGACGCCGGGGGAGAAGCCGGAGCAGGCAAACGATCGGACTTAGAGGAGGCCTCCTCCGAGTACTCGGAGCGCACTTGCTCTTGCCGTCGACGCGGCGAGGCCACCCACTACCCCTGCTACCTCTACCCATGGTTGGATGGAAAGGGAGGGAAAGGCGAAGAAGAAGAAAGCAAATGTTCAGAGAACGAGTGAAGAGAATAGTCGTGGGAAGCATGCTATTTATAGGGGCCAGGAGTGACCGCCCACTTCCTACCCCGCTCGCCGAACAGTCGCAAGAATTCAATAAGCAATTCAAGCCATCTGAAAATGAGTCAAGCAACAGGCGCCACTTCGCATAACATGACACTGGTTGGACCTAAGTCAACTGCTCAGGCAAATGATTACACCTCTCGATCACATCAAGTTACTACTCCAGGAAAGTGCGGTAAACACTCTGCGTACCAAGACACCCCTTGGGCACACCCATTGGGTGTGTCGCCTAGAAATTTCAAAGATTTTCTGAAGAAGTCATATCCACAAAATATACGCAATGAATGTACCACGACAAAATATACGCAATGAATGTACCATGACAAAAGGAGGAGACCGGCTGGACCACTTATTTGTTTTTGCAAATCTTTTGGAAAAAT
Source organism: Zea luxurians (assembly GCA_029449295.1). Lineage (NCBI taxonomy): Eukaryota > Viridiplantae > Streptophyta > Magnoliopsida > Poales > Poaceae > Zea > Zea luxurians. Next base: position 4,341,148 of record JAOPSE010000060.1, on the reverse strand, counting down.
CCTTTCAAAATCTTTTGCAAATAGTCAAAGGTATAGAAATAAGATCGCAAGAAGCATTTTTATGATTTGAAATTCCTCCCCCTATTTCAAATGCTTTTCCTTTGACTAAATAAAAGCTCCCCCTAAATGAATTCTCCTCTTAGCTTTCAAGAGGGTTTTTGAAATGATTCTCTCTTTTGAAATGGATACCAAAAACCAATTGAAATTTTTTCTTACTATTGAGAGATTTTTAAGATACCAATTTGAAATATTGACTCAAGGATACCGATTGAAAATTAGATGCCACTTGAAAATTCATTTTGAGGCTTACTCAAATACCAATTGAAATAAACTCAAATACTAATTGAAATAAGCATTTGTGGAAATTTTGAAATGGTGGTGCAGTCCTTTTGCTTTGGGCTTAATACTATCTCCCCCTTTGGCATTAATCGCCAAAAACAGAGAACGTGAGAGCCCTACATACTTTCTCCTAATACTTTCTCCCCATGGGTAAAGGAAATATGAGTGAAGGGTCATACCAATCGAGAGATACATGAGTAACGACAAAGGATAAGTGATACCGTCAGAGTTTGAGTGGAAGCCTTGTCTTTGCTGAATACTTCATTTTCCTTTAATCTAAGACTAATCATAGAGATATGCTCGAAAACACATTAGTCTTAGTCTTAGCACAAGAAGAATAAGAAATATGCATTTGTATCAAATGAAAGAGACATGATCAAAGGTAAATACATGAGCTATGTGTGCACTGTTTCAATCAAAGTTTCAAGAATCAAGTATATTTAGCTCTTTCCTAAGTTTGCTAAAAGTCTTCTCATCTAGTGGCTTGGTAAAGATATCGATTAATTGGTTGTGGGTGCTCACATAAGCTATTTTGATATCCCCTTTTGTTGGTGATCTCTAAGAAAGTGAAACCGGATGTCTATGTGCTTAGTGCGGCTGTGTTCAACGGGATTATCCGTCATGCAGATTACACTCTCATTATCACATAGGAGAGGGACTTTGCTTAATTTGTAGCCATAGTCCCTAAGGGCTTGCCTCATCCAAAATAATTGCGCACAACAATGACCTGCGACAATGTACTCGGCTTCGGCAGTGGAAAGAGCTACGGAGTTTTATTTCTTTGAAGCACAAGACACCAGGGATCTTCCTAGAAACTGGCAAGTCCTTGATGTGCTCTTCCTGTCAATTTTACATCCGACATAATTGGCATCGGAATACCCAATTAAAATAAAGGTATATCCCTTGGGGTACCAAAGCCCAAACTTAGGAGTGTAAACTAAATATCGCATGATTCTTTTCATGGTCCTAAGGTGAACTTCCTTAGGATTTGCCTAGAACCTTGCACACATGCATACAGAAAGCATAATGTCCGGTCGTGAAGCACATAAATAGAGCAAAGATCCTATCATCGACTGGTATACCTTTTGATCTACGGATTTACCTCCCGTGTCGAGGTTGAGATGCCCATTGGTTCCCATGGGTGTCTTGATGGGTTTGCCATTCTTCATTCCAAACTTCTTAAGTATATCTTGAATGTACTTGGTTTGGCTGATGAAGGTGCCCTCTTGGAGTTGCTTGATTTAAAATCCAAGGAAATACTTCAACTCCCCCATCATAGACATCTCAAATTTCTGTATCATAATCCTACTAAACTCTTCACAAGATGACTTGTTAGTAGACCCAAATATAATATCATCAACATAAATTTGGCATATAAACAAGTCTTTTGCAATAGTTTTAGTGAAGAGAGTAGGATCGACCTTTCCGACTTTGAAGCCATTATTGATAAGGAAATCTTGCAGGCATTCATACCATGATCTTGGGGCTTGCTTGAGCCCATAAAGCACCTTTGAGAGTTTATACACATGGTTAGGGTACTCACTGTCTTCAAAGCTGGGAGGTTGCTCAACATAGACCTCTTCCTTGATAGGGACCTTAAGGAAGGCACTTTTCACGTCCATTTGATAAAGCTTAAAGCCATGGTAAGTAGCATAGGCAAGTAATATATGAATTGACTCAAGCCTAGCTACGGGTGCATAAGTTTCATCGAAATCCAAACCTTCGACTTGTGAATATCCCTTTTGCCACAAGTCGGGCTTTGTTCCTTGTCACCACACCATGCTCATCTTGCTTGTTGCGGAATACCCACTTGGTACCTACAACATTTTGATTAGGACATGGAACTAAATGTCATACCTCATTCCTCGTGAAGTTGTTGAGCTCCTCTTGCATTGCCACCACCTAATCTGGATCCCTTAGTGCATCCTCTATCCTGTATGGCTCATTAGAGGACACAAAAGAGTAATGTTCATAGAAATGTGCAACTCGAGATCTATTGGTTACCCCCTTATGATTGTCACCGAATATGGAGTTGATGGGGTGATCTCTTTGAATTGCTTGGTGGACTCTTGGGTGTGGCGGTCTTTGATCCCTAATTTCTTGATCATCTTCCTTGTCTTCATTATCTTCATCTCCCCCTTGATCAATGTCCTCTTCTTGAGGTGGCTCATCTTCTTGATCTTCATCTTCATCAATTTGAGCCTAATCCTCATCTTGGCTGGGTGGAGATGCTTGCATGGAAGATGATGGTTGATCTTGTGCTTGTGTGGGCTCCTCGAATTCTTTTGGACACATGTCACCAATGGACATGTTCCTTAACGTGATGCATGGAGCCTCTTCATCATCTAATTCATCAAGATCAACTTGCTCCACTTGGGAGCCATTAGTCTCATCAAACACAATGACATAAGAAACTTCAACTAATCTAGTGGATTTGTTGAAGACTCTATATGCCCTTGTGTTTGAGTCATAACCTAACAAAAAGCCTTCTACTGCTTTAAGAGCAAATTTAGAACTTCTACCTCTTTTAATAAGAATAAAGCATTTGCTCCCAAAGTCTCTAAAATATGAAACATTGGGCTTTTTACCAGTGAGGAGTTCATATGATGTCTTCTTGAGGATTCGGTGAAGATATAACCAGTTGATGGAGTAGCAGGCGGTGTTAATCGCCTCCGCCCAAAACCGGTCCGGTGTCTTGTACTCATCAAGCATGGTCCTTGCCATATCCAGTAGAGTTCTATTTTTCCTTTCCACTACACCATTTTGCTGAGGTGTGTAGGGAGAAGAGAACTCATGCTTGATTCCCTCCTCCTCAAGAAATCCTTCAATTTGTGAGTTCTTGAACTCCGTCCCATTATCACTTCTTATCTTTTTGATTCTTAGTCCAAACTCATTTTGAGCCCATCTCAATAATCTCTTTAAGGTCTCTTGGGTTTGAGATTTTTCCTGCAAAAAGAACACCCAAGTGAAGCGAGAATAATCATCCACAATAACTAGACAGTACTTACTCCCGTCGATGCTTATATAAGCAATCGGGCCGAATAGATCCATGTGGAGTAGCTTGAGCGGCCTGTTAGTCGTCATGATGTTTTTGTTTGGATGATGGACTCCAACTTGCTTTCCTGCTTGGCATGCGCTACAGATCCTGTCTTTCTCAAAATGAACATTTGTTAGTCCTAAAATGTGTTATCCCTTTAAAAGTTTATGAATATTCTTCATCCCAACATGGACAAGTCGGTGATGCCAGAGGCAGCCCATATTAGTTTTAGCAATTAAGCAAGTGTTTAGTTCAGCTTTGTTATCATTAAAATCAACTAAATATAGCTGACCATCTAACACTCCCTTGAATGCTATTGAATCATCGCTTCTTCTAAAGACAGTAACACCTACATCAGTAAATAGATTGTTGTAGCCCATTTTGAATAATTGAGAGACAGAAAGCAAATTGTAATCTAAAGAATCTATGCGAAAACATTAGAAATGGAAGGGTTAGGAGATATAGAAATTTTACCCAAACCTTTCACCAAACCTTGATTTCCATCCCCGAATGTGATAGCTCTTTGGGGATCTTCATTTTTCTCATATGAGGAGAACATCCTTTTCTCCCTTGTCATGTGGTTTGTGCACCCGCTTTCGATTATCCAACTTGATCCACCAGATGCATAAACCTACATTACAAGTTTAGGTCTTGTTCTTAGGTACCCAAACGGTCTTGGGTCCTTTCACATTAGAAACAAGAACCTTGGGTACCCAAACGCAAGTCTTTGGACTCTTGTGTTTGCCCCTAACATATTTGGCAACTACTTTGCCTGATTTGTTAGTAAGCACATAAGAAGCATCAAAAGTTTTAAATGAAATATTATGTTCATTTAATGCATTAGGAATTTTCTTCTTGGACATTTTAACATTAGTAGTATGCCTAGAACTATAAGCCTCATTTTTATACATAAATGCATGATGAGAGACAGAATGAGGTTTCCTAGCGTGAATTTTCCTAATTTTAGCTCAGGATAGTTTGCAGGATATAAAATGTAGCCATCACTATCCTGAACCATGGGAGCCTTACCCTTAACAAAATTAGACAATTTCTTAAGGGCATTAAGCTTGACATTGGATTGGCTCCCCTGTTGGAACCCAATGCCATCCTTAATGCCAGGGCGTCTCCCATTATAGAGCATGCTTCTAGCAAATTTAAAATTTTCATTTTCAAGTTCATGCTCGGCAATTTTTGCATCTAATTTAGCTATATGATCATTTTATTGTTTAATTATAGCAAGGTGATCATCAATAGCTTCAACATTAACATCTTTACATCTAGTGCAAATGGAAACATGCTCAATAGTAGATGTAGATGGTTTGCTAATATTGAATTAATCAATCTTAGCGTTTAGACTAGCATTCTCATCTCTAAGACATGAAATTGAATCATTGCAAATGCTAAGCTCCTTAGACAAATTTTTACATTTTTCTACTTCTAGAGCATAAGCATTTTTCAACTTAACAAATTTTTTATTTTCTTTAACGAGCAAATCCTCTTGGCATTCCAAGAGATCATCCTTCTCGTTAATGGTTCCAATTAATTCATTCAATTTCTTGTTTTGATCCATGGTAAGGTTAGCAAAGAGAGAAACTAAGTCATCTTCATTATCACTAGAGCTACCCTCATCACTAGATGTGGTATATTTGGGGATGGCTCTAGAGTGTACCTTCTTCTTTTTGCCGTCCTTGGCCATGAGACACTTGTGGCCGGTGTTGGGGAAGAGGAGGCCCTTGTTGACGGCGATGTTGGCGGCGTCCTCGTCGGAGGAGGAGTCAATGGAGCTCTCGTCGGAGTCCCATTCCCGCCCCATGTGCGCCTCGCCGCCCTTCTTCTTGTAGTATCTCCTCTTCTCCTTCTTGTTCCCCTTCTTGTCTTTGTCCCTATCACTTTCACTAGAATATGGACATTTAGCGATAAAGTGACCGGACTTACCACACCGGTAACACACCCTTTTGGAGCAGGGCTTGTAATCCTCCCCCTCCTTTGCTTGAGGATTTGGTGAAAGCTCTTGATGATGAACACCATCTCATTGTCGAGCTTGGAGGCGTCGATTGGAAGCCTACTCGGCGTAGACTCCTCCTTCTTTTCTTCCGTTGCGTTGAATGTAATGGGTTGCACCACGGGTGTGGAGGTGGCACCTTGCTCTAAGTTGACAATGTATTTGGAGTCTTTGATCATAAGTTCAAAGCTCACAAACTTGCCAATTACCTCTTTGGGAGACATCTGCTTATATCTAGGATCCCCATGAATTAATTGAACTTGAGTAGGGTTACGAAATACAAGGGATCTTAGAATAACCTTGACCATTTCATGGTCATCCCATTTGGTGCTCCCGAGGTTGCACACTTGGTTCACCATTGTTTTAAGCCGGTTGTACATGGCTTGCGGCTCTTCCCCTTTGTTGAGGACGAATCGACAGAGTTCTCCCTCAATCGTTTCGCGCTTGGTGATCTTGGTCACCTCGTCCCCTTCGTGCGCAGTTTTGAGAACGTCCCAAATTTCTTTGGCGTTATTCAACCCTTGCACCTTATTATACTCCTCTCGACATAAAGAGGCGAGGAGTATAGAAGTTGCTTATGAGTTGAAGTGCCTAATTTGCGCGGCCTCGTCCGAGTCATAGTCCTCGTCACCCACTTGTGGTGCCTGCGCTCCAAATTCAACAATGTCCCAAATGCTTTCGTGGAGTGAGGTTAGATGATGCCTCATTTTATCACTCCACATACAATAATATTCACCATCAAAATATGGTGGTTTGCCTAAGGGAACGAAAAGTAGAGAAGCGCGCTTGGAAATACGAGGATAGAGTAGGGGCATCTTACTATACTTCTTGCGCTCATGGCGCTTAGAAGTAGTGGACGACTCTGTGCCAGACGTGGAGGGTGATGAAGAGTCGGTCTTGTAGTAGACCACCTTCTTCATTTTCTTCTTCTTGTCACCCCTGCGATGTGACTTGATCAAGGAAGAGGATTCCTTCTTGTATTTGTTGCTGGACTCTCTTGAGAGAGTCTTCCCTGAGCCTGTGGGCTTGTCACCGGTCCTGATCTCCCTCTTAGCGTGATCTCTAGACATCACTTCGAGTTGGTTAGACTCTTAATGAAGCACTGGCTCTGATACCAATTGAAAGTCGCCTAGAGGGGGGTGAATAGACGAAACCTAAAATTTATAAACTTAAACACACACTAAGGCCGGGGTTAGCGTTAGAATTAAATTCAAGTCAAAAAGATTGTTTCTCTTGCTAAGAGTTGCTCAAAGGATGCAGATGACTTATGGGAGCAAACTCAAATCAATACTAGCAAGGAAACGTTAAAGAGAGGAAAGAGGGCAAAAAAATCAAGCGAGAATCAAAGCGAGTAGACACGGTGATTTGTTTTACTGAGGTTCGGTTCCAAATAACCTAGTCCCCATTGAGGAGGCCACAAAGGCCGGGTCTATTTCAACCCTTTCCCTCTCTCTCAAACGGTCACTTAGACCGAGTGAGCCTTCCCTTAATCACATGGGTCACTAAGACCCCGCAAGGACCACCACACACTTGGTGTCTCTTGCTTAGCTTTACAAAGCACTTGAGAAATGGAATGAGAAAGGAAGAAGGCAATCCAAGCGACAAGAGCAACAAAAGAACACAAGTGATCCTCTCACAAGCCCTTAAGCACTAGAGTTGATTTTGAGAACTTGGAGTGGATTGATTGCTTTGATTGTGTCTTGGAGTGTTGGACTTTGCTCTTGTAATGAATGAGAAACTTAGAATGCTTGGATGGCTTTGAATGAGGTGGTAGGGGGTATTTATAGCGCCCAACCACTTCCTAGCTGTTGGTGAAGTCCGCTGGCGATGGGCGCACCGGACAGTCCGGTGGCACACCGGACAGTCACTGTTCACTGTCCGGTGCGCGGCACATCAGCGCGTTCGTTAGGGTTTAGAGCAGTTGACCGTTGGAGTGCCTTATCGTCTTGATGCACCAGATAGTCCGGTGACCTCTGACTTCTGCGCTCTGACTTCTGCCGTGGCACTGTTCACTACTGTAGCGTTTTGCAGTCGATCGTTGGCGCGTAGGGAGCCATTGCTTCGCTGGCTCACCGGACAGTTCAGTGGTACGCCGGACAGTCCAGTGAATTATAGCAGAGCGTGCCTCTTAATTCCCGAGAGTGGCTTGTTCGAAGGGCGCCTGGCTTGGTGCACCGCCGGACACTGCCTGGTGTGTCAAAAACCAGCACACTCTATGTCTTGCTCCATTTTTGATTGATTCCCTAACTGAATTTCTTTCTTTGTTTGTGTTGAACCTTATGCACCTAAGACAAATGACATCTAGACAAACTAGTTAGTCCACGTGGTTTGTGTTGGACATCAACCACCAAAATTGATTATAGGAAATGGTTAAGTCCATTTCCCTTTCATGTGTGTAGGGAGCTTGACGGGGGAGAGGGGAGGCAGGTAGAGAGGCTTGGCCGGGACAACGGTTTAACCGGGACAGCGGCGCGGCGTCGGGCGGGCTCCGGTTAGCGGCGGCGAACAGGGGGCACGGCGGGACTCCGGCACGACAGCATCGAGAGAGAGAAGGGAGAGAGCGTGGAGAGGAGAGCTCGAGCTTGGCAAGGGAGAGGAGTGGGGCAAGCTCGGCTGTAGGAGAGAGAAGGGCTCGGCATCGGCTTTTATAGGGAGGGATAGGGAGGGACGTCGAGGGGGAGTGAATGGAGCGTCGGTGGCCATTAATGCCATCAATGGTGGCCTCCATAATGGAGAGGAAATGGGGAGGGGAGAGAGGGGAAATGGCTGTCCGTTACGACGTAGGGAGACGAGGGGTCGGGGCGGCGGTTCGGCCAGGGCATGGGACGTGCGACTGGTGCAGGGCACGACAGCGGCGGCGCTAGGCCGAGGGCGCGGGCGCCGGCGCGTCGCGCACGAGGAAGATGAGCCATGGGGCCAGGCGGGCCCACGCAGTGAGAGTGAGGGGGTGGGGGAAGTGGGAGATGGCGCGGTGGCTGGGCCGCAAATGGGCCAAATTCGACCGGTTTAGAATAGGGTTTCCTCTTTTTTCTTTTTCTTTTCTATTAAAATATAAATACATATATTTTTAAATATCTCTAAAAAATCATAATAATTATACCAAAATTATTTATAACTAAAATACTAAATTTTTTTAACCAATGTTTTTATATTAATTAATTGGGCTTTCAATATAAAAAGAAATTCTACAAAACAACCATAAATCAAATATGAGCAAACAAAAATTATTCTAAAGGCAAATAAAATCAAACACTTGACGAAAAATTCTTTAATACTATTACCACTAATATTCTAAATGTATTATTTTTAGTTGATGGTTTTGAAGTGTTACACGGGAGTAAGATCTAGGTGCTGTTGGCGAACTCCATCGCCTCTGAGCATGTGCGGACCGTACGACCCTCAGGCGCGGACCGTCTGGCTCGTCGAGCAGAAACCCTAGCCTCTGCGCCAGGTCACGGACCGTCCACGCCTTTGTAGAGAGTACCACCGATGGTACTCATCATAGTGATTGGCGCCTAGGTCGGCACCAACAAGAACCCTAACACGTATAAGAATCACAATTTGTATCATTAGGCTATTTTCCTGCATCCGGGCTGGCATCTGTAGAACACTCAATGACTAATATGCTAGCATGTACTAGGTGCAAGCACACAAGGAGATATTTTGATCTATTAGATCTAGATCCACTAGTATATCATATTTAGCACTTAAACCCTTCCACTACCACCTACTACTGCTTTATAAAAAACATCTAACAAACCACTATTGTATCTACCGTTGGATACATATTTAATGGACTAAAAAGTCTGCTTGCATGCTTGCACCTAGTACCTGCTTGCATATTAGTGCCCATTATGTAAGAATTGATGTGCAAAAAAGACCCATGAGCCAATGCTTTGAAGATAAGTTGACATACATAACTTTCAATATCTGTGATTTGTCTTGTAAAAAATGGTGGTGAGCCAACACCATGTTCCATTATCACAATCTCATATTAGGAATCAGCTAAAGTGGATTGATCTTTAACCCACTTCGATAAAAATTGAAGACCCAAATAGGCGGCCAGAGAGTGAATGAGAGCCAATACTTTTTTGCACAAATGCAATCTTAGCATGATCCTCAAAGTTTAGCCCCAATCCCTTTGACACTAAAACCTCTCCAAAAAGGTTAAAACCAAGAACACCTCAACAATGGGTGCTTGGGTGCTCTAAACAAGTTCTTAGGAAGATTATGAACTCATCAAAACAAAGGACTTAATTTGGACACTAGAAAGTCCGAGAAAGAAACAAAGGAGAAACTCTATGTGCAAATGAAAGGGAAATGTGCCCTTGGGCCATTTCTAGTTGTTTTGGTGATTAAATGCTCAACATATCAATTTGGACTAACATACTTCATATGAGCATGAGCTCAGGTGTTTAGAAAGCAAATTGAGAAAAATAATAAAAGCACTTATGGGCTTGAAAATGGGCATATTGCAAACCTTTATGAATCAAAGTGATAAAGATATGTTTCTAGTATTGTCAATTGTTTTTACGTGCTAATCATGTTTGTCTAAGTGCTAGGGAATTTCTCAAGTCGAGCCAAAAATGGAGTGAAGAAGTTTGGCTAAGTTTGGCCAAACTTAGGCCAGTCTAGGCCTCACTGGACTATCGCCCGAGACGCCCTCGGGCGAGTCAGAAATACGCTGCTCGTCTAGGGTTGGCCTCGGGCGAGCCGTGATTGCGTCTCCTGCCTGAGGTTGGCCTCAGGTGATCCATGACTGCGTCTCCAGCTCGAGGTTGGTCTCATGTGAGTCGTGACTGCGTCTCCCATCGAGGGTTGGCCTCGGGCGAGTCGTGACTTAGGTCCCTTGTGCCTTGGTAAGGTTGGGAGCGTGTTTGCTTATGACCCCTTCTTACTCAAGCATCTAGGAACTTTAGGGTTATGATATGGATACCCCTAATTATGGTGCACATACAGACATGGAAGGTTGATTGCTTCCCAAATGAAGAACCAGCGTCTCCTAGGCTCCATGGTGCTATAAAAGGACCCCTAGGCACATGGAGCAGGTACCGAAGCATCACAGGAGCATACTACAGCTTCAAAACTCCGCTACCACGCTTTTGATTTGTTATAGAGAGATTTGAGCGCGTTCTTGAGCTGTGACTCTGTCGTTTTGATTCAAGTGCTCTCTTCTTTGCTTATGTGTGTGGTGTTGCTACAATTGTGCTCTTGTATTTCTACTTCCCACCTTACTTCGGATTTGACTGTGATCAATTGTGTGAGGCGTGAGAGACTCCAATTTATGGAGATTCCTCACAACTGGGATATTGATATAAGGAAGGCAACCGTGACACTCAAGTTTGATCTTTGGATCAATTGAGAGGGGTTGAGTGCAACCCTTGACCAAAGGAGGTCCCCACAATGTGGAGTAGGCATTGGCTGAACCACAGTAAAAATCGCCGTGTCTCTTGTCAATTTTACTTATTGCGATTATTGTGTTCTTGAGTTCTCATATTCACTTGTAATATTGCACCTAAGTTTAATACTCATCCTAAATGAGCAATAAAGTGAAGAGTTCTCTTTTCACCTCTCTCTCTCATAATCCTAACTTGGTTCTCGTTCTCACTAATAGATTTCATAAATCAAGTTTGTGTTGTTTGTAGCTAATTTTGCAGGATCACCTATTCACCTCCCCTCTTGGTGCTTTTAATTGGTATCAGAGTTGTTCTCCTCATCAAAGGACTAACCGCCCAAAGAGATGGATTATTAAAGCAAGGGGATTGTGATCGATGAGAAGGAGACCATCAACACCAACGAGCTAAAGGGAGAAAAGCCCATTGACTCATGCTCAAACAACAAGAAGAAGGACGGGAACAAGAAGAGGCACATCAAGAAGATAGTATACTACGACAGCGAAGCCTCTTCATCTTCACCAAAGGAGGAGGAGGACGACGACTCTTATTTCACGACGACGAGAAGGAGACCATCAACACCAACGAGCCAAAGGGAGAAAAACTACTCTTTTGATTATTCCCGCATTCCGTACAACCTCGATGCTCATTTATTATCTATTCCTATTGGCAAGCCCCCTCACTTTGATGGGGAAGATTATTCTTTTTGGAGCCATAAAATGTGTAGTCATCTATTTTCTCTTCATCCTAGCATTTGGGAAGTAGTTAAAATGGAATGCATTTTGATAGTAGTGATAATGCTATTTTTATTCATGAGCAAATTCATAAAAATGTCGAGGCCACTACTGTGTTTTTAGCATCTCTATGCATGGATGAATATAACAAGGTTAGTGGCTTAGACATTGCCATGGAGATATGGGACACCCTCAAAATCGTTCATGAGGGAAACGACACCACAATGATCACCAAGATGGAGTTGGGGAAGGTGAGGTAGGGAGGTTTGTCATAAATAGGGGTGAGGAGCCAACTGACACGTACAACAAGCTCAAGACCCCGGTGAACAAGATGCGAAGCTACATGAGTACTAGATGGATGATTAATGACATCGTGCACCTGATGATAATGTTATTTACTATTATTGATCCTCATCTTGTAAATCTTATTTGTGAGAACCCTAGATATACCAAAATTTCACCTAAAGAAATTATTGGTAAATTTGTGAGCGGGCGCATGATGGTAAAGGAAGCAAGGTACATCGACGACATTGCTAACAGACCTCTTCATCACTACGAGCCGCAACCCATTGCACTCAAAGCAATAGCCAACAAGGAGGCGCTCCCCAACAAGGTGGCGTAAGTTGAGGCGGTCGGCCTTAATAAGGATGAGATGGCGCTCATGACCAAATGCTTCAAGACTGCTTTGAAGGGAGGCAAGGACTACCCCAACAAGAACAAATCAAGGGGAAAGCGTTCATACTTCAAGTGTGGTAAGTCCAGTCATTTTATTTCTCAATGTCTCGATAATGAAAATGACCAGGGCCAAGACAAGAATAGGAAGGAGAAGAAGTTCTATATAAAGAATAAGGGCAAGGCACACATTAGCAAGGAATGGGACTCAGACTGCTCTTCATCCGATGATAAAGGACTTGCTGCCTCTGCCTTCAACAAGTCTTCTCTCTTCCCCAACGAGCAACACACATGCCTCATGGCTAAGGAAAACAAGGTACGTGCACATGACACTCGCAACTACACTTTGTCTAGTGATGAGGAATCTAATGATGATATAGATTATAGCGATCTCTTTAAGGGCTTAGATAGATCTAACATTGATAAAATTAATGAATTAATTGATACTCTTAATGAAAAGAATAGATTGCTAGAAAAACAAGAGGATTTACTTTATGAGGAACATGATAAAGTAGTAGAAGTAGAAAATCCCTTGCTTTATAAGTAAAGAAGAATGAAATGCTTGCGTTTGAATTGTCTTCTTGCCATTCCTCTATTTCTAGCCTTAAGAGTTTAAATGTTGGTTTAAATGCTAGAATAGAAAAGTTAAGTGTTGCTTGTTCATCTTTGGAGCATGTATTTATTTGCAATAGATGTAAGGATTTTGACATTTATGTTTGCAATGATCATGCTTCTACTATTGCAAAGTTGAATGATGAAATTGTTTAATTAAATGTTCAACTTAAAACTTGCAAGAATGAAGTAGAAAAGGTTAAATTTGCTAGGGATGCCTTCACCATTGGTAGACATCCCTCCATTAAGGATGGTCTCGGTTTCCATGGGGAAGCCAAGAACATAAAAAGCCAAAAGGCTCTCAACTTCACTAAGGAGAAGGGGAAGGTGCCTATGGCTAGTAGCTCACATTCTTTTCATGATAAGAAGAACCATGCTTATTTGTATTCTCATGTTAAGAATGTTTCTCATAATGCTCATAATGTTCATCATGATGCATGTATTTATCATCTCGTTTTACATATGTGTCATGATGTTGTTTTTACTCCTCGCGCTATGATTGCTTCATCTAGTGGTTCTTATGCTCATAGTAGGAGTAGACCTAGGCGCCGTGCATCTCATGTTGTTTCTCACGCACCTAAGGATAGGAATGCATCTCATGGTCCTTCTTTCGTACTTTTGATTCTTCCTATGTAATTTATTGTGAGAATGATAGAATTGTTGCTACTAATGTGGGACCGAAATGCAAGAGAGATAAGACTTGCATTTGGGTTCTAAAAGCTTATGTAACTAGCCTCACAGGACCCAACATAAGTTGGGGACCTAAACCCCAAGCCTAAATTCCTTGCAGGTTTATGCATCAGAGGGCTCAAAATGGATCATTGATAGCGGATGCAAAAACCACATGACGCGGGAGAAGAAGGTGTTCACCTCCTACGTCAAGAATAAGGATTGCCATGACACGACCATCTTTGGAGATGGGAACCAATGCAAGGTCAAAGGGATATGTAAAATAGCCATTACTATCGAGCACTCTATTTCTAATGTCTTTTTGGTAGAATCACTTGGTTATAATTTGCTTTCTATGAGCCAGTTATGTCATATGGGATATAACTGTTTATTTACAAATGTCGATGTAACTATCTTTAGAAGTGATGGTTTATTACCATTTAAATGTGTATCTGACTGCATGCTTTACTTAGTAGATTTTACTAAAGAGAATGCCGATCTAGATGCATGTTTACTTGCTAAGACTAACATGGGTTGGCTCTGGCATCGTCGTCTAGCACATGTTGGTATGAAGAAACTTCATAAGCTTCTAATGGGAGAGCATGTGTTAGGACTAACCGATGTCTATGTTGAGAAAGACAGACCGTGTGCAACATGTCAAGAAGGGAAACAGGTGGGAACAAGTCATCAAAGAAAGAATGTGATGATGACTTCAAGACCATTTGAGCTTCTTCATATGGATCTCTTTGGGTCCGTTGCTTATCTTAGCATAGGGGGAAGTAAGTATGGTCTTGTTATTGTTGATGACTATTTCCGCTTCACTTGGGTATTCTTTTTGCATGATAAATCTGAAACCCAAGAAACCCTCAAGTGCTTCCTAAGGCAGGCTCAAAATGAGTTTGGGCTAAAGGTGAAGGATAAGGAGCGACAATGGATCTAAATTTAAGAATCGTCAAGTGGTGGAATATCTTTAGGAGGAAGACATTAAGCATGAGTTCTTCGCTCCCTACACTCCATAGCAAAATGGTGTAGTGGAGAGGAAGAACTAGACACTCATGGATATGGCAATAACGATGTTGGGAGAATACAAGACTCCGGAGCAGTTTTGGTCGGAAGTCATGAATATGGCATGCCATGTCATAAACTTTCTCTATCTCGCCTCCTCAAGAAGATGACATATGAGCTCCTAACTGGTAATAAACCCAATGTTTCTTATTTTCATGTATTTGGGAGCAAATGCTACATCTTAGTCAAGAAAGGTCGACATTCAAAGTTTGCTCCTAACTAGTAACAAACCCAATGTTTCTTATGTTGTGGGAACCAAGTGGGTGTTCCGCAACAAACAAGACGAATACGGGATGGCGACAAGAAACAAGGCAAGACTTGTGGCAAAAGGATATGCCCAAGTCGTAGCTCTATCAAATGGATGTGAAGAGTGCCTTCCTCAACATGCCAATCAAGGAGGAGGTGTACGTGGAGCAATCCCCTGGCTTTGAGGTTGACAGGTACCTCGACCATGGGGATAAGCTCTCTAAGGCGCTCTATGGACTTAAGCAAGCCCCAAGGTCATAGTATGAATGCCTTAAAAATTTAATAATCACAAAATATATTGAAAAACATTTTTAATGGATGATTTTTTCAAGGACTCACAAAATTCTAGGAAAACTTTTAGACATGGTTTGGAGTCCAAAAAATCAAAGAAAGTTTTTGGAGCTTATGAAAGCGTTCGTAAATAAATAGATTTTCTAATTTCAAGAGAAGGCATCATTGAGATCACCTAGCAAACAAAAATTATGCTCCAGCATGAGATGCAACAATCAAAACTCCTCTAAGGTTTTATTTTGCTAAACTTGAGATTTATATAATACAAAATAACTCCCATTATTTAGGAAAAAGGATAGAAAATAAGAGAAAGAGAGGGTAACACCTGAATTTTAAGTAGAGAACAAAGAAATTTTCATACCCCAAAATTCAGGGTGTTATAGGTTGGCTAGTCTCTAGATATGATTGTCTAAGTCATAGGAAACCCTCAAAATCAACCAAAACAAGTTGGAGAAGAAAAGCACAAAATTAAGTTAAGTTAGCTGGTGTGGGAGATAGATATCCCCCAAGTCCTTATGAGCACATAAATGCAATTCCGACTCACCCGAGGCCAACCTTGGACCGGAGATGCAGTTCTGACTCGCCTGATGTAACACCCACTTTGTAAATTGCTAGAAATAATACCAATAGAGAAACAATTCCTCTTTATGTGAGTTTGACCTTCATGCATCATCATATGTGAACACCATGTCCAAGAACAATTAATAAAAAGATATGCTACTAAATCAATGCATCATGCTGAATATTTTATTTTTGTGTGCATTTTGTAACAAGAAAATATTAAAGACCAAAAAAGGGAAATTAGATCCTAAAAGAAATTCTTGAATCTAGAAAAGAGAAGGAATATGAAAACATGAATAATATATTTGAATAAATGTCCTCAAACCTAATACATTTGATTGCACAAATAGGGTTTGAGAATGAACTAGTCACAAGTTTGAATTTAAATTAGTATTTAAATTTGAATTTGTGAAATAATGGAGAAAGAAGAAAATAAAAGAAAAAGAAAAAGAAAAAGGAATAATATACCTGGATGGGCCAACAAACCTGAATTCGGCCCATTAACCCTTAACCTCCCGCACGGCCCAGCTCCTGGTGATGGCGCCGACAGGCGGGCCCTACCTGACAGTCGCGCACGCGCTCACCAGCCATCTTCCCTTCCGCTTACGTGTGGGGTCCACCGGCAGTCACCTCGCGCGCGCGCCGTTTCACTTCCACCTGGGACCCGTCTGTCAGCACCATCAACTACCTCCGATCACGGCGCGGCTCATGCGGACCTGCTCGGGCCCGAGAAAAGCGCCGTTGACCGGAACAAACCGGGGATTAAAACCCCAATCGACCTCCGCCCCATCCGCGCATTACCCAGTCCAAGGGTTGTGTGAACAAGAGCTCACATCGAGATAAATTGCGCCGCCAGGAAAGCACCATCGCGTCACACCTCGGCCACCATCAACTGTTGCGGTGGGTCGCCGGTGTGGTACTGCAAGAGTCCGCCATAGCTCGCCAGAGAGTTCCAGAACCCCGCCTTGACGAATCCTTGACCGGAGCGCGCCCAATTTGCCGCCACCGTCGAACTTCCGCCCATCGCCGTGGCCACGCTCCTGCGCCTCATTCCATCAGTAAGAAACCCATCCAATCGACTCGCCTCGCCCTCCTCGTCGCATAGTTGCGATCAATTTTAGTATTGGGGGCGCTTGGGCGGAGAATCGTGTGCGCCGGCGAACTCCCACCGTGGCTCTGGGGTGAGCCGCCGTGACCTGTGCGGGGTGAGGGAGAAAGCTGGTGACCGTGGATCTCGGGATGGACGGTTCGGATGGCTCGCCGCCGTGGCCAGCGCGGAGGGTTGAAGATGCATCCGTGGCCGTCGATCGTTAAGTGAACGGATCGGGCGAGATCTCGTCCGGATGATGTCTGGACCGTTGATTCCGTAGCGTGTGCATCGGATTAGATCTGGCTTATTTGAAAAGGTAACCATAGATCGGGGGATCAACGGTGTTCGGTGGAAGCGGATCGAGTTTCCATCGGTTTTGATTTGGGCCCTTGGTTTCTAATCCAACGGCTCTAGTTACCCGATACCCCTTCGGCCTGCAATTCTTTCTAAAGAGACCCTCCACTTTAAGCTATTCAACCCGCCGTCCACAGGGCCTGTTCTCTGTGTCTCTGAATTCTTACCCCGAGCCCCCTGTGCTTAACTGAAATTGAGGCCCAGTCCAAAATATAATAAAATCAGGGAAAATGATTTATAAATAGATTTTTAATAGGAAAAATAATTGTTAGAACTTCAATAATTCATAGAAAATGCATATGAACTCCAAATTACTCCATTCCACTTTCTAAAATTTTATAATTTTATTCTCTATCATTTAGAGCCTCTGTTTTATCATGAAAACAGTAAGAAAAGTTATCTCTCACTTAATCCTATTTTAAACACATAAAACCTTTGAAAAGTCATAACTTAAATTCTATAACTCCAAAAATTATGATTCCTGTTCCTAGAATTTTATTTTATTATGTAGAATATTACTGTGTATTTTGTTTATATGTTTGGTGTAATGTTAATTTCTCTATATGCATTGTGCTTGTTTGTATTATGGCGAGTAGAAGAGCCCGTGACCGAGGATCCTGGTGAGCAGCAGGTTGAAGTAGCTGAGCAGGAGCTCATTGAAGGCAAGTTGTGCCCTTGACCACTTTTTACCCAATAATGTTCTCTAATTATCATTCACTCATGCATATGTTAATTTTGATGGGACCCAATAGGTCACCCTAGATTGTTTATCTCATTACCTTGTTTACCCCTGAATCACTTGGGTAGTTTGCTATTGCTTTACATGGTTTTGGGATAATCATTTATTATATCTATGTTCCAATTATTCTTGTTATTCTGTTTATGTTCATGTCAAGTTCATTAATGTTAATTGGAACATAGAGCTTAACTTGAGAACCACGTGCCACCACAAGGGTTTAATGGGACGCCCTTGGCTGATTAATTAGGAAAGCTAGTGGAAGACTACCTTACCCGAAAGGGGCAAGGGCAGTAGGGGAGTGGTCAGTGTAGGGAGGTCCTTGCTTGATTTTGCTGCGATGGCGGTCAGGCAAGAACCCTGCATTGGAACTTCCTATAAACTGTAGCGGGTTTTCGGAAGCTAGTGGAACTTTGTAAAGGCCTCGTAGTGTTGCCCTGCCGCGCTTCCTAGGTAGAGGTGTATGGGAAGTCACGATCCCTTGGTAGATGGGTAGCATGACTTGTGGGTAAAGGGTACAACCTCTGCAGAGTGTAAAACTGGTATACTAGCCGAGCTCGCAGTCATGAGCAGCTCAGGACTCTCTGATGTTTAAATTATGGAACTTAAATTTAATTTTGTCATATGCATTGCATGGGATTTTTATTAATTTTGTTCTATTACTTTATTTATGGTTTGGTATTTACTTACACTTAGTAATTGCTAATAAAATTTTGACCAACTACTTAAAAGCAATGCTCAGCTTTAACCCCTATCATTGATTAGCCTTACACAACACATGAACTCACACCTTTGTGAGTTTATGTCCACTGGTTCCCCACAACTTGTGGAGCTATGATCATGTGTGAGCTCACCCTTGCTGTCTCACACCCCCCCACAGGAGAAGAACAGGTGGTTCAGGAGGAGCCACAAGGCGAGGAGTATGATCTGATCTAGGTGGCGTTTCTCAGTTGACATTGGCGCCAACGATCCTTAGTTCGTTTTATCTTTATTATTTTATTTTGTAATAAGTCTTCCGCTATGTAATAAATACTCTGATATTTTATGACATTTATCTCTATACACTCTGTTATTATATATGTTGTCTTCTTGGCGCATGTATGAGATGCACCTGGCTTTGTTCCTTAAAGCCGGGTGTGACAGAAGTGGTATCAGAGGAAATGTTGACTGTAGGACGAAACCTAGATAGAAAAGGACAAACCCCTTTCCTACTTACCTTGCTCTGACTCATTCTATACTCACCTTATCTTGATCCTGTCTCACCTTTTTCTATTCTACTCTGATGAATCTTATCTTTTCTACTCTAAGACAAGAGGGATTTCACACCTTGGAATCCTACCACTATGATTCTTTTAAGAGATAGGAAACCTAAGACAAAATTTAAAACTAGTTTCTTTAAAAATGTTGTTTGATTGTGCTGATGCTAAATGCCTGATTTGCTTCTTTGATTGCCTGAATTATTATAGATGGACATCTTAGTATGTACCACCATAAGTAATAAATTAGCTATGGTAGGTAAAATATTAATCTGCTTAGCTAATAAAATTCCCCAAAGTAACCTGCTTTGTAAATACCTGCCTTGTCTACTATTTTCTTACCATATGTATCTAACTCAGATGGTCAATACCAGGCGGGTGGTGGAATTGATCTGCCTCCTAATCGACACACTCGAAGGATATATAGACAACCCCAGCCACAACCTGCAGAGATGAATCCTCCTAATCCTCCACCAGGCGGAGTTGACCCACTGGTTGCTGCTCAGATGGCGGTGATGCAGCAAATGGCAGACACTATGGCTGATATGCGTGCCCAGATGCAGCAAGAACGCCAGGAGATGCGTCAGGAAAGAGAAGATATACGCCAGGAGTTGCGCCAGGAGCGAGATGAGATACGCCAGGAAAGGAGGGCACAACAACAGCAGCTGCAACAACAAATGCAACAGCAACAACAGCAGCAACAGCAGCAACAAGTGCCACTGCCTCCACCACCACCACCAGTTCCACCCCGAGACAAGCATAGAGAGTTCATGAGTCATAAGCCACCTACATTTGCAAGCTCATCTGATCCACTAGACGCGGATGATTGGCTGAAGTCCGTTGAAAAGATGCTGAATATTGCACAGTGCACGGACCGGGAGAAGGTTTTATATGCTTCTGGACGTCTGACAGGTCCTGCTGCTGACTGGTGGGATTCTTATACTGCTGCCCACGATGCTGCTGATACTATTACTTGGGCAGAGTTCAGTACACAGTTCAGAAACTACCATATTCCAGCTGGTATGATAAAGATCAAGAAGAAGGAGTTTCTGTCATTGAAGCAAGGCAACATGTCAGTCAGCGAGTACAGAGACAAATTTATTCAGCTGTCGAGATATGCTCCGGAGGAAGTTGCTGAGGATGAGAGGAAGCAGGAGCACTTCATTGAAGGACTTAATGGACCCTTGCAGTATGCACTGGTTGCACACACCTTTCCATCCTTTCAGAGGCTACTGGATAAGGCTCTTGCTATTGAACACAAGCGTGTTCAATTGGGTGATTTGAAGAGAAAGGCAATATCTCAAGGACAAGGAAGTAGCAGTGTTCGTCCTTGCTACAGTTCACCACAGGGTACCCCGACTCGACCAGAGGACCGCGCCCAGTTCAGCAATCACCACTGAGGACTCCACCTCCTCGGCAGGCTACCCCTATTGGCACCCCGACGAAGTTTTCAGGACAGAGTCCAGGCACTACTTGTTTCAAGTGTGGGAAGGCTGGTCACTATGAAATGTCTGCCCACAAAGGATTGCTACTACTCTAGTTCAGAACAGGCAGCAAACTCCAGGATCTGGCAAGGGATATTCTATTGCCAAAGTTAATCAAGTCAGCGTTGATGCTACCCCGGATGGTGGGGACCTCGTAATTGGTATGTTTTATGTTAATGCAATTCCTGCAACCATATTATTTGATTCTGGTGCTACACATTCATTCATGTCTGCTAGATATGCCAACACAAATGAAATACCACTACTAAATATGAGAAAACCAATGATAGTAATTACACCTAAAGGGCCTGCTGAGGCGAATCAAATGACACGTAGATTGACATTGACCATTATGGGTAGAGAATTTGGAGCTACTGCTATAATATTAGAGTCAAGCAGCATAGATCTGATCCTTGGTATGTCATGGCTAAGAAAGGCAAAGGCCGTTATAGCGTGTGGTAGAGGTACCGTAGAACTCACTACCACTAAGGGAGAAAGGTTTCAAGTTAATATTGCAGTAACCTCCTCACCCATGCGTGCAATGTTCTTTATACCGGAGGAGTTTGTTGGTGACAACATCCGGGTGGTTAGAGATTTTTCGGATGTCTTTCCAGAGGAGTTACCAGGGATGCCACCAGATAGGGAAGTTGAGTTTGTGATTGATCTTTTACCTGGAACCCGCCCCTATTTCTAAACGGCCATATAGGATGTCCGTAGAGGAGTTGAAGGAACTTAAGAAGCAGTTAACTGAGTTACAAGAGGCTGGGTACATTCGTCCGAGTTCCTCATCATGGGGAGCACCGGTCTTGTTTGTACAGAAGAAGGATGGATCGCAGCGGATGTGTGTGGATTATAGATCTCTTAATGATGTTACGGTGAAGAACAAGTATCCATTGCCCCGTATTGAGGATTTATTTGATTAGATGAGAGGTGCTAGAGTATTCTCGAAGATTGATCTCCGATCGGGTTACCATCAGATGAGGATTAGACCATCGGATATTCCCAAGACAGCATTCTCGACTCGATATGGATTATATGAGTTTACTGTTATGTCATTTGGATTAACCAATGCACCAGCTTATTTTATGAACTTGATGAATAAGGTGTTTATGGAGTATTTGGACAGATTCATCGTGGTATTCATTGATGATATTCTTATTTATTCTCAGAGTGATAGCGATCATGAGGAACATCTGAGATTGGTGCTACAGAAGCTGCGAGATAACCAGCTATATGCAAGTTCAGCAAGTGCGAGTTTTGGATTGGCGAGGTGCCATTTCTTAGTCATATTATTTCTAATGGAGGAATTTCAGTGGATCCTGCTAAAGTCAAGGAGATAATGGAGTGGAGAGTACCCACTACAGTTACTGAGGTTCGGAGTTTCTTGGGACTTGCTGGATATTATCGGAGATTTATTGAAGGATTTTCTAAGATTGCTAAGCCTATGACTTCGCTTTTGGAGAAAGGAAGAGAATTTAAATGGGACGAGAAGTGCCAAGACAGCTTTGATCAATTGAAGAAAAGATTGATGTCGCCACCAGTATTGGTTATGCCGGACTTACAGAAAGGATTTGATATCTATTGTGATGCATGTGGCCAAGGCTTAGGATGTGTGCTCATGCAGGAAGGACATGTGATTGCCTATGCTTCTCGTCAGTTACGCAAACATGAATTGAACTACCCCACTCATGACTTGGAATTGGCAGCCGTTGTGCATGCGCTTAAGATATGGAGACATTATATCATGGGGACCAAGTGTCAAGTATATACGGATCATAAGAGTCTGAAGTATATATTTACTCAAAAGGATCTCAACCTTAGGCAACGTCGTTGGTTGGAGCTTATTAAGGATTATGATTTGGAGATTCACTATCACCCGGGCAAGGCAAATTTGGTTGCAGATGCCTTGAGTCGAAAGGAGCATGTTCATTCAGCTATTGTTACCCAGCTACCCGATGAGATTGTTGAGGATTTCAGGAGGCTTAACCTGGGGATAGTTGCTCATACTGAAGGAGTTACTATTGATGTGGAACCTACTTTGGAGAAAGAGATCCGCAAAGGACAAATTGGTGATGCTAAAATAAAAGAGATCAAGGATCTGATTACTGAAGGTCGAGTTCCGGAATTTACGGAAGATGAGCAAGGCACCGTATGGTTCAAGGACAGGATGTGTGTTCCTGATATTAAAAGCCTTCGAGAGACTATTTTAAAGGAGGCCCACGACTCGGATTATTCTATTCATCCTAGTAGTACCAAGATGTATCAGGATTTGAAACGTAAATATTGGTGGTATGGATTGAAAAGAGATGTAGCTGCACATGTGGCTATGTGCGATGTATGTCAAAGAGTTAAGGCTGAACACCAGAGGCCAGCTGGACTATTGCATCCACTGAAGATACCCGAGTGGAAATGGGAAGAGATTGGTATGGATTTCATTACTGGATTGCCTCGCACCCAGAAAGGATATGATGTTATATGGGTGATTGTGGATAGATTGACTAAAGTGGCTCACTTTATTCCTGTCAAGACTACTTATAAAGGTTCTCAGCTAGCAGAGTTATATATGGCTCGGATTGTGTGTTTACATGGAGTACCAAAGAAGATCGTGTCTGATCGAGGTTCACAGTTTACCTCAAGATTTTGGAGAAGCTTTCATGAGAATATGAGTACAAAGTTGAATTTTAGCACGGCTTATCACCCTCAGACTGATGGGCAGACCGAAAGGACTAATCAAGTGTTGGAAGATATGTTGAGAGCTTGTGCACTTCAGCATGGAGGAAGTTGGGATAAGAGTCTACCTTACGCTAAGTTCTCATACAACAATAGTTATCAGGCCAGTCTAAAAATGTCACCTTTTGAAGCTTTATATGGGAGGAAGTGCAGGACTCCTTTGTATTGGGATCAAACTGGAGAAAGGCAGTTCTTTGGGCCTGAATTGATTCAAGAGGCAGAAGAACAAGTCCGTATAATTCGAGAGAATTTGAGGGTGGCTCAAACCAGGAAAAAGAGCTATGTTGATAATAGAAGAAGACCACTGGAATTTGAAGAAGGAGATTATGTGTACCTCAAGGTGTCACCACTTCGTGGAATGAGGAGATTCAAAGTTAAGGGCAAATTGTCCCCACGCTATATTGGACCATTCTTGATCTTTAGGAGAGTTGGTGAGATGGCATACCAACTCAAGTTACCGGATAGTCTATCGGATGTGCATAACGTGTTCCACGTATCTCAACTAAAGAAGTGTCTCCGTGTCCCTAAGGAACAGTTATCCATGGAAGAGCTCAGTGTTCAAGGTGATTTGACTTACACGGAGTACCCGATCAAGATTTTGGATACTTTGACTAGAGTTACAAGAAATAAGGTGATAAAGATGTGCAAAGTCCAATGGAGTCACCATGGTGAAGATGAAGCAACGTGGGAAAGAGAAGAAGAGCTTCGCATAGATTTTCCCCATCTTTTCCCTAGATCTTCTTAAATCTCGAGGACGAGATTA
Source organism: Zea luxurians (assembly GCA_029449295.1). Classification (NCBI taxonomy): domain Eukaryota; kingdom Viridiplantae; phylum Streptophyta; class Magnoliopsida; order Poales; family Poaceae; genus Zea; species Zea luxurians. The sequence continues at coordinate 4,317,114 of JAOPSE010000060.1, read as the reverse complement.
TTTTTAAGGGGGGTAGGATTTGTAACACCCACTTGTAAATTGCTAGAAATAATACCAATAGAGAAACAATTCCTCTTTATGTGAGTTTGACCTTCATGCATCATCATATGTGAACACCATGTCCAAGAACAATTAATAAAAAGATATGCTACTAAATCATTGCATCATGCTGAATATTTTATTTTTGTGTGCATTTTGTAACAAGAAAATATTAAAGACCAAAAAAGGGAAATTAGATCCTAAAAGAAATTCTTGAATCTAGAAAAGAGAAGGAATATGAAAACATGAATAATATATTTGAATAAATGTCCTCAAACCTAATACATTTGATTGCACAAATAGGGTTTGAGAATGAACTAGTCACAAGTTTGAATTTAAATTAGTATTTAAATTTGAATTTGTGAAATAATGGAGAAAGAAGAAAATAAAAGAAAATAAAAGAAAAAGAAAAAGGAATACTATACCTGGATGGGCCAACAAACCTGAATTCGGCCCATTAACCCTTAACCTCCCGCACGGCCCAGCTCCTGGTGATGTGGCCGACAGGCGGGCCCTACCTGACAATCGCGCACGTGCTCACCAGCCATCTTCCCTTCCGCTGACAGCGTGGGGTCCACCGGCAGTCACCTCGCACGCGCGCCGTTTCACTTCCACCTGGGACCCGTCTGTCAGCACCATCAAATACCTCCGATCGCGGCGCGGCTCATGCAGACCTGCTCAGGCCCGAGAAAAGCGCCGTTGACCGGAACAAACCCGGGATTAAAACCCCAATCGACCTCCGCCCCATCCGCGCATTACCCAGTCCAAGGGCTGTGTGAACAAGAGCTCCACATCAAGATAAATTGCGCCGCCAGGAAAGCACCATCGCGTCACACCTCGGCCACCGTCAACTGTTGCGGTGGGTCGCCGGTGTGGTACTGCAAGAGTCCGCCATAGCTCGCCAGAGAGTTCCAGAACCCCGCCTTGACGAATCCTTGACCGGAGCGCGCCCAATTTGCCGCCACCGTCGAACTTCCGCCCATCGCCGTGGCCACACTCCTGCGCCTCATTCCGTCGGTAAGAAACCCATCCAATCGAACTCCCACCGTGGCTCTGGGGTGAGCCGCCGTGACCTGTGCGGGGTGAGGGAGAAAGCTGGTGACCGTGGATCTCGGGATGGACGGTTCGGATGGCTCGCCGCCGTGGCCAGCGCGTAGGGTTGAAGATGCATCCGTGGCCGTCGATCGTTAAGTGAACGGATCGGGCGAGATCTCGTCCGGATGATGTCTGGACCGTTGATTCCGTAGCATGTGCATCGGATTAGATCTGGCTTATTTGAAAAGGTGACCGTAGATCGGGGGATCAACGGTGTTCGGTGGAAGCGGATCGAGTTGCCATCGGTTTTGATCTGGGCCCTTGGTTTCTAATCCAACGGCTCTAGTTACCCGATACCCCTTCGGCCTGCAATTCTTTCTAAAGAGACCCTCCACTTTAAGCTATTCAACCCGCCGTCCACAGGGCCTATTCTCTGTGTCTCTGAATTCTTACCCCGAGCCCCCTGTGCTTAACTGAAATTGAGGCCCAGTCCAGAATATAATAAAATCAGGGAAAATGATTTATAAATAGATTTTTAATAGGAAAAATAATTGTTAGAACTTCAATAATTCATAGAAAATGCATATGTACTCCAAATTACTCCATTCCACTTTCTAAAATTTTATAATTTTATTCTCTATCATTTAGAGCCTCTGTTTTATCATGAAAACAGTAAGAAAAGTTATCTCTCACTTAATCCTATTTTAAACACATAAAACCTTTGAAAAGTCATAACTTAAATTCTATAACTCCAAAAAATTATGATTCCTGTTCCTAGAATTTTATTTTATTATGTAGAATATTACTGTGTATTTTGTTTATATGTTTGGTGTAATGTTAATTTCTCTATATGCATTGTGCTTGTTTGTATTATGGCGAGTAGAAGAGCCCGTGACCGAGGATCCTGGTGAGCAGCAGGTTGAAGTAGCTGAGCAGGAGCTCATTGAAGGCAAGTTGTGCCCTTGACCACTTTTTACCCAATAATGTTCTCTAATTATCATTCACTCATGCATAGGTTAATTTTGATGGGACCCAATAGGTCACCCTAGATTGTTTATCTCATTACCTTGTTTACCCCTGAATCACTTGAGTAGTTTGCTATTGCTTTACATGGTTTTGGGATAATCATTTATTATATCTATGTTCCAATTATTCTTGTTATTTTGTTTATGTTCATGTCAAGTTCATTAATGTTAATTGGAACATAGAGCTTAACTTGAGAACCACGTGCCACCACAAGGGTTTAATGGGACGCCCTTGGCTGATTAATTAGGAAAGCTAGTGGAAGACTACCTTACCCGAAAGGGGCAAGGGCAGTAGGGGAGTGGTCAGTGTAGGGAGGTCCTTGCTTGATTTTGCTGTGATGGCGGTCAGGCAAGAACCCTGCATTGGAACTTCCTATAAACTGTAGCGGGTTTTCGGAAGCTAGTGGAACTTTGTAAAGGCCTCATAGTGTTGCCTTGCCGCGCTTCCTAGGTAGAGGTGTATGGGAAGTCGCGATCCCTTGGCAGATGGGTAGCATGACTTGTGGGTAAAGGGTACAACCTCTGCAGAGTGTAAAACTGGTATACTAGCCGAGCTCGCGGTCATGAGCAGCTCAGGACTCTCTGATGTTTAAATTATGGAACTTAAATTTAATTTTGTCATATGCATTGCATGGGATTGTTATTAATTTTGTTCTATTACTTTATTTATGGTTTGGTATTTACTTACACTTAGTAATTGCTAATAAATTTTTGACCAACTACTTAAAAGCAATGCTCAGCTTTAACCCCTATCATTGATTAGCCTTACACAACACATGAACTCACACCTTTGTGAGTTTATGTCCACTGGTTCCCCACAACTTGTGGAGCTATGATCATGTGTGAGCTCACCCTTGCTGTCTCACACCCCCCCACAGGAGAAGAACAGGTGGTTCAGGAGGAGCCACAAGGCGAGGAGTATGATCTGATCTAGGTGGCGTTTCTCAGTTGACATTGGCGCCAACGATCCTTAGTTCGTTTTATCTTTATTATTTTATTTTGTAATAAGTCTTCCGCTATGTAATAAATACTCTGATGTTTTATGACATTTATCTCTATACACTCTGTTATTATATATGTTGTCTTCTTGGCGCATGTATGAGATGCACCTGGCTTTGTTCCTTAAAGCCGGGTGTAACACCTAAGGCAAACCTTAGATGGGATACACAGTTCCGACTCACCCGAGGCCAACCTCAGGCGGGAGATGCAGTTTTGACTCACCTGCGGCCAGCCTTGGACAGTAGATGCAGTTCTGACTCGCCCAAGGCCAGCTTTGGGTGGGACACGCTGTTCCGACTCGCTCGAGGCTAGCTTTGGGCGGGAGAAGCAGTCATGACTTGCCCGAGGCCAACCTCGGACATGACACACTATTTCGGCTCGACCGAGGCCAACCTTGGATGGGAGACGATGTTCCGACTCGCCCGAGGCCAGCTCTAGATGGGAGACATCGTTCCAACTTGCTTGATGCCAGCTCTAGGCGGGAGAAGCAGTCACAACTTTCTCGAGGCCAGCTCTGGGCGGGGGATGCTGTTCCGACTCACCCGAGGCCGACCTCGGACGGGATACGCTGTTCTGACTCGCCCAAGGCCAGCTCTGGGCGAGAGAAGTAGTCACGACTCGCTCGAGACCAACCTCAGGCAGGAGATGTAGTCGTGACTCATCCGAGGCTAACCTTGGGCAGAGAGGTTGAGCATACTCGAAGAGCTAGATACTCAGAGATAACTCAGATGAAGGGCAACTAAACTCTGGATAAGCAGGAGTGCATGCCACGGTAAAAGGATATGTTCAGGTGGAGTTAGATAGTCATTGCAACTTGTAAAGGGATAACCCTCTGATGATCTATATAAGGCTGAAGAGGTACCCCTACAAAGGCATATCATCTCATCACATCCCATGACCACCTCATAGCTCATTAGCCTTCTCATAGCAACTAAGGCACCACTAGATCGACGGGAGAATTCACCCTCCACTGCCCACAACTCACATGTAACATGTGTACACCAGTAATACTCAAACACTTAGCCTCAACAGGAAGTAGGGTATTACGTATTCGAGTGGCCCGAATCTGTATAAACTCTTGTGTGATCCGACGTGCACCCGCATGTACCATCGTGCCTCAATCAACGATGTCGTCTTTCCTAAAGGCATCATGTGGGGAACCCCGTGGTGCGCAGTCGGGTCATAAACACCGACAGTTGGTATGTGACTCATCGGACTGAGGACACAAAGAGGCCATCTTTAGCACTTCAACACCCTGGTTCACTGGACCAGTCGGGTGTGCCACTAGACTAAAGTTCTAGAGATGTTGTTTTTGAGAAGCTAAAGACCCTAGCGCACCAAACTAGTCCAACATGCCACTGAATCGTTAAGTTCCAACAGTTACTTTCAGATCCTATGCTGGAGTTGACGTGGCAGGGGTCCTATGTGCCACTAGACCAATAGCGTGCAACTTGACACTTCAGAATGATCACTGATCGGTAAGTATGACAAGGGTCCGTGCTCCACTGGACCAGTACTGTTCAAGGTCCGGTGCGCCCGTAGAAAAACAATTTTTAGCATTGATGTCCAACGGTTATATGGGTTGTTGGGGGCTATAAATACACTCCCAACCATGTCATTCAATACACTACTCTTGAGCATTCACTCCTACAAGTTAGAGAAGCATTCTCAACACCCCCAAGTGATGCAAGTGCTCTATTTGAGTAGACTTCATCCTCTAGAGAGAAAAGAGAGTGTGCACTTATGATAGAACTAAAAAGAGAGTGTGTTTGGTGTTGATGTGTCTTGGTGCAAGGCACCCGTTGAGATTGTAAAGGCTAGCAAGAGGCTCCGATGTTGTGGTGTACCATGTGGGAGACTTAAGTCTCTTGATCATTCGAGAAAAGAGAAGTGGGCTCAAATTTGACCTTCGAAATCACTCGAGAGGGTTGAAAGTCTAAATACATATGAATAAAAAGTCTAACCTTCAAGTGAGGCTCGGCCCTGTCTTCCCCAGACCGAACCTCCCTCGGGAGCTAGAAGGGCGGAACCCCCTTTGTGCCACTTTTTCGCAGACAATTTTTCTTAAAAAACGAGTTCCCTGCTTTGGCTTAGTAAAAAAAACAAAATCCTAAAAGAACAAGAGACATCCTGATAGGAAAGGGTGGTCGAGCCGCAAGAACACCTACATCTCTGGGATACGGTTTCCTCACTCACCATCCTTCTCTTAGGAAGGCAACTTGCGTTCCGATAGGAACTCCGCAAAAAGAAAAGATGACGAACACAAAACATGAGAAAAAGTGCACAACAGAACACAGGATAAAAAAAAAGTCTTGGGACAATGTACATAGAACGAGCTCAAAAGTTTGTTACAACCCCGCAGGGCAAATGGCTTAAGCATCAGAAGGGGGCGAGGCAACACCCTCGACGTCATCGGACCAAGTGCCAAGCGGAGAGATTGGTGGAACCACCTCTTCTTCCAAGTGGTGAGCCAACGCCACAACCGACCCCTCGATGACGTCGGCGAGCCTTCGAACCTCTGCATCAGCAATATCATCCTCATCGGGCATGATATAGCCCTTGCTCACCTGCCCGAGGTCTACCTTGTAGTGGGATGCAACGATGGCCAATGCCCGCTTCACTCTGGTGTGAACGGCCTCACGGAGTTTGCTCCGCATATGGCCACTCAGGGCCAGCATGCGCTCCGTGGCGACCCACCCGAGGGGATATCTCTAGCGCTGAAGGTTAGGCCAAAGTCCGCCACAACCTCGAATAGGGCGTTGAGCTCGGCGATCTTCTCATCGACGGCTCGGGGAGCGTTAGGGACGTATCGATTGAGATATTGAGGTCCAACTTAAGCTCGTAAATCAATCATAAAAATGCTGAGACACAACTAAAGTGATCTAGGTGGGTGAAGTATAGGTCAACAACACATACCTCCCACTTGGGTCCTCAGGCCCTGGGCCTCGGACTGCTCGGCCTTAAGATCCTCGGCGAGGGATCCGGCTTAGGAAGAAGCCTCGGCGGCATGACGCTGAAACTCCTCCCGCTCGCTAGACACCCTCTGAATGTTCTCTTTCAGCAAGCGGTCCCTCCTTCGCCAAGGGTGCCACCTCCCGACGTGTGGCTGCGGCCTCATCCCTAAGCTCCGAACACAACATTAGGAGATCTACCGCCTCAGCGCTTTTTCGGGCAAGCTGCTCATTTGATTGATCAAGCAAGCCCCTCTGGCGCTGCACAGCGTGTCCCAGATGCCGTGCTCGTAGCAAAGGAATACGGACTTGGCCATGGACTTCACCATGAGATCCTTAGAGGAAAGTGTACACCATCAAGACATGCCCTAGGAAAAGGAATATGTCGCCATACAAGATGCTCAATCGTCTTACCCGACCCATGTGCTGGAACTCACCCCACACCTCCTGCTCTTCCCCATCATCACTGATGAACATTGTCTTATCGTCTACGTCTAGCCACGAAAGGCGTGGGCCTCCCCAATCAAAGGGATTCCTCTTGACGCAGACGACGCCACTGTTCCCCTCATCGTCAAGGAAGAGCACGGTGGGCTCCAAGACTGGGACCTCGGGCTACCTCGAGGGAATGGCCTCTTCAGCGTCAGCCACCCCTTGCCTTGGCCAGAAATCGAGGAGCCAAGGAGGGAGATCACTATTTCCATAGGAGTCAGCGCCGCTGCCACCGATGCCGCATCAGCCACCCTCGGCCCTCCGCAGATGGGTCAGGGATGACCTCGATAGACATTGTTGGGGATGCCATAGCCACCTCAGCAGTAGGGACCTCCTATCCGGCCTGCTCCTCTAGGGCAAACCTGGCTGCCATGGAACCCTGCTGAAGGGCCACCTGGGCAACATAAACCCAAGGGACGGAGTGGACCACAACCCTGACCGATGACCCCACGCTTGTCTTCACGACCTTTGCGAGGATAAAGATCTGCGCGCCTACCTTACGCTTTAGGCTGAGGTATGAAGAAGCAGAGAATCACACAACTCAAAAGCAGGATCGAATTCCATTACCTCTCAAATAACTTACCCGGACCTGGGCATGCCTAGTGTCCTTGGCCCTTGACTCCTTAGGCCCTTTGCCCCTAAGGTCAGCACCTGGAGCAGGTCAGCGGCCCTCTCCACCGCCGCTGCCTCCTCCTCGACTACGAGGGTAGGCCCTGGCTCGATAGACACCCTTGCCTCGGGCAGAGGCGCTGACACCCCAAACCCAGGCACGTACATGTCCACACCACTAGATGAGCCCATCGAGGCTGGCTCAGACCAGAGCCTGACCTCTAGGCTGAAGCCCAACCAAACCTCCATCCCCTCGTCGTTGTCTTCATCTGTGCTAGGGGATGCCTCCAGCGTCACCCCTCCCTCTCCTACGCACGGTGGCACTTCTCCAAAGCATCGTGGGTCACCCTCTTCTCGTGGGCCCGCTTCTTCTTCATGTCCTTCTTCTTCTTTTGCTCCTCTACGGTCAACCGGCGCGTCGACTGACCAGTCGCATCCTCTGGGATCAGGGGCAGGGCAGTTCAATACCCTCGCAGCCACTTCGGATGAGCAGAAAAACAGGTTGAGGTGAAGGAGAAAGGGTGAAGGCAGAAGTAAAGTTCAAAACTTATCAGGGACACATAGCCCCATTTAGGGCGCATCGAGACAAGGACGGTGTAGTCTGCCTTCCCCACCAACCCCTTCACTCACCTGAGGAACTCATCAAAGGAGAGGGTAGCCGAGGCAATCCGAGAACTCTCCACGGAGGCCTCAGGATCATTTTGTCCAATAGTAGCCACACTCCACCAACGACAAAACCCTCCTGTGGTGGAAAGCGGCAACAACCCTAGCTACAGTGAGCCCCCGGTCGTGGAGCCTCCGTAGGGCATCCAGCCGAGGCTGCAGCTAGGCCTAGTGCTCCCGCGGTGCGCCCCATTGCTAGTGCTTTCCCACCTCGGTCATGACCCGTTGGGTGTACTCCGGCAACCGCTCGTCGTTGTTGCAGAGATAAAACCAGTGGCTCTGCCACCCCTTGTTCGACGAGGTGAGGGTGACATGGATGTAGAGCTATGTCTGATCTAAGAGCAGCTGGAGAGTGCAGTCGCTGGCCCTCACCGTGTGGCGCACCTTCCTCACCTCCGAGGCAAGGGAGAATGGCTCCACGCAAAAGAGGTGTGGCCACAAGTCCTAATAGGGCTCGATCCCAAGGAACCCCTCGCAGACTGCCGTGAAGATAGTCACAATTGGGCTATGGAGTTAGGGTTGAAGTGATGCAGCTCCACCCAATAGTACTGTGGGGTGCCCTCATGAAGCGGCTTGCGTGCACCCCAAACCCCTACTCGTGGAAGGGGAATGAAGCTGACCACGTAGCCCCTAGGCAGGGTCATGTGATAGAACCTCCCAAGTTATTAGGTCCACCCTACAGTTGTCCTTTCCAACGGACTTTAGACAACCCTGTAGATGCACATAATCACTCAACAAGTTCGGTACTTGTATACTTAAAATCCTCGCCCAAGAGCACTTCACCCCGTCACGCAGATATTACATGACATCGGAGGAAATAGCGGAAGCAATTACAATAACTTAATTTACATTATTCAAATATAGAGAGAGAGTATTATAGTTATTACAAAACTAGGGTATATGAGTGCATAGAGTATTATTATTACAAACCCGAGAGGCAAAAACCCCTCCCGCATAAGAGTATATTGTTTTTTCAAGAGGGAGGCCAACATCCTCCTGTGACTTCACTACTGTGACTCCTCCTTGGGCACCACCTTAGAATAAAAAACAGCAAAAGTCTGTTGTTTCCTCACCTACAACAACATGGTTTGAAAACCCTGAGTACAGAGTGTACTTCGTAAGTCTTACCCATCAAAGAAAAGACTCTCAAGGATATGCTAGCTTGAGGGAGTCAAGGTAAGGCTATTCAAGAATCAAAGATTCTGTCTGTAGAATGCTTACTAATAGTGAATCCTTAAAAATCCAAATTTATTAGCAAGTTAAGTCATTACCTATGACTAGAGTTCTTTCTACCCTAGTTCAAGCAACTTGGCCTATACTAGCCATCTTTATCATCCCGTCAGTTCACTGGATTGCTACGTGTAAGTCAGTGACCAAGTCTTCATATCCGAGAAGTAACGGTGATCTGAATCGATTAATACTCAGATGAGGATCTCCAATCACATGACATATGTAGCACTTAACCCTTGCATATGTCAACTCGCCACCGGGTTTCTTAAGACCAGACCGGGTTCACGCCAACCGAGAGCACAGATACACCACCGTCCAGCCTCTTGCCATGGAGGGTACACGCTACTCTCGCCATCTCTCCACTTCCATTGCATGTTGCCTTTCTGGTATTAGTCTGCCCGAGGCAAAGCTTACCCATGACGAGGCATGTGACCAGTTAAAGGGTCCTCGGTCAGCAGGACCACATCGACACGGTCCTTAATCGACTCAGACGGAGACACTACACCGAGACTCTCTTCTCGTGCAAGTCACCCGCCTGGTCTTAGCTTTATCATTTAAAACCCAAAGTTTGGTACCTAACAAGGTACATCTTGTCCGATGTTGAACCCATCATGGCCATGATGGATCCACCCATCAAGTTTTATTTTTGAAGACATCCCATCCCATCTGAAGCATCAATCTTTTGTTTAAAACAAATCTTTTTGTTTTTCTAAAGCAAAACTAAGCATCAGAAAACCTTTTAATAAAACAGGTAATCAAGGAATGTGTAAGACAATTCCAAGGAAGGAAATGCAGCAATTGGTTTAGCACACAACTCCTATCACCTAATGCACCAATCAAGTGATAAAGAGTTTGAAAATCACCAAGGAAAGGGTAAATGCACCGGGGCTTGCCTTTGTGTTGTAGGGGAGTCTGGGCTCTGTTCCACAGATATCAAAATAAAAACAGTCCCGACAGGGTGGTTTTTTAGTTGGTGGTGTAGCTTCTCCTTCTTCAACAACTATTTCTTCCTCGTTTTTCTATACATAACCATAGATAACCATAAATGCTCATTGTGATGCTATGAATATGCAATTTTGGTAGAAATACTTTGAGTTGCATCTTGAATACAATTTTCCTTCACGGTTTACCAGGCAAACTAGTGTTTTCTGAGTCAATATCTCATTTCCCTAAGGCAATTATTTCCTAGAAGGCTAGGGTTTTAGGGTTTTGGAAATAAAATAATGTCCAAAACATGTCAAACTTCACTCAAGGGTTCTAAGTACCATATTAGGCTTACCTAAAAGTTTTGTGATTTTTGGAGTTACCAAGTAGTTTCCAAAATTCCAAAGGTCTAAGTTTAGGCCTTCTTAAATACTAATAATTCATGGTTAATTCTAAAATTCTTGGAACTATTTTTATTAAATACTATGGAAATTTAGAAGTCCAGTAAAATTGGTTTCATATTTTTATCATTTTTCTAGAATTCTTTATGGATTTCTAAATTTTCTAGAAAAAGGAAAAAGAAAAAACTATTAATAGTGTTGGGCCAAAACTGGCCCAACCAGCCTAGGCTTATACAGAATTTGGGGGCGCGCCCGCGGCCGCGCGGTAGGTTTTGCACAAAGGCCCATCACCGGATCAAATATCAAAAGAGAGGTCCTCGGCTGATTCCAATGTGTCACATACACCTTTCATTCAGCCCCCTCAAGGTTTTGTGTCTTTTAAACTTGGATCCTTGACTCCGGACGACAGTGAGGACAACCTCCTTGCCGCGCTACGGCTGCGGAGGACCCGAGCACTCATTGGTACACGCTCGACCAAATTCTACCTAACCCGAGCCGCCATGGGTTATTAATTTGGCTCGCACGTCCAGAGAATGTCCTAACCACGCGCATGGTGGAGCCTCGGTTCCATGGTGCGTGTTCATGAGGTATCGGTCATGGAAATCCCGAATTAAGGGCACGGAGAGCATCAGGGGGTCAGTAGGTCACGATGCTCACGAAACTAGGGTTGATTCAACGAAACCTTAGTTGGTCGACGTAAGCGTTGCGCACAGTAGGGTACACGGCGTCGAGCCCACGTTCCCACAAAACCGTGCCCGTAATGGTCAAACGACCACCACGGTTAGCTTTACGGGCATACAGGGCTGCTAAAACAGCAATTCAATTGCATGGAACTGTACCAGGTTCTTCTGGCCATGGAGCGCGGAGAAGAACATGCTCGGCGGGGTCCGATGAGGGGAAATGGCTGTTGGGGGCCTTCGGCTTCCGAAGGTCCTCAAAAACATGATTTAACATTGTTTCTGGAGCATAATATATGAATAGGTACCTTCGGGTTCGGATCGGAATTACAGTGTGAAGAAGCACAAAGAATACGAAGGTTGGCGCAGAAACGAAGCTATGTGCAGGGGAGCTTCAGCATGATAGCAGAAAAGGAAACCGACTTAAAAAGGAAAAGGCTATTCAGACCTCGATGAGTCACTATAGAGCCATTAGCAAATGTAAAGGGCATGGGTGTAATTTTACATGGGCTGCGTCCCGTGCCTATAAATAGATGAACAGTGCTCCCGTACTGTTCACGCTGACTTGGCATTTTGCTTTTGCGTCGTGTTTGTACTCTTACCTCCTTTCAAGCCGAAGGTACATTTGTAATTTGATATCGTTCCTATTTTTCCATGATGATGAAATAAAAATGAGTTGATATATAATTGTTTATCTCATCTTTTACATTACATATGATTTCTTCTTCATCATTATATGTTATGTTGCCGAAGGTATGTCCTTCATAACCTTCGTCCGAAGATCATTATATCCCAAGGGAAATAATGTTTCGAAGGACGAAGGACCTTAACGTTTAACATTTTTTGTGTTGCCTTGTTCTTAATTCATAGCACTTGAGAACAAGTCTCCAACATCGGTGCCCACCTCCGGTGAACTCTTTTCGACCACCTTCGGCAAGCATTGTCCTTCGTTATGCCACCGAAGAAAGCTTCAGCGACAGGGGCTGCTGCTCTCCAGCCGTTGGACCCGAACCAGGAGACCTTTTTCTCTTCGAGAGGCCCGAAGCCAGAAGAGGAAGGCCACTAGTCCAACCCCCCAGGAGGACGAGTTGGACCAAGAAATCAGAAACATGGAGATGCTTCATCAATAAGTACAAAGGAAGAAAGAGAAGATGGCTTGACTAGCCGACCTTCAAAGACAGATTGACGAAGCTACCGAAGAAGTACGCCATCTTGCTCAAGATGAGCAAGAGCGAAGACCTCAACATAGGGGGCTTCATCAAGAAGGCCTCTTTAACGAGGATGAATGGTACGAGGATTTCCATCATGGAAATTTTGCTTTTGATGATGCTTCTCCTCTATCAGCAGAACTGCAGGCTACACCTTGGCCTCCATCTTACAAGCCACCCCAACTCCCCATGTATGACGGACACTCAGATCCGAAGCAGTTTCTGATGAGCTACGAAGTAACCATATCTTCATATGGAGGCAATACTGCAGTCATGGTGAAATCTTTCGTCATGGCAGTCAAGAATGTTGTGCAAACCTGGTACTCCTCTCTTCGGCCAGGAACAATTAGATCATGGCAAAAGCTAAAGGACATGCTGATCACCAGTTTCCAAGGGTTTCAGACGAAGCCGGTTACCGCTCAAGCTTTGTTCTAGTGCACGCAAGATCACGAAGAATACCTCCAGGCGTATGTCCGAAGGTTCTTGCGTCTGAGGGCACAAGCGCCAACAGTGCCCAATGAAATTGTCATTGAGGCCATGATCAAGGGGCTTCGGCCAGGACCTACTGCCCAGTACTTCGCTAGGAAACCCCCTCAGACCCTGGAGAAATTACTCCAAAAGATGGATGAATACATCCGCACTGATAATGACTTTCGTCAAAGAAGGGAGGAAGCCTACAGGTTCTCCGAAATGACCAGGGGCTTCGGAGGGAGAATCCACCCAAGACACGTCAGATCAATTCATTCTACCCAAAATGACGACATAGGAAGTCAGCAACAGAGGCCGCAATCTTCCTCGCAAGCTTCGGGGCAGCAACAAAGCTATCCTCGGCCATCAGCTCTAAGGGGCAGAGGCGCCAGGGGCTTTGGAGGAAGGTTTGGGGATCAGCCCAGGAAAATTTATTGCTTATTCTGCGGTGAGGACAAGGGCCATACTACAAGGATGTGCCATATCACCATTCAGAAACAGAAGGAAATAGCACAAGTTGCAGCTCAGCAGAACCAGCCGAGGCAGGTCATGCATACTGCTTCGTACCACTCACCTACATACCAGAGTATGTAGGTAACCATCCTGCAGCGTCTGTTGCTTCGGCTAGTCAGCCACATGCATCCTGGCCATAGCTTCCACCTCCACCACCACTACAACCTGCATATTCACACGACCAACAGCCAGAAGGGAGTCAGCAGGCCAATCAGCAGAGAGACTTCAGGGAGGAGTCTGAAGCTCGCACAGTCAACAGCACTGTACTAGAGTCGAAGCATATCTACGAAGAGATATCCTACCCTAGAATCAGTTTTTACATTCATAGTCGTTCTTTTCTTACTAAGGAACAGTTGTTGAAAACTTAGTTTTCTTGTCATTTTTAATTCCTTGTAATAGCTTCGTTTTTGTCATAGTGAAAATATATCTTCTCCACAGACTTACGGAGTCCCAAAAGTCGCCGAGGCATAAAAAGCCGTTCCTAAGTTATAAGTGTCCTCGAAGCTACAAAAAGTCGTTCTATTGAATGCAGCGTAAGTTTGCCGAAGCTACAAAAAGTCGTTCCTAAAGGAGCGCAGTGTAAGTTTCCTGCTCAAAAGTCGTTCCAAAGGGAATGCAGAGCTTACAGCGAAAAGTCAATGCTGATTCCGCCGAAATATAAGGCGAAGCGCGAAAAGTCAACGCGAATACCGCCGAAATAGAAGGCGAAGAAGTTCAAAAGACGTTCCTTAGGGAATGCAAAACTTACAGCAAAAAGTCAACGCTGATACACCAAAAAATAAGCGGTGAAGCCGAAAAATAAATGGCAAAGAGATTGTGTATCCTACAGCAGGGATGTGTGTGTATCTTCGGCACAAATATCATTCTGCATAGCATAACATCATCACATCATTCGCATAACATAACATCATACATCATATTGCATCAATGGCATAAGAAGGGGACACATTGTTGATCTTCGGAGAATGCTTTGAAAAAGAGAAATTGTGCTAAGGCACAAAATAAATTTCAAAGAGATACAGTTTTATCAGCTCTAAAGTGGAGGAAAAAGTTTATTCTTGATGAAGCATTAATGTTTCTGTGTTGATTGGAGGATTTTTCACGAAGCATAAAAATTCTTCTTTGCGAAGCATGAAAAGAAGGGAAGGTGTTTTTTCGCCGAAGGCTCAAAAACGGTATGTACAATAAAAGTTTCATGCATCGCAAAGAAATGAATTACAAAGCCAGTTATACATTACATTAAAAACTCATGAGTGCCAAATATTACAAGCATAGTCCAGCAAATGTTACATTGGTTTTTAACAATGTTTTTACAATATCTATCATTCTTCCTTTAAAACTTTGTCTGCAACTTCGGTCAGTAGTTGAGTAATGACTTCGTCCAAAATACTTTCGGCCATATTAATGATTTCTGCTGGTTCCTTTACCTCTGGCTCGATCAATGACTCGAACGGCTCTGGAGGAGATTGCTCGGCTGCAGTAGAAAGCGTAAATAAGATTAGAAGTCGAAAAAATAAAAAAATATATAAAGTTAAAAGCTATTAAGCAATATCTATCCGCTTTTCGAGTTCCGCAGCCTTTTCAGCTGCCTTCGTTGCTTCCCTTTCATCGTGAGTATCTTTTTCGCTCTTTTTTATTATTTTGTGGGCCATCCCTTGACCGCCATTTTCCCAGATGTCGGTAAAGAATTTTCCACCAACTAAGCTTGCTTCGGCCGAGGGGTCCTTCGTATCATCAATAGATAAAGTAGCTTCGGCCAGAATTTTGACATGTTCGCAACCTGATTTCTCCAAGATAGCCGCAATCCCCATTGCACCTGAGAAGGCGCAGATGTCCCCACGGCCATTTAAAATTTCCTCAAAAGCTTCGGCCTCACCGCTGATTCACTCAATTGGCCCCTCGGGATCGCCCCGTACGAAGTTGTCTTCACTTGAATACGCGCCAACATTAGCAAAGCTTGTTTTTATCTTTTTTACACATTCTATAGATTTCTCAAAGCATTTTTCTTTTGACGCCCGAAGTTCTGCAGCTGTTTTTTCCCAGTAATTTTTCCAATAATCGCTGGCATCTCGGTCAACTTCGGCAATGGCACATTTCAATTTGGCTTCGGCCAGTTGCTTTTGGAGGTTTTCAATCTCGTTCCTTTGGATTTTAGATTGGGTCTTGTACTTAGCTTCATCCCCCTTCACTTTGTCTACCAATGTAAGTAAAATTTTATCTTTTTCCAAAGCTTCATTCCTTAGCTTAATAGCCTCTGTTCGAAGGTTGTTGAGAGCAATAGTGCAGCTCTCGTCTTCGGCGTTCTTTTGCGCCCTTAAGGCGTTGCTCAGTATTAAACCCTATATGAAAAGAATTAGTGTAACAGCAAAAAAATAATTCAAAGTTCATAAACTTCCAAATGTACAATTTTTGTACCTTCAGACTGTTTTATGCGAGGCTATCTGCAAGATCGTCCTTTGTCATGGCACAAAGGCCAGCTTCGAGCTTCGGGAACCCCATACTTCTGGCCATCTCCCGGCAGACGGATAATTCTTTGTTGTCTGGGAGGCAGTATAAGAAATCATCTTCGTTTGTTCCATTGAACACTAAGGCGCCCTTTGGATACTTCAGTTCTCGGGCATAGTGTTTAGCTTCAAAAATCTCTTCTTCAGTTAATCTTTTTCCCGAAGCGTGTCGTACGATATAATCAAGAGCTTCAGAGGATGCTTCGGGAGTGCGAGTGGCAGTCTTTTCAGGCAGAATTCATTTTGCAGCATCTTTTTCCGTTTTCTCCTCCCCGGTTCCCAAGAATTTTTCCTTTGCGGGCTCTGAAGGCCCAGCTTCGGTTTCAACCTGGCTCTTCGTAGCTTCGGCTTCGGTTGCTCTTGTCTCAAACTGCGTCTTTGGAGTTTTAGCAGTTTTCCTTGGAGTAGAGCTTGTCTTTATTGTCTCCAGCGCATCTAGTACATTGACCATTCTTTTCCTCTTAGGGGTTGTTGTAAGACCTTTTTGTGCCTTTGGCACAGTCACTTCTACCGAAGGGCTTGTAATTTCTGATATCTTTGTTCTTTCGACCCCCGTAACATCAGTCGTCGACTCAGCTAATTTGGCTGAGGATGTCTTCGGCATCACAGCCGGCTCTTCAATCTTCTGCGTAGGAGCAGGTTTTTTGGCTTCAGTAGCCGAAGAGGTCTCACCACCAAATTCGGGCACTACGGCTAGTTCAATATATTGCGGTCGGTGGGTAAGAACCTTTACCTTCTTCCTCTTCGGAGCGGGCTCGCTTGGAGCAGCTGAAGCAGCATCCTTCCTGGAAGTTACACCCTTTCTTTTTTGTCCCTTTGGTGGGTAGTGGTAGTCAGGATACATAAATCCGATGGCATCAAAAACTCTATTTAGACTCTTCTTCTTTCGGCTCCCGAAGGCTGCAGATAATGCACTATCCTCCGCTTTAGAGTACAGCCCTAGCAGATCATCACTTGTAGCTTCGATGCATTTCAGCCAGTCATCGTCTGGTTCGATAAATTGGTCTCCAAATCTGAAAGTATATTTTAGTCGAACCAAATCACCTCCGTTAGTGTTGCTAATGGTTTCTTTTGGCATCTCCCAGTTTTCTAGCAGTGGCCATATCCTGTAGGCTACGTGCTCTTGGACCAAGTCTCTTGTCCCGATGAAAGAGCAAACTATGCCAAAGGCCCTTCGGCATTCTTCAGCTGCTTCATCAATTTCTACCTTCGGTTTCCTAAGGCCGAAGCGGGACCAGATGGGGCGCATGATGACCTCTTTGATATCTTCCCTCGCTTTTAAATCATTTTTCACATAGAACCATTCCTTCGTCCAGTCTCCAGGCCACCTCTTTCGAAAGGTTGGCACTGGGCAGCTCGAGCCTGAACGAGCAACGAAGCTGTAGCAACCAAAATTATTGTGATACTGCTCCTTACCCCAGGGTTTTGTCTCATATAAAAGTTCGTGTATATTGCAGAAACTTTTCGCACTTGGTTCCAAACATTGACTCCTCACAGCCCAAACGAAGATTCCCATTCTTATGATGGCTTCGGGAGTAATCTGGTGAAGAAAAATCTGGTATATCTTTAAAACTTCAACCACAAATCTGCTTAGAGGGAATCGAAGCCCAGCCTTGAAGAAGCTTCGATAGATTACGACTTCATTCTCTTCAGGAGCAGGAGCAGTTCGGTCTCCGTTGTCAGCCCTCACGATGGATATATCTCGAAAATACCTTCCTCTCATGTTTTCAAGATGACTTTGCTTGATAGTTGATTTACCGAAGACTGTGTGACTTGGTCGCCATGGCTGATCTTCGGAGTCTTCACCCCCACTTTCCACATCATAACTATCGCTGTCATCGGTATCTTCAGATAAGCCTTCCAGAATTTCTTTTGTAATCTTCTCTGTGTTGGTCTTTGCAATTGACTCGATGAATCCAGCGGTTTTTTCTTCAAGAAGCTTCTCCTCCTCACTCAGCTTTGTTTCAGCAACAGCTTTTTTGTCTTGAGACATCTCTTCGGAAATGGTGAAAATGTGCTCTTAAAGCCAAAGCTTAGAAAATCTAAAGACCAAGCAAGCGTTGGTAGGCAAGAGCTAAAAATTCAGCAAGCAGAGCAGATGGCTAAAAAAGCATACCAAATGAGCTCGAGGTGTGCTCTTATTTATACACCTAATGCGTTGCAGGGTGGAGGGCCCCGCTTGTCATTGACTATTGCTATTTTAGCAAAGAGAAGGTGTTTTTTCGGACCTTCGGCTTTAGGGCCTTCGTCCATATCGCAATCTGAATTTATTATTCTAACAAATTAATATTGCGAGGGGCTACTGTTGGGGGCCTTCGGCTTCCGAAGGTCCTCAAAAACATGATTTAACATTGTTTCTGGAGCATAATATATGAACAGGTACCTTCGGGTTCGGACCGGAATTACAGTGTGAAGAAGCACAAAGAATACGAAGGTTGGCGCAGAAACGAAGCTATGTGCAGGGGAGCTTCAGCATGATAGCAGAAAAGGAAACCGACTTAAAAAGGAAAAGGCTATTTAGACCTCGATGAGTCACTATAGAGCCATTAGCAAATGTAAAGGGCATGGGTGTAATTTTACATGGGTTGCGTCATGTGCCTATAAATAGATGAACAGTGCTCTCGTACTGTTCACGCTGACTTGGCATTTTGCTTTTGCGTCGCGTTTGTACTCTTACCTCCTTTCAAGCCGAAGGTACATTTGTAATTTGATATCGTTCCTATTTTTCCATGATGATGAAATAAAAATGAGTTGATATATAATTGTTTATCTCATCTTTTACATTACATATGATTTCTTCTTCATCATTATATGTTATGTTGCCGAAGGTATGTCCTTCATAACCTTCGTCCGAAGATCATTATATCCCAAGGGAAATAATATTTCGAAGGACAAAA
The DNA here is from genome assembly GCA_029449295.1 of Zea luxurians. Classification (NCBI taxonomy): domain Eukaryota; kingdom Viridiplantae; phylum Streptophyta; class Magnoliopsida; order Poales; family Poaceae; genus Zea; species Zea luxurians. The sequence goes on along the minus strand of JAOPSE010000060.1, from coordinate 4,298,482 downwards.
GACCTTAACGTTTAACATTTTTTGTGTTGCCTTGTTCTTAATTCATAGCACTTGAGAACAAGTCTCCAACAATGGCGTCGCGACAATTTCTGGTGGAGACAAGGGGTCACGTCGGGGCTATACGGCCGCAAAGGACCACCAATTCACCACGCACAACCAATTTGGGGAGAGGGGGAGAGGATACTGCGAATTTTGTCTTTAACCGAGCTCACAGAAGAATGGTGAGTACCTCATCGTGGTTCATAGCGCTATTTAAAGGGATGGCGACCCGGCCAACGATCCTCAGCCATGATATACATCGATAGCGCATGGCCACCACATAATGAAGGAGCACAGTGAGGTAGGGTTGTGGCGCGAGTGACACGGCGATAAAAGTATCGCGCCATGGCGAGCACCGGTGAAATATCACCGGCCGGACCCTGACCTGATCCGCGAGACTGTGAATTGGTGCAAAGTTATCTTGTCGTGGCCATCTCTATCTCCAATTAACTTGAACACATCCGAATCCACAGTACCGTAGATCTTTCTTCAGATATTTCCTGGTCACTGATCTTCGTTGTTCTGCTGAACCGACCCCCTTTTCACCCTCTCTTTCTCTTGATTCTTGTTAAGAACAAGGTAATCTCCATTAATAAGAAGTGTTCACCAGACAATAGTCTTCAAGTTCACTATAGGATTCATGGATCAAAACTGCATAGATTCTCAGATCTGGTGCTCTCAAATCGAATGCATCTCACTGAGGCCATACTGCTCTGAATCCGGTTTTAGTATTGCCCTATTCGTATGACTTGTTTCTGATAGAACAACTTCATAACACTAGTTCTCTGATTTTTGTACAAAGACCCAGCAGGTCGACTGCACCAAAGTTACTCCCCTACAAACCAGCTTTAACCCTGCTACAAAGGTTTCAGTCAAACACCCATCAAATTGAGCTCCACATGGTCCCAAAATCGGCCCCATACAACTGATCTTCTGAATATTACAGGACCTTAGTCTGATAGCTCAAGTTTGAGGGGGCTTTTCGTTAAACTCCTCTAGGTTTTAGGGTTGAGTCTTTTAATCAAACTTATTCCCTTATCATGGCTCTACCATCTTGATGTACTGATCTAGGACAGAACCCTCATGAATTAAGAGATATACAGCTCCAAAGATGGTCCAAATTCACTGAAATTCAGACATAGTCATATGGTGTTCATGGGTCCATTTACAAATAGGTCCAAATCCCTCCATGTTTCATGCAACCCCTTTCAATGTGGAAATTACTAGGTTTAAGGTACTCTATCACTTTACTAGTTGCATTTGGGTCCAAAAGGGCACAAAATTTACATTTACCCCCTTAGGGTTTCAATTAGGGTTTCTAGGGTTTGTTTTTAGGGTTTTGGGCACATTAGGGTTTTGTGCCACCAAAGTCCATCAAATGTGATGCCTTAGGAATATTTCTCATGACTTTTGGGGTTTTAACTTATTTGGGCTTCACTTTTATCCATAAGCCCAAAGTCAGGGTTAAGTACTCTACCCTAGGGTTAATCACACATCAAGTCATATCATTACAACTTGTTTGAAATTTTTACCTAGTGAATACACTCTAGGTGTAACAAACACATGAAATGTCAATGCACATGGTGTTATGCTTAAGTTTTAGTGACAGTAACACCAGAGGTGTTACAGGTCGGCTCCTCGTCCCTCAACGCGAGCCACTCGGGGTGCGCCTTGTAGGAGCAGGGGCGAAGTAGCCTCCCATCCACTAGGGCATATAGATCCTCGTCGGTCATGGAGGAGATGGGTTATGGATCATGGGGAGCGAGGCGCTAAGCTTTTTAGCCATCGCATCGAAGGGACGCAACAAAGAAAGGTGCGTAGACTTTTTTCCTCTCTCCTGTCTTTGCACACGAACTCTTGGCTGCGGCTAAGGGAAATGGAGGTGGCTAGCGCTGAAGACAGATGCAAGGTAGGAACTGGGAGGGATCCCCCCTCGAGCATATATATAGGGATCGGTGGGCCCACCGAGGCTGGGCCGAGCACCCCCGTTTCGAAGAATCAAAGCCCAAAGCGGGTTTCGTTTCTTTGAATTTCGCGCGCATGCGTGCCACAACGAATAGCCCGCGGGCCATCGCATCCTGTCGCATTAACTCCCATCAAGGGCCACACGTCTTGACTGGGTGAGACAAGACAACGGTGTGTGTCTCTCTCTCTACTCTTTCGTTCCTCCACAGGTAGCTAGGAAGACACATCCCCTTGGACTCTCTTCCCTCTAAAGGAAGTAAGGCCTGAGTCTCCTACTGATCAGGGGTTCGAAGGTTAAACCCTCGGTAGGGTTCGGTATCCGCCCAAGAGCACGTGGGCTTTGAGCCCTTTACTGATCAGTGGTTCATAGGTTGGCCCCTCGGTAGGGTTCGATAATCGCCCCAAAGCATAGAGTCAAGGATGACTATGGGTATGTCCATACACGGCCGAGGCTCAGGCTACAATCCCGAGGTACCCTAAGACATATTCGAGACCCCCAGGAATGATTCATGATGGTATCCCATCGGAAGGAGGCATCGAGCCCTCGGACCCCATTGAACGGGTCTAGGACCAAGCGAGTCACCCGCAGGTACTTTGGGGCACGTCTTCGGACAACTAGTCGACTCCTATCAGACGGGTCTCAAGCCTCCGCTCAGATCACCCATTAACAGCTCACCGGAGACACCATGCTCATTGCCCACCAAGGGTAGCATGGCACTTTCCCCCTCTTCCTCCTTGCAGAAAAAGCAATGAAGAGGCGTATCATTTAAAAGTCAAGGCGTTCCTCGATCATCCTCTTGCCCTGTGCAGAGGCTCGAGGGTTGCCCTTGCACCCATGCTATGGTAGAATTGTTGGAAACTCTAGCAACCCAACATAGAGACTCAGGGGTTGCCTTTGCACCTAGGCCACGGCTAGGTGACGAAACAAAGGACAAGTCAACGATATCTATGGAGGGAAATATTAAGACCTCGAAGGAGTCAACTACTCCTTCGAGGCCTCGAGGGCTACACCTGACGGGTGCGCTCGCACGCACCAATCAGAAATAAGTCTACCACCTCTTAAGGTTAAGCAATATACTTGCACGAAGATAGAAGAGCCCCCAAGCAAGTGTCAAAACACTTTCTTAGAGGACTCAAGGGCTACTGTCGTGTATCGTAATTAGGGGTACCTGGATTATGCCCCTAAACGTGCTTAACCCCAAGACTATCGTCAGACACATCCCCCGAGGTCAAGAAAGTGTGAACCACAATTCACCTGAGGCCCCACTCGGTGGCCATTCAAAACTCTGCCTCGCCCAAGCCTGCCCTCGGGCGAGGGATGTACTCGGGGAAATCCTTGTCCCGCCCGAAGTCCCCTCTCCACGGAACCACCGTTTCTGCCTCGCCGAGCCCGTCTCGGGCAAGGAAGACAACCTGAGTCAGGCCTTAGCCAAAGGTCACAAGGGACATGAGCATTCAATGCGCATACCTACCCCACACAACATCGCAGGCGAACAGGAGCGACAGGACCACAGTCCTGTCCACTTTCACCGACTATGATGACGCGTGCCCATGAATAACGGCTATTATTCCCCCACGTTGTCTGCCAACTCTGGATGGGACACGCGTACGGCAAAGCGTGGGCTGGCCCTCTGGAGGAAACTACGCCTCACCTGTCACACCCAGTTTTTGAAGGCAAACCGAATGTGAACCATGTACATGCCAGGATCAGAAACTCACGTACACAACGATTACATAATTGGACATCATCACACATTGCTCAAAGTAAATAGCGAGAATAGTAATTTATTACATCAAGATGTCCAAGACATCCACAGAGTCATTAACATAACATTGTCAGTAATATTATCAAAGTGCGGAAAAGCGAACATAGCAGATAAGGCCTTCACAGATAGCTAACTAGGGGTTGCCACTAACGTAACTAGAACTCATCGTAGTCTTGGAACTCCTCAAAGTCCTCCATGTTGCCTGCATCTCCTCCTGAGCACTGAAAACAGTGGGGACAACCTGGGGTTGGGTGGTTTTTAAAGCAAGGGTGAGTACACATCAACGTACTTAGCAAATATCCCATTTGGCTAAAGTGGACTAGTTGTATGTGAAGTTAAGGTTAGGCAGTTGCTTTTAGTTGGTCAAGTATTTATTATTAATAGTAAAGCCAAGTTTTAGTAATAAACCCAGTTATTACCCAAAAGTATTCCCTCCAAGAGGAAATACCAAAGATCAGAGTCATAACCATCAATATTAATCATCATAAAAGTATCCAAAGTTCTTCTAATCAAAGAGGATCCCAAGGCTGCTCTTAACCGTGAGCACGGCTGATATACCAGTTTCTAACACTCTATAGAGGTTGCACACTTTACCCACGAGTCGTGATCCCTTTTTGCCTCGGGTCAATCAAACCCTCAAACACTACCAAGGTGAGTAGTTCAAGGTTCCACTACGTAGCCTTTACAAAGATTCCCAGAGGTCATAACCGCCCGTTAGGTTTCTCTGGTTTGATAAACACCGTACTTCTCCCCATAGGAAGGGTGACTAACAAAACCAAATCGAAAGAACCTTAGCAACCAGCCTCGGCAGAGCAAGTACTGTGCCCGGACCCATTGACGGCCCTACGGCGAAGCCAACTACACCTCAAGTTCCTCTAATTAATCAGCTAAGGCCGTCCCATTCCACCCTCATGGTTGTACTGTTATCCCGGGTGGTCAGTCAAAGAACAGGTCCTTACAGAGAGGTACTCAGGAAACAGCCTGAGTCCTCTAAAGTATCATAAGATCATCATCAGGATAACATCATCGTATCATAAATATTCACATCATGTTCGTTGATTAAGGTAAAGCAATAGCATAAAGCTAACCATGATAACCCAAAAGGTAAACAAGGATAAAGTAAATACAGACTAGACAATCCTTAGGTTTCAATAAAGTAATGCGGGACGATGAATTATAAAGTACGTAAGACATAATTGGTCAGAGGATACTTGCCTTCACCATGTTGTTGCTCAGGAAGATCTTCGGCAACACACTCAGAAACCATGGGCTGCTCGTTGTCTAAACAAAGTGATCATGCATTCAATACATTTGGATAAAGACAAATGAACAATACACCAAACATATACAATCAAGTACACACAAGTTTGACAGAACAATATAAACACCAAAAGGTAAACTCGGGTTTTAGGATGAACTGGACACTTAGAGGTTTGTGATTTTCTAAGTATTATCTACCTCCATGGATTACATAAATTAAATGCATTCAACTTAATGGGACACAAAAATTCTACCAGGGAGAAACTCATATATCACATATTATTAACCTCACAAAGTTACACATCTAGTCATCATTAAGGTTTTCCTTTTATTTTCTTATTAATGATTAAACCATTACCTAAAATAAGCTATAGTCTAGGCACAAAATTAATGTGTAAAGACAGTGAATGATTATAATTTACATAGACAGAAAATAATCTTATGAACATTTTGCAATTTGAATCACTCAATCTGGAGTTCATATGCAAAAGATATGAAACAAACAAGTTTTGGAGTTTAAAATACAAAATTAGGTCCAAATCTATTATTAATTAAAAGGTCAGGGGTCTGTTTGTAATAATACAGGGGCCTATGCATGAAACAGAGGGACGACAGGTTGATTCCTACAAAAACCGATGGCTTATTTAGTAAAACGGCCGCATGAAGGGGTATCAGGTCTCCTCAGCCATCAGATCCACGATCAACAACCGAGATTCAATCGGCGGGCGAGCGTGTGGGCGCGGGCGAGCAAGCACAGCTGACAAGTGGGGCAGGGGTGGCAGCAACCTGGGGTCAGTGGGGCTGATAGGCCAGACCCAACGGAAGAGTGTGAGCGAGGGCGCGGAGCCGAGCGGCCAGATCTAAACCGGACGGTTGAGATCGGGTCCGGTTAAATAGAAACCAAACCGTCAGATCCCAGATGGACGCCTGAGATCTGATGGTGGGCTCGGGCTAGGTTGCTGGCCTGCTCGCGTCGGCACCGCCCGTCTCCACGGCGAGGTTTCGCTGGAGGCGAGAGCACGACCACGACGAAGGGCTAGGGTACTGGGGAAGGGCTCGGTCACACTCGGGGTGACATTATGGACTCAAACCTAGGCACAACACCGGCACGAGGGCACCAGAGGGCGTAGTTCGCAGCAGAGCGGCCCAACGGCGACGCAAACTCGCTCCGGCAAGCAATTGCGCGAAATATAGGGCAACACACGGGGAATTAAGGGCATGGGGGAGTTGCTCACCTCGAGTGGAGACTCTAGAGCACTTGAGCAATGGCGGGGACATAGGGAGGCCTCGGGTCGACGGCAGCGAAGCTCTGGCTGCACGGTGAGGAAGCCAGTGAGCACGGACCGGGCGAACCAGAGGGGCTAGGGGCAAACCAGGAGGGGTCCCATGTTGCTGGCGAAGGAGCGGAGCTCACCGAGGCAATGGGCGCGACAGAAACTCAATGGCGGCCACAGAACGGGCGACGGACCATGGCGAGCTTCACAGCGTGCGCACAGGGCGAGAGAGAGAGAGGGCTAGGGTGCTCGGCTGAGGGCGCAACTGAGCGGGGGAGGACGAGTGAGTGTGTGTGGGCTCCATAAAAGGCTCGGGCGCGTGGGGGCATGGCTGGGAAACGTGCGGTCATGGGCACATCCATGGTAGAGCGTGCGAGCGGTTCGGGGGGATGGTTCCGACAGGCGGGGCCCACGAAAACACACACACACACAGAGAGAGAGAGAGAGAGCGAGCGAGCGAACGGGCCGAGATGGGCCTGCTGGGCTAGAATTGGTTTTCCATTTCCCTAGAATTTCTAATTTCTTTTCTTTTTATTTTTCTCTATGGATTTCAAATCAAATTCAAACCATTTCAAACATGTGCATGAAACAAAAGGATAATTTAGGCTCGGCATGATGCAACATTTCATGACTCACATAGTTTTGACAAAATAAATAATTACTCCCTCACCTAATTAACCTAATTCTAATCAAGAGAGAGAGAGAGAGTCTAGAAAGGGAGAAGAGGTAACACCTGAATTTGGTAGGCATTTAGAGAAGAAAATTTATACCCCCGAATTCAGGGTGTTACATCACCCGAGGTCGGCCTCAGCCTCGGAACAAACTCCGCCTCGCCCGAGCTCAGCCTCGGCTACATACCCCCCATGAATTTCGTAGAAGGTCACTCCTTTAACTGTGACCTACACGGCTACGAGCCCTAGAGCAGGCTCGGCCATGGCCTCGAGAAGACTTCCACCTCGCCCGAACATGGCTTCGACCTCGATATTACCAATGAAAGAACGTCCGACGTCACCAGAAGCAGCAGAACTGACGTATTGCCAAGAGCTTTTCACCATACTCAACACTTCTCCAACCACTATGACTTGGACAACTTCCCCATCATACAGGCTCGGGTATGGGACCGATCCCTCGGCCCTGGCCTTGGCTCTCTATGTAGTCAAAGATGAAAATACAGGAACCAGACACCCCCTCCCGGCACAAGTCAACAACGAGTACAAGGGCCATACCATAGGCCATACAATCTATAGGGGCTCGGACACGCTTCCTCTCCATACACGACAAACCCCAATGCTCCTAAAGACCCTCCTTGAGGCTATAAATAGAGGCATACATGGCTTCAGGAGGGGCGAACACTTCCTGGTTTTCACCTCCCCGACGATATTGGCACTTGCGTCAATCAACCCTAGGTACTTGGGATCCTCTCCCTCTCCCGACCAACTTATACTCCATATTGCAAGCACTTAGGTGCAAGAAATATAAGTCTCATCCCCCTCTGCTAGAAGTAGGGCCTTATCTTGCCCGAACCAGGGCAAAATACTTATGTCCCCTTTCTTCACCCATCTAGGCTAGGGCATGCAACATTCATTCACTAGTTGGTGGGATCCTTGGGTCAAAACACCGACAACACTTTTGTGGGTTAATATACGCCAACAAGTGTGAGGATATATGACGACAATAGAGAGAAAGAGAAAGCACTCGTGCTGTTGCATAGGTGGTTACGCATGCAAGTAAGAGAAGGCATGCTAGGCTGCACTCTAAAGTCTAAACAGCATGCCAGACTGCCAACATCCACTTCTTCTCCATTAGCACATCTTCCTTCGGCCTATACAAAACTTTATAAATCAGCATAGTTTATAAATCAATACATCACTATTGATTTTGGTTATACTTACTAATTGCTTGCCACCACACCCTTAGTGAACTCCACAAACTCGATATCACCATCATCTCCCTCCTAAACAGTCCACACATGTCACATCAACATTAAATAGAACAAAAGTTAAAAGAAATATTAAATATAGTTGCTATGTTACACCCTATAATAGGATTACATTCCACAAGAATAGGTGCACTTTTCTCATGTTGAGAGCCCCTTATCCAACTAGATGCACAAATTAGTGCTTGAAATGTTGAAGGCTTCAAAGAACTCTGATAATCATCAACCACTCTTTCTCCAATACTGAAAGTGGACTCTGATGATACACTACTTGTTTGAACAAGCAAAAATCTCTTTGCCATACTCGAGACTACTGGAAACCTATGAGCATGTTGTTGGCAATAGCGAAGCAAGGCGAAATTCTTATCACTTGTAGGCGCATTTGGTTCATCTAAATAGATAAGCAACTCTGATTTTGAACCTTCTGTATCACTAGACTCCAATAATTCTGAAATTCATCTGGAACTATAGCTGATAATGAACTGTTTATACCCATTGATGAAGAGCCTGATTGAGTACTCAGGCTACTCTCACCCATCTTTTGGCGATACAACAACTCACCGCAGATAAAGAAACATTAGATCGATTGATCGATGATTTTGTCACTACAGGTATCTTCCGCATCAAAGTGGGTGGCTTCTTTGTGAGTTGTTTGGTTCGAGGTCGAGACTCCAAACTTGTTGGCAGCAGACTATTTTCCTCTTCCATGATCCTGTACTCGCAGAAGCACCAAGAAAATAATTATACTACATACTCCACAAACTCCATACAAATAGAGATCCTAACTTAATACAACAACCACAACTCCACAAAATCTATCTAATTATCCTTGCTACAGTTTAAAAAGAAGAAAAGAATACACAACTCTATATGTTTTTGAATTAGGAGAATGTTTATGTTGCTACATCTTGAACTATTCTAGCAGTTAGTATCCAAATTTTGAATTAGGGAAATGCAGCATGTGTATTCTCATAGCGTTAGGCCCCGGTTGGCGTCAAACCCTCGACAGTTAGCGAGACCACCAAGGGCAGGACGGTGTGGGCCTGCCTCCTGCCGTGCTGCGCGCCGCCAGCTGCCTGCGACCGTCGCCGTGGAGAGGTGGAGCGGTCGCCGTGGAGAGATGGAGCTGGTCGGGTCGTTGGAGCGGTGGAGTGGTCGCCGTGGACTAGGGTTGCAGCGGTCTGCGGTCGAGGGACCTACCCATCTGCCCGAGCGGTGGAGCCGTCGTCGTGGAGAGATAGATCGGTGGAGCCATCGTCGTGGAGAAATGGAGCGGTCGCCGTCGATGGAGCGGTGGAGAGATGGAGCTAGGGCTGGACCTGGACGAGTCAGAGGACTGCTCGAGGCGAGTGACCGAGTGCGGACCAGCGCCCAGCGGTCAATGGACGGACGCTTCACGCTTGCTAACTTGCTTTCTTGAGTCCTGACTTCCTGTTGTGTGTTGTGGATTGCAGTGTTGGGCTTGGGCCTGTTGGCTGCCTACCTAGGCACTTGGCCACTTTCCTTGCCTCATTGCCTGTTGGTTAGTGGACGTCAGGACGTGAGTCACATGATGGGCCATGGTATGCTCGAGCTAGCTCGTTAAGAAAACAAGCTCAGATGTTAACTCAGCTCGTTAAAAAGTTCAAACGATCCGAGCTGAGCTCAGCCGAGCCGATCTCGAGTCGAGCGAGCCAACAAACCACGAGTATTTCTTTCAACGCTAGTGATGCAAGATGAACATCAAAACTGGTGACTTACAGGGATGGAGAGAGAGATTAGTGATGCATGTAGCAAAAGAAGCCAGAAATCTTTTTTTTCTCTTCTAGCTGCGAACGGGCCGGACTGCGTGCGGGGGTCAGATAGCCCAGCCCATTCTTCCAGCACCGACTCCAAGTAAACCCGATCATTCACGGCTCACTCCCCAATCCGTGAAATCACCATCGCAGCCGCCGTCTTCTCCTATCGCCCTCTCCTTGTCGGTTCGCCCGCACCGTTTCCCAAACCCTCCGGACTCGAACCTAACCCACGCACCCACATCGGGAGACGAGCCAGGCCTAGCTCTCGAAGAGTCTCCGGAAGGCCCGCATCGTCGATGGCGGCCGAGGGCAGCGGCGTCCAAGAGACGTTCGAGGCGCGGGTGAAGCGCCTGTTCGGGTCCCGCCTCTTCGACGCCGTCCCGGACTCCTCCTTCCCGACGGCCTCCTGGTCCGTGGCCGCGGGCGACGTCGAGCGCCACCGTTGGTCGAAGCCGTCGGAGGCCCGCGACGCGGAGGAGGAGGCAGCGGGGGAGGCCGGCCGCGGGGACACGCCCTGCATCTCCGCGTTCTACGACGCCAACGGGTGCCTTCGTGGCCGGAGGCGCAGGTCCAGGCAGGAGGAGTTCGAGGGGAACCTCGACGACCTAGATGAAGACGAGGAAGAGGACGGGGAGAGGGAGAGGAATGCGGCAGAACAGGATGAGGAGGAGGGGGTTAGAGTTAACATCGGCCTCGACCCCACTCTGGATCGGGAGGTGAGTGAAGTTGTTTGATTGTTTGGTTTGACCACTTCATCAGCTGCTCTTACGATATCATAATTGATGCTTGGCAGTTGGTTGGAATTTAATAATGATATCATCATTGATGCTTGGCAGTTCGTTGGAATTTAATCATGATATCATAGTTGATGCTTGGCAGTTCGTTGGAATTAAGCTGTGAAGTAAGATCAGGATTAAATCAACTATTGATCTTCAGTCTATGTATTCTTAAATAAACATTTTCACCTAGGATTTGTTGCCTCCTAACTAGGCTTCTGCATGATTTGGATAAAGAATAGGCGGAGATGATCAGAACATTTTGTTAGCCATCTTATTATTGGTTTGTGCCATGTTTCACGTTGTCGCATTTCCGCTTCATTTGTCATCGGGGATGCATCAAAGGTCTATTTCTCAAATTTGGTGGGATGACGTTATTCCTCATATTAGTAGTAACTAACTATGAGGGATGAGGTGGTGATGCATCAACTCATTTCATTCCACAAACCAAAACAAAAAATGAGAAGCGAGAAGATAATGAACCAACTCATTACTCAAACCAAACACCCTATAAGAGTATGGATAAATGTATTAGATTTAATGGTTCACTAGGCCCTCTATGGCAGTTTTTTTTAATGAGTGGGAGCATGTCCCGTTTCCTTTTGATTATTGATAATTTTTTTTTGTAGTAGTTAATGATAATTGTAATTGGCTAACGAGATATCTTTATTTGGATGTGATATATGCTTGACCTGGAAACAGCTTAAGTAACTTGTCTGGAGTTCTCTTGAATGTTACTTCATGGTCGATCACTATGAGTTATCCTATGTATCGCTGTTGGTGTGGTTCTACTGGACTCTTATGTTAGAAGAGTTGCTTTTTACAGGAAGAGGAGGACAAGTATGACAGAGAGGCCTTTGGCAGAGAGGAGGCTGCTGACCGTGTGTACATGCATGATATAATGGATGCCGGCATAAACATGAGCATCAACAGTAGTCCCTGACCTCCTTGATGATTCCATTGAAGAGGTTACCGTTTTAGGAAGGATCCTCGTGCAGATATGAGGGCAGCATCTGCAAGACTCAGAGAAGATGGTTCTACTAAAGATTGTGATTCTCACTATCCCACTCAAGCCAAGGATTTCCCCAGTGTAGTTCATACAAAGAAAGCTGTGGAGGAAGTCAATGTAAAACCTATACTGAAGAGGAAGGAGTCACAAGGTGATTTAAAACCAAGGAAACGTGTCAGGTTTGATGCTAATGTTAAGGATAGTGAGTTGGATATGTTTGAACATGACGAAGATTCCCCAACGGTTCCTCAATCCATGGATGTAATCACTGAGGTGGAGAGCGCATCTACTTTGTCTGCATCTCCTGGGGTCCCTGACTATGTAAGGAACCCTTCAAAGTACACCCGATACACCCTGGATGTACCAGAGTCTGATGATGGCTCGAACAGGACAGCTCTTGCTGACATGCATGATCTGTTAGCGAGATCATACCCAAACAGGATACATTCTGAGACGCCTGTTGAGATTCCTAGCTCAGTCACATTCATCCTCGCAAGAAGTCAGTGGATACCATGGCAGTGGATGAGGGCCCCAGAGCTATTGATTCCAACTCCTCTGCAATTGGAATGGTAGCAGGTGCCTCAGATGAACCTGATCAATGTGAGATGGATGAAGATGACAGTAAATCACCGTCAACGCCACAGATGCATACAAACTCAAAGGCGAGCTCCCGGCGTTACAGGTCAAGCAGAACAGATGATGATGAGTGAAATTGAGGATCCCAGGGTACCCAATCTGATGTTTGTTTCTAAAAATTTGATTTCAGAATACCTTATGTAAATCAGGATATATGTGTGTGTTCTTGTGATTTGAGCTAATTAACTATGTTGAACTACTTTTCCCCCATGTTCCTTGTTGTTTATAATTTATTATACCGGGAGTCACATAGGATGTCAATATTAGAAATTTCCACAAACTTCACTGGTAAGTTGTCTTAGCTGAAACCTTCTGCAGTCCGATTGTGTCAATAATACGAACTTTTTTTTAGTTTATTCTGCTTGCAGAAATCAAATTAGAGGAAACCTAACTGACCCTTGATTGTATCATAGATATGCACTCCCATTCCTCTGTAAGAATACACAGTTTTTTGGGCCATACGGGCATACAAATACTACATCCCATGGGTTAAAAAATGGGGCATCCCATTTCAGGTTTCTGACCAAA
>JAOPSE010000060.1:3998228-4285502 GCA_029449295.1 Zea luxurians | reverse complement strand
CCCCTTGATCAATGTCCTCTTCTTGAGGTGGCTCATCTTCTTGATCTTCATCTTCATCAATTTGAGCCTAATCCTCATCTTGGCTGGGTGGAGATGCTTGCATGGAAGATGATGGTTGATCTTGTGCTTGTGTGGGCTCCTCGAATTCTTTTGGACACATGTCACCAATGGACATGTTCCTTAACGTGATGCATGGAGCCTCTTCATCATCTAATTCATCAAGATCAACTTGCTCCACTTGGGAGCCATTAGTCTCATCAAACACAATGACATAAGAAACTTCAACTAATCTAGTGGATTTGTTGAAGACTCTATATGCCCTTGTGTTTGAGTCATAACCTAACAAAAAGCCTTCTACTGCTTTAAGAGCAAATTTAGAACTTCTACCTCTTTAATAAGAATAAAGCATTTGCTCCCAAAGTCTCTAAAATATGAAACATTGGGCTTTTTACCAGTGAGGAGTTCATATGATGTCTTCTTGAGGATTCGGTGAAGATATAACCAGTTGATGGAGTAGCAGGCGGTGTTAATCGCCTCCGCCCAAAACGGTCCGGTGTCTTGTACTCATCAAGCATGGTCCTTGCCATATCCAGTAGAGTTCTATTTTTCCTTTCCACTACACCATTTTGCTGAGGTGTGTAGGGAGAAGAGAACTCATGCTTGATTCCCTCCTCCTCAAGAAATCCTTCAATTTGTGAGTTCTTGAACTCCGTCCCATTATCACTTCTTATCTTTTTGATTCTTAGTCCAAACTCATTTTGAGCCCATCTCAATAATCTCTTTAAGGTCTCTTGGGTTTGAGATTTTTCCTGCAAAAAGAACACCCAAGTGAAGCGAGAATAATCATCCACAATAACTAGACAGTACTTACTCCCGTCGATGCTTATATAAGCAATCGGGCCGAATAGATCCATGTGGAGTAGCTTGAGCGGCCTGTTAGTCGTCATGATGTTTTTGTTTGGATGATGGACTCCAACTTGCTTTCCTGCTTGGCATGCGCTACAGATCCTGTCTTTCTCAAAATGAACATTTGTTAGTCCTAAAATGTGTTATCCCTTTAAAAGTTTATGAATATTCTTCATCCCAACATGGACAAGTCGGTGATGCCAGAGGCAGCCCATATTAGTTTTAGCAATTAAGCAAGTGTTTAGTTCAGCTTTGTTATCATTAAAATCAACTAAATATAGCTGACCATCTAACACTCCCTTGAATGCTATTGAATCATCGCTTCTTCTAAAGACAGTAACACCTACATCAGTAAATAGATTGTTGTAGCCCATTTTGAATAATTGAGAGACAGAAAGCAAATTGTAATCTAAAGAATCTATGCGAAAAACATTAGAAATGGAAGGGTTAGGAGATATAGAAATTTTACCCAAACCTTTCACCAAACCTTGATTTCCATCCCCGAATGTGATAGCTCTTTGGGGATCTTCATTTTTCTCATATGAGGAGAACATCCTTTTCTCCCTTGTCATGTGGTTTGTGCACCCGCTTTCGATTATCCAACTTGATCCACCAGATGCATAAACCTACATTACAAGTTTAGGTCTTGTTCTTAGGTACCCAAACGGTCTTGGTCCTTTCACATTAGAAACCAGAACCTTGGGTACCCAAACGCAAGTCTTTGGACTCTTGTGTTTGCCCCTAACATATTTGGCAACTACTTTGCCTGATTTGTTAGTAAGCACATAAGAAGCATCAAAGTTTTAAAATGAAATATTATGTTCATTTAATGCATTAGGGAATTTTCTTCTTGGACATTTTAACATTAGTAGTATGCCTAGAACTATAAGCCTCATTTTTATACATAAATGCATGATGAGAGACAGAATGAGGTTTCCTAGCGTGAATTTTCCTAATTTTAGCTCAGGATAGTTTGCAGGATATAAAATGTAGCCATCACTATCCTGAACCATGGGAGCCTTACCCTTAACAAAATTAGACAATTTCTTAAGGGCATTAAGCTTGACATTGGATTGGCTCCCCTGTTGGAACCCAATGCCATCCTTAATGCCAGGGCGTCTCCCATTATAGAGCATGCTTCTAGCAAATTTAAAATTTTCATTTTCAAGTTCATGCTCGGCAATTTTTGCATCTAATTTAGCTATATGATCATTTTATTGTTTAATTATAGCAAGGTGATCATCAATAGCTTCAACATTAACATCTTTACATCTAGTGCAAATGGAAACATGCTCAATAGTAGATGTAGATGGTTTGCTAATATTGAATTAATCAATCTTAGCGTTTAGACTAGCATTCTCATCTCTAAGACATGAAATTGAATCATTGCAAATGCTAAGCTCCTTAGACAAATTTTTACATTTTTCTACTTCTAGAGCATAAGCATTTTTCAACTTAACAAATTTTTTATTTTCTTTAACGAGCAAATCCTCTTGGCATTCCAAGAGATCATCCTTCTCGTTAATGGTTCCAATTAATTCATTCAATTTCTTGTTTTGATCCATGGTAAGGTTAGCAAAGAGAGAAAACTAAGTCATCTTCATTATCACTAGAGCTACCCTCATCACTAGATGTGGTATATTTGGGGATGGCTCTAGAGTGTACCTTCTTCTTTTTGCCGTCCTTGGCCATGAGGAACACTTGTGGCCGGTGTTGGGGAAGAGGAGGCCCTTGTTGACGGCGATGTTGGCGGCGTCCTCGTCGGAGGAGGAGTCAATGGAGCTCTCGTCGGAGTCCCATTCCCGCCCCATGTGCGCCTCGCCGCCCTTCTTCTTGTAGTATCTCCTCTTCTCCTTCTTGTTCCCCTTCTTGTCTTTGTCCCTATCACTTTCACTAGAATATGGACATTTAGCGATAAAGTGACCGGACTTACCACACCGGTAACACACCCTTTTGGAGCAGGGCTTGTAATCCTCCCCCTCCTTTGCTTGAGGATTTGGTGAAAGCTCTTGATGATGAACACCATCTCATTGTCGAGCTTGGAGGCGTCGATTGGAAGCCTACTCGGCGTAGACTCCTCCTTCTTTTCTTCCGTTGCGTTGAATGTAATGGGTTGCACCACGGGTGTGGAGGTGGCACCTTGCTCTAAGTTGACAATGTATTTGGAGTCTTTGATCATAAGTTCAAAGCTCACAAACTTGCCAATTACCTCTTTGGGAGACATCTGCTTATATCTAGGATCCCCATGAATTAATTGAACTTGAGTAGGGTTACGAAATACAAGGGATCTTAGAATAACCTTGACCATTTCATGGTCATCCCATTTGGTGCTCCCGAGGTTGCACACTTGGTTCACCATTGTTTTAAGCCGGTTGTACATGGCTTGCGGCTCTTCCCCTTTGTTGAGGACGAATCGACAGAGTTCTCCCTCAATCGTTTCGCGCTTGGTGATCTTGGTCACCTCGTCCCCTTCGTGCGCAGTTTTGAGAACGTCCCAAATTTCTTTGGCGTTATTCAACCCTTGCACCTTATTATACTCCTCTCGACATAAAGAGGCGAGGAGTATAGAAGTTGCTTATGAGTTGAAGTGCCTAATTTGCGCGGCCTCGTCCGAGTCATAGTCCTCGTCACCCACTTGTGGTGCCTGCGCTCCAAATTCAACAATGTCCCAAATGCTTTCGTGGAGTGAGGTTAGATGATGCCTCATTTTATCACTCCACATACAATAATATTCACCATCAAAATATGGTGGTTTGCCTAAGGGAACGAAAAGTAGAGAAGCGCGCTTGGAAATACGAGGATAGAGTAGGGGCATCTTACTATACTTCTTGCGCTCATGGCGCTTAGAAGTAGTGGACGACTCTGTGCCAGACGTGGAGGGTGATGAAGAGTCGGTCTTGTAGTAGACCACCTTCTTCATTTTCTTCTTCTTGTCACCCCTGCGATGTGACTTGATCAAGGAAGAGGATTCCTTCTTGTATTTGTTGCTGGACTCTCTTGAGAGAGTCTTCCCTGAGCCTGTGGGCTTGTCACCGGTCCTGATCTCCCTCTTAGCGTGATCTCTAGACATCACTTCGAGTTGGTTAGACTCTTAATGAAGCACTGGCTCTGATACCAATTGAAAGTCGCCTAGAGGGGGGTGAATAGACGAAACCTAAAATTTATAAACTTAAACACACACTAAGGCCGGGGTTAGCGTTAGAATTAAATTCAAGTCAAAAAGATTGTTTCTCTTGCTAAGAGTTGCTCAAAGGATGCAGATGACTTATGGGAGCAAACTCAAATCAATACTAGCAAGGAAACGTTTAAAGAGAGGAAAGAGGGCAAAAAAATCAAGCGAGAATCAAAGCGAGTAGACACGGTGATTTGTTTTTACTGAGGTTCGGTTCCAAATAACCTAGTCCCCATTGAGGAGGCCACAAAGGCCGGGTCTATTTCAACCCTTTCCCTCTCTCTCAAACGGTCACTTAGACCGAGTGAGCCTTCCCTTAATCACATGGGTCACTAAGACCCCGCAAGGACCACCACACACTTGGTGTCTCTTGCTTAGCTTTACAAAGCACTTGAGAAATGGAATGAGAAAGGAAGAAGGCAATCCAAGCGACAAGAGCAACAAAAGAACACAAGTGATCCTCTCACAAGCCCTTAAGCACTAGAGTTGATTTTGAGAACTTGGAGTGGATTGATTGCTTTGATTGTGTCTTGGAGTGTTGGACTTTGCTCTTGTAATGAATGAGAAACTTAGAATGCTTGGATGGCTTTGAATGAGGTGGTAGGGGGTATTTATAGCGCCCAACCACTTCCTAGCTGTTGGTGAAGTCCGCTGGCGATGGGCGCACCGGACAGTCCGGTGGCACACCGGACAGTCACTGTTCACTGTCCGGTGCGCGGCACATCAGCGCGTTCGTTAGGGTTTAGAGCAGTTGACCGTTGGAGTGCCTTATCGTCTTGATGCACCAGATAGTCCGGTGACCTCTGACTTCTGCGCTCTGACTTCTGCCGTGGCACTGTTCACTACTGTAGCGTTTTGCAGTCGATCGTTGGCGCGTAGGGAGCCATTGCTTCGCTGGCTCACCGGACAGTTCAGTGGTACGCCGGACAGTCCAGTGAATTATAGCAGAGCGTGCCTCTTAATTCCCGAGAGTGGCTTGTTCGAAGGGCGCCTGGCTTGGTGCACCGCCGGACACTGCCTGGTGTGTCAAAAACCAGCACACTCTATGTCTTGCTCCATTTTGATTGATTCCCTAACTGAATTTCTTTCTTTGTTGTGTTGAACCTTATGCACCTAAGACAAATGACATCTAGACAAACTAGTTAGTCCACGTGGTTTGTGTTGGACATCAACCCACCAAAATTGATTATAGGAAATGGTTAAGTCCATTTCCCTTTCATGTGTGTAGGGAGCTTGACGGGGGAGAGGGGAGGCAGGTAGAGAGGCTTGGCCGGGACAACGGTTTAACCGGGACAGCGGCGCGGCGTCGGGCGGGCTCCGGTTAGCGGCGGCGAACAGGGGGCACGGCGGGACTCCGGCACGACAGCATCGAGAGAGAGAAGGGAGAGAGCGTGGAGAGGAGAGCTCGAGCTTGGCAAGGGAGAGGAGTGGGGCAAGCTCGGCTGTAGGAGAGAGAAGGGCTCGGCATCGGCTTTTATAGGGAGGGATAGGGAGGGACGTCGAGGGGGAGTGAATGGAGCGTCGGTGGCCATTAATGCCATCAATGGTGGCCTCCATAATGGAGAGGAAATGGGGAGGGGAGAGAGGGGAAATGGCTGTCCGTTACGACGTAGGGAGACGAGGGGTCGGGGCGGCGGTTCGGCCAGGGCATGGGACGTGCGACTGGTGCAGGGCACGACAGCGGCGGCGCTAGGCCGAGGGCGCGGGCGCCGGCGCGTCGCGCACGAGGAAGATGAGCCATGGGCCAGGCGGGCCCACGCAGTGAGAGTGAGGGGGTGGGGAAGTGGGAGATGGCGCGGTGGCTGGGCCGCAAATGGGCCAAATTCGACCGGTTTAGAATAGGGTTTCCTCTTTTTTCTTTTTCTTTTCTATTAAAATATAAATACATATATTTTAAATATCTCTAAAAAATCATAATAATTATACCAAAATTATTTATAACTAAAATACTAAATTTTTTTAACCAATGTTTTTATATTAATTAATTGGGCTTTCAATATAAAAAGAAATTCTACAAAACAACCATAAATCAAATATGAGCAAACAAAAATTATTCTAAAGGCAAATAAAATCAAACACTTGACGAAAAATTCTTTAATACTATTACCACTAATATTCTAAATGTATTATTTTTAGTTGATGGTTTTGAAGTGTTACACGGGAGTAAGATCTAGGTGCTGTTGGCGAACTCCATCGCCTCTGAGCATGTGCGGACCGTACGACCCTCAGGCGCGGACCGTCTGGCTCGTCGAGCAGAAACCCTAGCCTCTGCGCCAGGTCACGGACCGTCCACGCCTTTGTAGAGAGTACCACCGATGGTACTCATCATAGTGATTGGCGCCTAGGTCGGCACCAACAAGAACCCTAACACGTATAAGAATCACAATTTGTATCATTAGGCTATTTTCCTGCATCCGGGCTGGCATCTGTAGAACACTCAATGACTAATATGCTAGCATGTACTAGGTGCAAGCACACAAGGAGATATTTTGATCTATTAGATCTAGATCCACTAGTATATCATATTTAGCACTTAAACCCTTCCACTACCACCTACTACTGCTTTATAAAAAACATCTAACAAACCACTATTGTATCTACCGTTGGATACATATTTAATGGACTAAAAAGTCTGCTTGCATGCTTGCACCTAGTACCTGCTTGCATATTAGTGCCCATTATGTAAGAATTGATGTGCAAAAAAGACCCATGAGCCAATGCTTTGAAGATAAGTTGACATACATAACTTTCAATATCTGTGATTTGTCTTGTAAAAAATGGTGGTGAGCCAACACCATGTTCCATTATCACAATCTCATATTAGGAATCAGCTAAAGTGGATTGATCTTTAACCCACTTCGATAAAAATTGAAGACCCAAATAGGCGGCCAGAGAGTGAATGAGAGCCAATACTTTTTTGCACAAATGCAATCTTAGCATGATCCTCAAAGTTTAGCCCCAATCCCTTTGACACTAAAACCTCTCCAAAAAGGTTAAAACCAAGAACACCTCAACAATGGGTGCTTGGGTGCTCTAAACAAGTTCTTAGGAAGATTATGAACTCATCAAAACAAAGGACTTAATTTGGACACTAGAAAGTCCGAGAAAGAAACAAAGGAGAAACTCTATGTGCAAATGAAAGGGAAATGTGCCCTTGGGCCATTTCTAGTTGTTTTGGTGATTAAATGCTCAACATATCAATTTGGACTAACATACTTCATATGAGCATGAGCTCAGGTGTTTAGAAAGCAAATTGAGAAAAATAATAAAAGCACTTATGGGCTTGAAAATGGGCATATTGCAAACCTTTATGAATCAAAGTGATAAAGATATGTTTCTAGTATTGTCAATTGTTTTTACGTGCTAATCATGTTTGTCTAAGTGCTAGGGAATTTCTCAAGTCGAGCCAAAAATGGAGTGAAGAAGTTTGGCTAAGTTTGGCCAAACTTAGGCCAGTCTAGGCCTCACTGGACTATCGCCCGAGACGCCCTCGGGCGAGTCAGAAATACGCTGCTCGTCTAGGGTTGGCCTCGGGCGAGCCGTGATTGCGTCTCCTGCCTGAGGTTGGCCTCAGGTGATCCATGACTGCGTCTCCAGCTCGAGGTTGGTCTCATGTGAGTCGTGACTGCGTCTCCCATCGAGGGTTGGCCTCGGGCGAGTCGTGACTTAGGTCCCTTGTGCCTTGGTAAGGTTGGGAGCGTGTTTGCTTATGACCCCTTCTTACTCAAGCATCTAGGAACTTTAGGGTTATGATATGGATACCCCTAATTATGGTGCACATACAGACATGGAAGGTTGATTGCTTCCCAAATGAAGAACCAGCGTCTCCTAGGCTCCATGGTGCTATAAAAGGACCCCTAGGCACATGGAGCAGGTACCGAAGCATCACAGGAGCATACTACAGCTTCAAAACTCCGCTACCACGCTTTTGATTTGTTATAGAGAGATTTGAGCGCGTTCTTGAGCTGTGACTCTGTCGTTTTGATTCAAGTGCTCTCTTCTTTGCTTATGTGTGTGGTGTTGCTACAATTGTGCTCTTGTATTTCTACTTCCCACCTTACTTCGGATTTGACTGTGATCAATTGTGTGAGGCGTGAGAGACTCCAATTTATGGAGATTCCTCACAACTGGGATATTGATATAAGGAAGGCAACCGTGACACTCAAGTTTGATCTTTGGATCAATTGAGAGGGGTTGAGTGCAACCCTTGACCAAAGGAGGTCCCCACAATGTGGAGTAGGCATTGGCTGAACCACAGTAAAAATCGCCGTGTCTCTTGTCAATTTTACTTATTGCGATTATTGTGTTCTTGAGTTCTCATATTCACTTGTAATATTGCACCTAAGTTTAATACTCATCCTAAATGAGCAATAAAGTGAAGAGTTCTCTTTTCACCTCTCTCTCTCATAATCCTAACTTGGTTCTCGTTCTCACTAATAGATTTCATAAATCAAGTTTGTGTTGTTTGTAGCTAATTTTGCAGGATCACCTATTCACCTCCCCTCTTGGTGCTTTTAATTGGTATCAGAGTTGTTCTCCTCATCAAAGGACTAACCGCCCAAAGAGATGGATTATTAAAGCAAGGGGATTGTGATCGATGAGAAGGAGACCATCAACACCAACGAGCTAAAGGGAGAAAAGCCCATTGACTCATGCTCAAACAACAAGAAGAAGGACGGGAACAAGAAGAGGCACATCAAGAAGATAGTATACTACGACAGCGAAGCCTCTTCATCTTCACCAAAGGAGGAGGAGGACGACGACTCTTATTTCACGACGACGAGAAGGAGACCATCAACACCAACGAGCCAAAGGGAGAAAAACTACTCTTTTGATTATTCCCGCATTCCGTACAACCTCGATGCTCATTTATTATCTATTCCTATTGGCAAGCCCCCTCACTTTGATGGGGAAGATTATTCTTTTTGGAGCCATAAAATGTGTAGTCATCTATTTTCTCTTCATCCTAGCATTTGGGAAGTAGTTAAAATGGAATGCATTTTGATAGTAGTGATAATGCTATTTTTATTCATGAGCAAATTCATAAAAATGTCGAGGCCACTACTGTGTTTTTAGCATCTCTATGCATGGATGAATATAACAAGGTTAGTGGCTTAGACATTGCCATGGAGATATGGGACACCCTCAAAATCGTTCATGAGGGAAACGACACCACAATGATCACCAAGATGGAGTTGGGGAAGGTGAGGTAGGGAGGTTTGTCATAAATAGGGGTGAGGAGCCAACTGACACGTACAACAAGCTCAAGACCCCGGTGAACAAGATGCGAAGCTACATGAGTACTAGATGGATGATTAATGACATCGTGCACCTGATGATAATGTTATTTACTATTATTGATCCTCATCTTGTAAATCTTATTTGTGAGAACCCTAGATATACCAAAATTTCACCTAAAGAAATTATTGGTAAATTTGTGAGCGGGCGCATGATGGTAAAGGAAGCAAGGTACATCGACGACATTGCTAACAGACCTCTTCATCACTACGAGCCGCAACCCATTGCACTCAAAGCAATAGCCAACAAGGAGGCGCTCCCCAACAAGGTGGCGTAAGTTGAGGCGGTCGGCCTTAATAAGGATGAGATGGCGCTCATGACCAAATGCTTCAAGACTGCTTTGAAGGGAGGCAAGGACTACCCCAACAAGAACAAATCAAGGGGAAAGCGTTCATACTTCAAGTGTGGTAAGTCCAGTCATTTTATTTCTCAATGTCTCGATAATGAAAATGACCAGGGCCAAGACAAGAATAGGAAGGAGAAGAAGTTCTATATAAAGAATAAGGGCAAGGCACACATTAGCAAGGAATGGGACTCAGACTGCTCTTCATCCGATGATAAAGGACTTGCTGCCTCTGCCTTCAACAAGTCTTCTCTCTTCCCCAACGAGCAACACACATGCCTCATGGCTAAGGAAAACAAGGTACGTGCACATGACACTCGCAACTACACTTTGTCTAGTGATGAGGAATCTAATGATGATATAGATTATAGCGATCTCTTTAAGGGCTTAGATAGATCTAACATTGATAAAATTAATGAATTAATTGATACTCTTAATGAAAAGAATAGATTGCTAGAAAAACAAGAGGATTTACTTTATGAGGAACATGATAAAGTAGTAGAAGTAGAAAATCCCTTGCTTTATAAGTAAAGAAGAATGAAATGCTTGCGTTTGAATTGTCTTCTTGCCATTCCTCTATTTCTAGCCTTAAGAGTTTAAATGTTGGTTTAAATGCTAGAATAGAAAAGTTAAGTGTTGCTTGTTCATCTTTGGAGCATGTATTTATTTGCAATAGATGTAAGGATTTTGACATTTATGTTTGCAATGATCATGCTTCTACTATTGCAAAGTTGAATGATGAAATTGTTTAATTAAATGTTCAACTTAAAACTTGCAAGAATGAAGTAGAAAAGGTTAAATTTGCTAGGGATGCCTTCACCATTGGTAGACATCCCTCCATTAAGGATGGTCTCGGTTTCCATGGGGAAGCCAAGAACATAAAAAGCCAAAAGGCTCTCAACTTCACTAAGGAGAAGGGGAAGGTGCCTATGGCTAGTAGCTCACATTCTTTTCATGATAAGAAGAACCATGCTTATTTGTATTCTCATGTTAAGAATGTTTCTCATAATGCTCATAATGTTCATCATGATGCATGTATTTATCATCTCGTTTTACATATGTGTCATGATGTTGTTTTTACTCCTCGCGCTATGATTGCTTCATCTAGTGGTTCTTATGCTCATAGTAGGAGTAGACCTAGGCGCCGTGCATCTCATGTTGTTTCTCACGCACCTAAGGATAGGAATGCATCTCATGGTCCTTCTTTCGTACTTTTGATTCTTCCTATGTAATTTATTGTGAGAATGATAGAATTGTTGCTACTAATGTGGGACCGAAATGCAAGAGAGATAAGACTTGCATTTGGGTTCTAAAAGCTTATGTAACTAGCCTCACAGGACCCAACATAAGTTGGGGACCTAAACCCCAAGCCTAAATTCCTTGCAGGTTTATGCATCAGAGGGCTCAAAATGGATCATTGATAGCGGATGCAAAAACCACATGACGCGGGAGAAGAAGGTGTTCACCTCCTACGTCAAGAATAAGGATTGCCATGACACGACCATCTTTGGAGATGGGAACCAATGCAAGGTCAAAGGGATATGTAAAATAGCCATTACTATCGAGCACTCTATTTCTAATGTCTTTTTGGTAGAATCACTTGGTTATAATTTGCTTTCTATGAGCCAGTTATGTCATATGGGATATAACTGTTTATTTACAAATGTCGATGTAACTATCTTTAGAAGTGATGGTTTATTACCATTTAAATGTGTATCTGACTGCATGCTTTACTTAGTAGATTTTACTAAAGAGAATGCCGATCTAGATGCATGTTTACTTGCTAAGACTAACATGGGTTGGCTCTGGCATCGTCGTCTAGCACATGTTGGTATGAAGAAACTTCATAAGCTTCTAATGGGAGAGCATGTGTTAGGACTAACCGATGTCTATGTTGAGAAAGACAGACCGTGTGCAACATGTCAAGAAGGGAAACAGGTGGGAACAAGTCATCAAAGAAAGAATGTGATGATGACTTCAAGACCATTTGAGCTTCTTCATATGGATCTCTTTGGGTCCGTTGCTTATCTTAGCATAGGGGGAAGTAAGTATGGTCTTGTTATTGTTGATGACTATTTCCGCTTCACTTGGGTATTCTTTTTGCATGATAAATCTGAAACCCAAGAAACCCTCAAGTGCTTCCTAAGGCAGGCTCAAAATGAGTTTGGGCTAAAGGTGAAGGATAAGGAGCGACAATGGATCTAAATTTAAGAATCGTCAAGTGGTGGAATATCTTTAGGAGGAAGACATTAAGCATGAGTTCTTCGCTCCCTACACTCCATAGCAAAATGGTGTAGTGGAGAGGAAGAACTAGACACTCATGGATATGGCAATAACGATGTTGGGAGAATACAAGACTCCGGAGCAGTTTTGGTCGGAAGTCATGAATATGGCATGCCATGTCATAAACTTTCTCTATCTCGCCTCCTCAAGAAGATGACATATGAGCTCCTAACTGGTAATAAACCCAATGTTTCTTATTTTCATGTATTTGGGAGCAAATGCTACATCTTAGTCAAGAAAGGTCGACATTCAAAGTTTGCTCCTAACTAGTAACAAACCCAATGTTTCTTATGTTGTGGGAACCAAGTGGGTGTTCCGCAACAAACAAGACGAATACGGGATGGCGACAAGAAACAAGGCAAGACTTGTGGCAAAAGGATATGCCCAAGTCGTAGCTCTATCAAATGGATGTGAAGAGTGCCTTCCTCAACATGCCAATCAAGGAGGAGGTGTACGTGGAGCAATCCCCTGGCTTTGAGGTTGACAGGTACCTCGACCATGGGGATAAGCTCTCTAAGGCGCTCTATGGACTTAAGCAAGCCCCAAGGTCATAGTATGAATGCCTTAAAAATTTAATAATCACAAAATATATTGAAAAACATTTTTAATGGATGATTTTTTCAAGGACTCACAAAATTCTAGGAAAACTTTTAGACATGGTTTGGAGTCCAAAAAATCAAAGAAAGTTTTTGGAGCTTATGAAAGCGTTCGTAAATAAATAGATTTTCTAATTTCAAGAGAAGGCATCATTGAGATCACCTAGCAAACAAAAATTATGCTCCAGCATGAGATGCAACAATCAAAACTCCTCTAAGGTTTTATTTTGCTAAACTTGAGATTTATATAATACAAAATAACTCCCATTATTTAGGAAAAAGGATAGAAAATAAGAGAAAGAGAGGGTAACACCTGAATTTTAAGTAGAGAACAAAGAAATTTTCATACCCCAAAATTCAGGGTGTTATAGGTTGGCTAGTCTCTAGATATGATTGTCTAAGTCATAGGAAACCCTCAAAATCAACCAAAACAAGTTGGAGAAGAAAAGCACAAAATTAAGTTAAGTTAGCTGGTGTGGGAGATAGATATCCCCCAAGTCCTTATGAGCACATAAATGCAATTCCGACTCACCCGAGGCCAACCTTGGACCGGAGATGCAGTTCTGACTCGCCTGATGTAACACCCACTTTGTAAATTGCTAGAAATAATACCAATAGAGAAACAATTCCTCTTTATGTGAGTTTGACCTTCATGCATCATCATATGTGAACACCATGTCCAAGAACAATTAATAAAAAGATATGCTACTAAATCAATGCATCATGCTGAATATTTTATTTTTGTGTGCATTTTGTAACAAGAAAATATTAAAGACCAAAAAAGGGAAATTAGATCCTAAAAGAAATTCTTGAATCTAGAAAAGAGAAGGAATATGAAAACATGAATAATATATTTGAATAAATGTCCTCAAACCTAATACATTTGATTGCACAAATAGGGTTTGAGAATGAACTAGTCACAAGTTTGAATTTAAATTAGTATTTAAATTTGAATTTGTGAAATAATGGAGAAAGAAGAAAATAAAAGAAAAAGAAAAAGAAAAAGGAATAATATACCTGGATGGGCCAACAAACCTGAATTCGGCCCATTAACCCTTAACCTCCCGCACGGCCCAGCTCCTGGTGATGGCGCCGACAGGCGGGCCCTACCTGACAGTCGCGCACGCGCTCACCAGCCATCTTCCCTTCCGCTTACGTGTGGGGTCCACCGGCAGTCACCTCGCGCGCGCGCCGTTTCACTTCCACCTGGGACCCGTCTGTCAGCACCATCAACTACCTCCGATCACGGCGCGGCTCATGCGGACCTGCTCGGGCCCGAGAAAAGCGCCGTTGACCGGAACAAACCGGGGATTAAAACCCCAATCGACCTCCGCCCCATCCGCGCATTACCCAGTCCAAGGGTTGTGTGAACAAGAGCTCACATCGAGATAAATTGCGCCGCCAGGAAAGCACCATCGCGTCACACCTCGGCCACCATCAACTGTTGCGGTGGGTCGCCGGTGTGGTACTGCAAGAGTCCGCCATAGCTCGCCAGAGAGTTCCAGAACCCCGCCTTGACGAATCCTTGACCGGAGCGCGCCCAATTTGCCGCCACCGTCGAACTTCCGCCCATCGCCGTGGCCACGCTCCTGCGCCTCATTCCATCAGTAAGAAACCCATCCAATCGACTCGCCTCGCCCTCCTCGTCGCATAGTTGCGATCAATTTTAGTATTGGGGGCGCTTGGGCGGAGAATCGTGTGCGCCGGCGAACTCCCACCGTGGCTCTGGGGTGAGCCGCCGTGACCTGTGCGGGGTGAGGGAGAAAGCTGGTGACCGTGGATCTCGGGATGGACGGTTCGGATGGCTCGCCGCCGTGGCCAGCGCGGAGGGTTGAAGATGCATCCGTGGCCGTCGATCGTTAAGTGAACGGATCGGGCGAGATCTCGTCCGGATGATGTCTGGACCGTTGATTCCGTAGCGTGTGCATCGGATTAGATCTGGCTTATTTGAAAAGGTAACCATAGATCGGGGGATCAACGGTGTTCGGTGGAAGCGGATCGAGTTTCCATCGGTTTTGATTTGGGCCCTTGGTTTCTAATCCAACGGCTCTAGTTACCCGATACCCCTTCGGCCTGCAATTCTTTCTAAAGAGACCCTCCACTTTAAGCTATTCAACCCGCCGTCCACAGGGCCTGTTCTCTGTGTCTCTGAATTCTTACCCCGAGCCCCCTGTGCTTAACTGAAATTGAGGCCCAGTCCAAAATATAATAAAATCAGGGAAAATGATTTATAAATAGATTTTTAATAGGAAAAATAATTGTTAGAACTTCAATAATTCATAGAAAATGCATATGAACTCCAAATTACTCCATTCCACTTTCTAAAATTTTATAATTTTATTCTCTATCATTTAGAGCCTCTGTTTTATCATGAAAACAGTAAGAAAAGTTATCTCTCACTTAATCCTATTTTAAACACATAAAACCTTTGAAAAGTCATAACTTAAATTCTATAACTCCAAAAATTATGATTCCTGTTCCTAGAATTTTATTTTATTATGTAGAATATTACTGTGTATTTTGTTTATATGTTTGGTGTAATGTTAATTTCTCTATATGCATTGTGCTTGTTTGTATTATGGCGAGTAGAAGAGCCCGTGACCGAGGATCCTGGTGAGCAGCAGGTTGAAGTAGCTGAGCAGGAGCTCATTGAAGGCAAGTTGTGCCCTTGACCACTTTTTACCCAATAATGTTCTCTAATTATCATTCACTCATGCATATGTTAATTTTGATGGGACCCAATAGGTCACCCTAGATTGTTTATCTCATTACCTTGTTTACCCCTGAATCACTTGGGTAGTTTGCTATTGCTTTACATGGTTTTGGGATAATCATTTATTATATCTATGTTCCAATTATTCTTGTTATTCTGTTTATGTTCATGTCAAGTTCATTAATGTTAATTGGAACATAGAGCTTAACTTGAGAACCACGTGCCACCACAAGGGTTTAATGGGACGCCCTTGGCTGATTAATTAGGAAAGCTAGTGGAAGACTACCTTACCCGAAAGGGGCAAGGGCAGTAGGGGAGTGGTCAGTGTAGGGAGGTCCTTGCTTGATTTTGCTGCGATGGCGGTCAGGCAAGAACCCTGCATTGGAACTTCCTATAAACTGTAGCGGGTTTTCGGAAGCTAGTGGAACTTTGTAAAGGCCTCGTAGTGTTGCCCTGCCGCGCTTCCTAGGTAGAGGTGTATGGGAAGTCACGATCCCTTGGTAGATGGGTAGCATGACTTGTGGGTAAAGGGTACAACCTCTGCAGAGTGTAAAACTGGTATACTAGCCGAGCTCGCAGTCATGAGCAGCTCAGGACTCTCTGATGTTTAAATTATGGAACTTAAATTTAATTTTGTCATATGCATTGCATGGGATTTTTATTAATTTTGTTCTATTACTTTATTTATGGTTTGGTATTTACTTACACTTAGTAATTGCTAATAAAATTTTGACCAACTACTTAAAAGCAATGCTCAGCTTTAACCCCTATCATTGATTAGCCTTACACAACACATGAACTCACACCTTTGTGAGTTTATGTCCACTGGTTCCCCACAACTTGTGGAGCTATGATCATGTGTGAGCTCACCCTTGCTGTCTCACACCCCCCCACAGGAGAAGAACAGGTGGTTCAGGAGGAGCCACAAGGCGAGGAGTATGATCTGATCTAGGTGGCGTTTCTCAGTTGACATTGGCGCCAACGATCCTTAGTTCGTTTTATCTTTATTATTTTATTTTGTAATAAGTCTTCCGCTATGTAATAAATACTCTGATATTTTATGACATTTATCTCTATACACTCTGTTATTATATATGTTGTCTTCTTGGCGCATGTATGAGATGCACCTGGCTTTGTTCCTTAAAGCCGGGTGTGACAGAAGTGGTATCAGAGGAAATGTTGACTGTAGGACGAAACCTAGATAGAAAAGGACAAACCCCTTTCCTACTTACCTTGCTCTGACTCATTCTATACTCACCTTATCTTGATCCTGTCTCACCTTTTTCTATTCTACTCTGATGAATCTTATCTTTTCTACTCTAAGACAAGAGGGATTTCACACCTTGGAATCCTACCACTATGATTCTTTTTAAGAGATAGGAAACCTAAGACAAAATTTAAAACTAGTTTCTTTAAAAATGTTGTTTGATTGTGCTGATGCTAAATGCCTGATTTGCTTCTTTGATTGCCTGAATTATTATAGATGGACATCTTAGTATGTACCACCATAAGTAATAAATTAGCTATGGTAGGTAAAATATTAATCTGCTTAGCTAATAAAATTCCCCAAAGTAACCTGCTTTGTAAATACCTGCCTTGTCTACTATTTTCTTACCATATGTATCTAACTCAGATGGTCAATACCAGGCGGGTGGTGGAATTGATCTGCCTCCTAATCGACACACTCGAAGGATATATAGACAACCCCAGCCACAACCTGCAGAGATGAATCCTCCTAATCCTCCACCAGGCGGAGTTGACCCACTGGTTGCTGCTCAGATGGCGGTGATGCAGCAAATGGCAGACACTATGGCTGATATGCGTGCCCAGATGCAGCAAGAACGCCAGGAGATGCGTCAGGAAAGAGAAGATATACGCCAGGAGTTGCGCCAGGAGCGAGATGAGATACGCCAGGAAAGGAGGGCACAACAACAGCAGCTGCAACAACAAATGCAACAGCAACAACAGCAGCAACAGCAGCAACAAGTGCCACTGCCTCCACCACCACCACCAGTTCCACCCCGAGACAAGCATAGAGAGTTCATGAGTCATAAGCCACCTACATTTGCAAGCTCATCTGATCCACTAGACGCGGATGATTGGCTGAAGTCCGTTGAAAAGATGCTGAATATTGCACAGTGCACGGACCGGGAGAAGGTTTTATATGCTTCTGGACGTCTGACAGGTCCTGCTGCTGACTGGTGGGATTCTTATACTGCTGCCCACGATGCTGCTGATACTATTACTTGGGCAGAGTTCAGTACACAGTTCAGAAACTACCATATTCCAGCTGGTATGATAAAGATCAAGAAGAAGGAGTTTCTGTCATTGAAGCAAGGCAACATGTCAGTCAGCGAGTACAGAGACAAATTTATTCAGCTGTCGAGATATGCTCCGGAGGAAGTTGCTGAGGATGAGAGGAAGCAGGAGCACTTCATTGAAGGACTTAATGGACCCTTGCAGTATGCACTGGTTGCACACACCTTTCCATCCTTTCAGAGGCTACTGGATAAGGCTCTTGCTATTGAACACAAGCGTGTTCAATTGGGTGATTTGAAGAGAAAGGCAATATCTCAAGGACAAGGAAGTAGCAGTGTTCGTCCTTGCTACAGTTCACCACAGGGTACCCCGACTCGACCAGAGGACCGCGCCCAGTTCAGCAATCACCACTGAGGACTCCACCTCCTCGGCAGGCTACCCCTATTGGCACCCCGACGAAGTTTTCAGGACAGAGTCCAGGCACTACTTGTTTCAAGTGTGGGAAGGCTGGTCACTATGAAAATGTCTGCCCACAAAGGATTGCTACTACTCTAGTTCAGAACAGGCAGCAAACTCCAGGATCTGGCAAGGGATATTCTATTGCCAAAGTTAATCAAGTCAGCGTTGATGCTACCCCGGATGGTGGGGACCTCGTAATTGGTATGTTTTATGTTAATGCAATTCCTGCAACCATATTATTTGATTCTGGTGCTACACATTCATTCATGTCTGCTAGATATGCCAACACAAATGAAATACCACTACTAAATATGAGAAAACCAATGATAGTAATTACACCTAAAGGGCCTGCTGAGGCGAATCAAATGACACGTAGATTGACATTGACCATTATGGGTAGAGAATTTGGAGCTACTGCTATAATATTAGAGTCAAGCAGCATAGATCTGATCCTTGGTATGTCATGGCTAAGAAAGGCAAAGGCCGTTATAGCGTGTGGTAGAGGTACCGTAGAACTCACTACCACTAAGGGAGAAAGGTTTCAAGTTAATATTGCAGTAACCTCCTCACCCATGCGTGCAATGTTCTTTATACCGGAGGAGTTTGTTGGTGACAACATCCGGGTGGTTAGAGATTTTTCGGATGTCTTTCCAGAGGAGTTACCAGGGATGCCACCAGATAGGGAAGTTGAGTTTGTGATTGATCTTTTACCTGGAACCGCCCCTATTTCTAAACGGCCATATAGGATGTCCGTAGAGGAGTTGAAGGAACTTAAGAAGCAGTTAACTGAGTTACAAGAGGCTGGGTACATTCGTCCGAGTTCCTCATCATGGGGAGCACCGGTCTTGTTTGTACAGAAGAAGGATGGATCGCAGCGGATGTGTGTGGATTATAGATCTCTTAATGATGTTACGGTGAAGAACAAGTATCCATTGCCCCGTATTGAGGATTTATTTGATTAGATGAGAGGTGCTAGAGTATTCTCGAAGATTGATCTCCGATCGGGTTACCATCAGATGAGGATTAGACCATCGGATATTCCCAAGACAGCATTCTCGACTCGATATGGATTATATGAGTTTACTGTTATGTCATTTGGATTAACCAATGCACCAGCTTATTTTATGAACTTGATGAATAAGGTGTTTATGGAGTATTTGGACAGATTCATCGTGGTATTCATTGATGATATTCTTATTTATTCTCAGAGTGATAGCGATCATGAGGAACATCTGAGATTGGTGCTACAGAAGCTGCGAGATAACCAGCTATATGCAAGTTCAGCAAGTGCGAGTTTTGGATTGGCGAGGTGCCATTTCTTAGTCATATTATTTCTAATGGAGGAATTTCAGTGGATCCTGCTAAAGTCAAGGAGATAATGGAGTGGAGAGTACCCACTACAGTTACTGAGGTTCGGAGTTTCTTGGGACTTGCTGGATATTATCGGAGATTTATTGAAGGATTTTCTAAGATTGCTAAGCCTATGACTTCGCTTTTGGAGAAAGGAAGAGAATTTAAATGGGACGAGAAGTGCCAAGACAGCTTTGATCAATTGAAGAAAAGATTGATGTCGCCACCAGTATTGGTTATGCCGGACTTACAGAAAGGATTTGATATCTATTGTGATGCATGTGGCCAAGGCTTAGGATGTGTGCTCATGCAGGAAGGACATGTGATTGCCTATGCTTCTCGTCAGTTACGCAAACATGAATTGAACTACCCCACTCATGACTTGGAATTGGCAGCCGTTGTGCATGCGCTTAAGATATGGAGACATTATATCATGGGGACCAAGTGTCAAGTATATACGGATCATAAGAGTCTGAAGTATATATTTACTCAAAAGGATCTCAACCTTAGGCAACGTCGTTGGTTGGAGCTTATTAAGGATTATGATTTGGAGATTCACTATCACCCGGGCAAGGCAAATTTGGTTGCAGATGCCTTGAGTCGAAAGGAGCATGTTCATTCAGCTATTGTTACCCAGCTACCCGATGAGATTGTTGAGGATTTCAGGAGGCTTAACCTGGGGATAGTTGCTCATACTGAAGGAGTTACTATTGATGTGGAACCTACTTTGGAGAAAGAGATCCGCAAAGGACAAATTGGTGATGCTAAAATAAAAGAGATCAAGGATCTGATTACTGAAGGTCGAGTTCCGGAATTTACGGAAGATGAGCAAGGCACCGTATGGTTCAAGGACAGGATGTGTGTTCCTGATATTAAAAGCCTTCGAGAGACTATTTTAAAGGAGGCCCACGACTCGGATTATTCTATTCATCCTAGTAGTACCAAGATGTATCAGGATTTGAAACGTAAATATTGGTGGTATGGATTGAAAAGAGATGTAGCTGCACATGTGGCTATGTGCGATGTATGTCAAAGAGTTAAGGCTGAACACCAGAGGCCAGCTGGACTATTGCATCCACTGAAGATACCCGAGTGGAAATGGGAAGAGATTGGTATGGATTTCATTACTGGATTGCCTCGCACCCAGAAAGGATATGATGTTATATGGGTGATTGTGGATAGATTGACTAAAGTGGCTCACTTTATTCCTGTCAAGACTACTTATAAAGGTTCTCAGCTAGCAGAGTTATATATGGCTCGGATTGTGTGTTTACATGGAGTACCAAAGAAGATCGTGTCTGATCGAGGTTCACAGTTTACCTCAAGATTTTGGAGAAGCTTTCATGAGAATATGAGTACAAAGTTGAATTTTAGCACGGCTTATCACCCTCAGACTGATGGGCAGACCGAAAGGACTAATCAAGTGTTGGAAGATATGTTGAGAGCTTGTGCACTTCAGCATGGAGGAAGTTGGGATAAGAGTCTACCTTACGCTAAGTTCTCATACAACAATAGTTATCAGGCCAGTCTAAAAATGTCACCTTTTGAAGCTTTATATGGGAGGAAGTGCAGGACTCCTTTGTATTGGGATCAAACTGGAGAAAGGCAGTTCTTTGGGCCTGAATTGATTCAAGAGGCAGAAGAACAAGTCCGTATAATTCGAGAGAATTTGAGGGTGGCTCAAACCAGGAAAAAGAGCTATGTTGATAATAGAAGAAGACCACTGGAATTTGAAGAAGGAGATTATGTGTACCTCAAGGTGTCACCACTTCGTGGAATGAGGAGATTCAAAGTTAAGGGCAAATTGTCCCCACGCTATATTGGACCATTCTTGATCTTTAGGAGAGTTGGTGAGATGGCATACCAACTCAAGTTACCGGATAGTCTATCGGATGTGCATAACGTGTTCCACGTATCTCAACTAAAGAAGTGTCTCCGTGTCCCTAAGGAACAGTTATCCATGGAAGAGCTCAGTGTTCAAGGTGATTTGACTTACACGGAGTACCCGATCAAGATTTTGGATACTTTGACTAGAGTTACAAGAAATAAGGTGATAAAGATGTGCAAAGTCCAATGGAGTCACCATGGTGAAGATGAAGCAACGTGGGAAAGAGAAGAAGAGCTTCGCATAGATTTTCCCCATCTTTTCCCTAGATCTTCTTAAATCTCGAGGACGAGATTATTTTTAAGGGGGGTAGGATTTGTAACACCCACTTTGTAAATTGCTAGAAATAATACCAATAGAGAAACAATTCCTCTTTATGTGAGTTTGACCTTCATGCATCATCATATGTGAACACCATGTCCAAGAACAATTAATAAAAAGATATGCTACTAAATCATTGCATCATGCTGAATATTTTATTTTTGTGTGCATTTTGTAACAAGAAAATATTAAAGACCAAAAAAGGGAAATTAGATCCTAAAAGAAATTCTTGAATCTAGAAAAGAGAAGGAATATGAAAACATGAATAATATATTTGAATAAATGTCCTCAAACCTAATACATTTGATTGCACAAATAGGGTTTGAGAATGAACTAGTCACAAGTTTGAATTTAAATTAGTATTTAAATTTGAATTTGTGAAATAATGGAGAAAGAAGAAAATAAAAGAAAATAAAAGAAAAAGAAAAAGGAATACTATACCTGGATGGGCCAACAAACCTGAATTCGGCCCATTAACCCTTAACCTCCCGCACGGCCCAGCTCCTGGTGATGTGGCCGACAGGCGGGCCCTACCTGACAATCGCGCACGTGCTCACCAGCCATCTTCCCTTCCGCTGACGCGTGGGGTCCACCGGCAGTCACCTCGCACGCGCGCCGTTTCACTTCCACCTGGGACCCGTCTGTCAGCACCATCAAATACCTCCGATCGCGGCGCGGCTCATGCAGACCTGCTCAGGCCCGAGAAAAGCGCCGTTGACCGGAACAAACCCGGGATTAAAACCCCAATCGACCTCCGCCCCATCCGCGCATTACCCAGTCCAAGGGCTGTGTGAACAAGAGCTCCACATCAAGATAAATTGCGCCGCCAGGAAAGCACCATCGCGTCACACCTCGGCCACCGTCAACTGTTGCGGTGGGTCGCCGGTGTGGTACTGCAAGAGTCCGCCATAGCTCGCCAGAGAGTTCCAGAACCCCGCCTTGACGAATCCTTGACCGGAGCGCGCCCAATTTGCCGCCACCGTCGAACTTCCGCCCATCGCCGTGGCCACACTCCTGCGCCTCATTCCGTCGGTAAGAAACCCATCCAATCGAACTCCCACCGTGGCTCTGGGGTGAGCCGCCGTGACCTGTGCGGGGTGAGGGAGAAAGCTGGTGACCGTGGATCTCGGGATGGACGGTTCGGATGGCTCGCCGCCGTGGCCAGCGCGTAGGGTTGAAGATGCATCCGTGGCCGTCGATCGTTAAGTGAACGGATCGGGCGAGATCTCGTCCGGATGATGTCTGGACCGTTGATTCCGTAGCATGTGCATCGGATTAGATCTGGCTTATTTGAAAAGGTGACCGTAGATCGGGGGATCAACGGTGTTCGGTGGAAGCGGATCGAGTTGCCATCGGTTTTGATCTGGGCCCTTGGTTTCTAATCCAACGGCTCTAGTTACCCGATACCCCTTCGGCCTGCAATTCTTTCTAAAGAGACCCTCCACTTTAAGCTATTCAACCCGCCGTCCACAGGGCCTATTCTCTGTGTCTCTGAATTCTTACCCCGAGCCCCCTGTGCTTAACTGAAATTGAGGCCCAGTCCAGAATATAATAAAATCAGGGAAAATGATTTATAAATAGATTTTTAATAGGAAAAATAATTGTTAGAACTTCAATAATTCATAGAAAATGCATATGTACTCCAAATTACTCCATTCCACTTTCTAAAATTTTATAATTTTATTCTCTATCATTTAGAGCCTCTGTTTTATCATGAAAACAGTAAGAAAAGTTATCTCTCACTTAATCCTATTTTAAACACATAAAACCTTTGAAAAGTCATAACTTAAATTCTATAACTCCAAAAAATTATGATTCCTGTTCCTAGAATTTTATTTTATTATGTAGAATATTACTGTGTATTTTGTTTATATGTTTGGTGTAATGTTAATTTCTCTATATGCATTGTGCTTGTTTGTATTATGGCGAGTAGAAGAGCCCGTGACCGAGGATCCTGGTGAGCAGCAGGTTGAAGTAGCTGAGCAGGAGCTCATTGAAGGCAAGTTGTGCCCTTGACCACTTTTTACCCAATAATGTTCTCTAATTATCATTCACTCATGCATAGGTTAATTTTGATGGGACCCAATAGGTCACCCTAGATTGTTTATCTCATTACCTTGTTTACCCCTGAATCACTTGAGTAGTTTGCTATTGCTTTACATGGTTTTGGGATAATCATTTATTATATCTATGTTCCAATTATTCTTGTTATTTTGTTTATGTTCATGTCAAGTTCATTAATGTTAATTGGAACATAGAGCTTAACTTGAGAACCACGTGCCACCACAAGGGTTTAATGGGACGCCCTTGGCTGATTAATTAGGAAAGCTAGTGGAAGACTACCTTACCCGAAAGGGGCAAGGGCAGTAGGGGAGTGGTCAGTGTAGGGAGGTCCTTGCTTGATTTTGCTGTGATGGCGGTCAGGCAAGAACCCTGCATTGGAACTTCCTATAAACTGTAGCGGGTTTTCGGAAGCTAGTGGAACTTTGTAAAGGCCTCATAGTGTTGCCTTGCCGCGCTTCCTAGGTAGAGGTGTATGGGAAGTCGCGATCCCTTGGCAGATGGGTAGCATGACTTGTGGGTAAAGGGTACAACCTCTGCAGAGTGTAAAACTGGTATACTAGCCGAGCTCGCGGTCATGAGCAGCTCAGGACTCTCTGATGTTTAAATTATGGAACTTAAATTTAATTTTGTCATATGCATTGCATGGGATTGTTATTAATTTTGTTCTATTACTTTATTTATGGTTTGGTATTTACTTACACTTAGTAATTGCTAATAAATTTTTGACCAACTACTTAAAAGCAATGCTCAGCTTTAACCCCTATCATTGATTAGCCTTACACAACACATGAACTCACACCTTTGTGAGTTTATGTCCACTGGTTCCCCACAACTTGTGGAGCTATGATCATGTGTGAGCTCACCCTTGCTGTCTCACACCCCCCCACAGGAGAAGAACAGGTGGTTCAGGAGGAGCCACAAGGCGAGGAGTATGATCTGATCTAGGTGGCGTTTCTCAGTTGACATTGGCGCCAACGATCCTTAGTTCGTTTTATCTTTATTATTTTATTTTGTAATAAGTCTTCCGCTATGTAATAAATACTCTGATGTTTTATGACATTTATCTCTATACACTCTGTTATTATATATGTTGTCTTCTTGGCGCATGTATGAGATGCACCTGGCTTTGTTCCTTAAAGCCGGGTGTAACACCTAAGGCAAACCTTAGATGGGATACACAGTTCCGACTCACCCGAGGCCAACCTCAGGCGGGAGATGCAGTTTTGACTCACCTGCGGCCAGCCTTGGACAGTAGATGCAGTTCTGACTCGCCCAAGGCCAGCTTTGGGTGGGACACGCTGTTCCGACTCGCTCGAGGCTAGCTTTGGGCGGGAGAAGCAGTCATGACTTGCCCGAGGCCAACCTCGGACATGACACACTATTTCGGCTCGACCGAGGCCAACCTTGGATGGGAGACGATGTTCCGACTCGCCCGAGGCCAGCTCTAGATGGGAGACATCGTTCCAACTTGCTTGATGCCAGCTCTAGGCGGGAGAAGCAGTCACAACTTTCTCGAGGCCAGCTCTGGGCGGGGGATGCTGTTCCGACTCACCCGAGGCCGACCTCGGACGGGATACGCTGTTCTGACTCGCCCAAGGCCAGCTCTGGGCGAGAGAAGTAGTCACGACTCGCTCGAGACCAACCTCAGGCAGGAGATGTAGTCGTGACTCATCCGAGGCTAACCTTGGGCAGAGAGGTTGAGCATACTCGAAGAGCTAGATACTCAGAGATAACTCAGATGAAGGGCAACTAAACTCTGGATAAGCAGGAGTGCATGCCACGGTAAAAGGATATGTTCAGGTGGAGTTAGATAGTCATTGCAACTTGTAAAGGGATAACCCTCTGATGATCTATATAAGGCTGAAGAGGTACCCCTACAAAGGCATATCATCTCATCACATCCCATGACCACCTCATAGCTCATTAGCCTTCTCATAGCAACTAAGGCACCACTAGATCGACGGGAGAATTCACC
This sequence comes from Zea luxurians, assembly GCA_029449295.1. Taxonomy (NCBI): domain Eukaryota; kingdom Viridiplantae; phylum Streptophyta; class Magnoliopsida; order Poales; family Poaceae; genus Zea; species Zea luxurians. The sequence goes on along the minus strand of JAOPSE010000060.1, from coordinate 4,259,878 downwards.
CTCCACTGCCCACAACTCACATGTAACATGTGTACACCAGTAATACTCAAACACTTAGCCTCAACAGGAAGTAGGGTATTACGTATTCGAGTGGCCCGAATCTGTATAAACTCTTGTGTGATCCGACGTGCACCCGCATGTACCATCGTGCCTCAATCAACGATGTCGTCTTTCCTAAAGGCATCATGTGGGGAACCCCGTGGTGCGCAGTCGGGTCATAAACACCGACAGTTGGTATGTGACTCATCGGACTGAGGACACAAAGAGGCCATCTTTAGCACTTCAACACCCTGGTTCACTGGACCAGTCGGGTGTGCCACTAGACTAAAGTTCTAGAGATGTTGTTTTTGAGAAGCTAAAGACCCTAGCGCACCAAACTAGTCCAACATGCCACTGAATCGTTAAGTTCCAACAGTTACTTTCAGATCCTATGCTGGAGTTGACGTGGCAGGGGTCCTATGTGCCACTAGACCAATAGCGTGCAACTTGACACTTCAGAATGATCACTGATCGGTAAGTATGACAAGGGTCCGTGCTCCACTGGACCAGTACTGTTCAAGGTCCGGTGCGCCCGTAGAAAAACAATTTTTAGCATTGATGTCCAACGGTTATATGGGTTGTTGGGGGCTATAAATACACTCCCAACCATGTCATTCAATACACTACTCTTGAGCATTCACTCCTACAAGTTAGAGAAGCATTCTCAACACCCCCAAGTGATGCAAGTGCTCTATTTGAGTAGACTTCATCCTCTAGAGAGAAAAGAGAGTGTGCACTTATGATAGAACTAAAAAGAGAGTGTGTTTGGTGTTGATGTGTCTTGGTGCAAGGCACCCGTTGAGATTGTAAAGGCTAGCAAGAGGCTCCGATGTTGTGGTGTACCATGTGGGAGACTTAAGTCTCTTGATCATTCGAGAAAAGAGAAGTGGGCTCAAATTTGACCTTCGAAATCACTCGAGAGGGTTGAAAGTCTAAATACATATGAATAAAAAGTCTAACCTTCAAGTGAGGCTCGGCCCTGTCTTCCCCAGACCGAACCTCCCTCGGGAGCTAGAAGGGCGGAACCCCCTTTGTGCCACTTTTTCGCAGACAATTTTTCTTAAAAAACGAGTTCCCTGCTTTGGCTTAGTAAAAAAACAAAATCCTAAAAGAACAAGAGACATCCTGATAGGAAAGGGTGGTCGAGCCGCAAGAACACCTACATCTCTGGGATACGGTTTCCTCACTCACCATCCTTCTCTTAGGAAGGCAACTTGCGTTCCGATAGGAACTCCGCAAAAAGAAAAGATGACGAACACAAAACATGAGAAAAAGTGCACAACAGAACACAGGATAAAAAAAAGTCTTGGGACAATGTACATAGAACGAGCTCAAAAGTTTGTTACAACCCCGCAGGGCAAATGGCTTAAGCATCAGAAGGGGGCGAGGCAACACCCTCGACGTCATCGGACCAAGTGCCAAGCGGAGAGATTGGTGGAACCACCTCTTCTTCCAAGTGGTGAGCCAACGCCACAACCGACCCCTCGATGACGTCGGCGAGCCTTCGAACCTCTGCATCAGCAATATCATCCTCATCGGGCATGATATAGCCCTTGCTCACCTGCCCGAGGTCTACCTTGTAGTGGGATGCAACGATGGCCAATGCCCGCTTCACTCTGGTGTGAACGGCCTCACGGAGTTTGCTCCGCATATGGCCACTCAGGGCCAGCATGCGGCTCCGTGGCGACCCACCCGAGGGGATATCTCTAGCGCTGAAGGTTAGGCCAAAGTCCGCCACAACCTCGAATAGGGCGTTGAGCTCGGCGATCTTCTCATCGACGGCTCGGGGAGCGTTAGGGACGTATCGATTGAGATATTGAGGTCCAACTTAAGCTCGTAAATCAATCATAAAAATGCTGAGACACAACTAAAGTGATCTAGGTGGGTGAAGTATAGGTCAACAACACATACCTCCCACTTGGGTCCTCAGGCCCTGGGCCTCGGACTGCTCGGCCTTAAGATCCTCGGCGAGGGATCCGGCTTAGGAAGAAGCCTCGGCGGCATGACGCTGAAACTCCTCCCGCTCGCTAGACACCCTCTGAATGTTCTCTTTCAGCAAGCGGTCCTCCTTCGCCAAGGGTGCCACCTCCCGACGTGTGGCTGCGGCCTCATCCCTAAGCTCCGAACACAACATTAGGAGATCTACCGCCTCAGCGCTTTTTCGGGCAAGCTGCTCATTTGATTGATCAAGCAAGCCCCTCTGGCGCTGCAGCGTGTCCCAGATGCCGTGCTCGTAGCAAAGGAATACGGACTTGGCCATGGACTTCACCATGAGATCCTTAGAGGAAAGTGTACACCATCAAGACATGCCCTAGGAAAAGGAATATGTCGCCATACAAGATGCTCAATCGTCTTACCCGACCCATGTGCTGGAACTCACCCCACACCTCCTGCTCTTCCCCATCATCACTGATGAACATTGTCTTATCGTCTACGTCTAGCCACGAAAGGCGTGGGCCTCCCCAATCAAAGGGATTCCTCTTGACGCAGACGACGCCACTGTTCCCCTCATCGTCAAGGAAGAGCACGGTGGGCTCCAAGACTGGGACCTCGGGCTACCTCGAGGGAATGGCCTCTTCAGCGTCAGCCACCCCTTGCCTTGGCCAGAAATCGAGGAGCCAAGGAGGGAGATCACTATTTCCATAGGAGTCAGCGCCGCTGCCACCGATGCCGCATCAGCCACCCTCGGCCCTCCGCAGATGGGTCAGGGATGACCTCGATAGACATTGTTGGGGATGCCATAGCCACCTCAGCAGTAGGGACCTCCTATCCGGCCTGCTCCTCTAGGGCAAACCTGGCTGCCATGGAACCCTGCTGAAGGGCCACCTGGGCAACATAAACCCAAGGGACGGAGTGGACCACAACCCTGACCGATGACCCCACGCTTGTCTTCACGACCTTTGCGAGGATAAAGATCTGCGCGCCTACCTTACGCTTTAGGCTGAGGTATGAAGAAGCAGAGAATCACACAACTCAAAAGCAGGATCGAATTCCATTACCTCTCAAATAACTTACCCGGACCTGGGCATGCCTAGTGTCCTTGGCCCTTGACTCCTTAGGCCCTTTGCCCCTAAGGTCAGCACCTGGAGCAGGTCAGCGGCCCTCTCCACCGCCGCTGCCTCCTCCTCGACTACGAGGGTAGGCCCTGGCTCGATAGACACCCTTGCCTCGGGCAGAGGCGCTGACACCCCAAACCCAGGCACGTACATGTCCACACCACTAGATGAGCCCATCGAGGCTGGCTCAGACCAGAGCCTGACCTCTAGGCTGAAGCCCAACCAAACCTCCATCCCCTCGTCGTTGTCTTCATCTGTGCTAGGGGATGCCTCCAGCGGCACCCCTCCCTCTCCTACGCACGGTGGCACTTCTCCAAAGCATCGTGGGTCACCCTCTTCTCGTGGGCCCGCTTCTTCTTCATGTCCTTCTTCTTCTTTTGCTCCTCTACGGTCAACCGGCGCGTCGACTGACCAGTCGCATCCTCTGGGATCAGGGGCAGGGCAGTTCAATACCCTCGCAGCCACTTCGGATGAGCAGAAAAACAGGTTGAGGTGAAGGAGAAAGGGTGAAGGCAGAAGTAAAGTTCAAAACTTATCAGGGACACATAGCCCCATTTAGGGCGCATCGAGACAAGGACGGTGTAGTCTGCCTTCCCCACCAACCCCTTCACTCACCTGAGGAACTCATCAAAGGAGAGGGTAGCCGAGGCAATCCGAGAACTCTCCACGGAGGCCTCAGGATCATTTTGTCCAATAGTAGCCACCACTCCACCAACGACAAAACCCTCCTGTGGTGGAAAGCGGCAACAACCCTAGCTACAGTGAGCCCCCGGTCGTGGAGCCTCCGTAGGGCATCCAGCCGAGGCTGCAGCTAGGCCTAGTGCTCCCGCGGTGCGCCCCATTGCTAGTGCTTTCCCACCTCGGTCATGACCCGTTGGGTGTACTCCGGCAACCGCTCGTCGTTGTTGCAGAGATAAAACCAGTGGCTCTGCCACCCCTTGTTCGACGAGGTGAGGGTGACAGGATGTAGAGCTATGTCTGATCTAAGAGCAGCTGGAGAGTGCAGTCGCTGGCCCTCACCGTGTGGCGCACCTTCCTCACCTCCGAGGCAAGGGAGAATGGCTCCACGCAAAAGAGGTGTGGCCACAAGTCCTAATAGGGCTCGATCCCAAGGAACCCCTCGCAGACTGCCGTGAAGATAGTCACAATTGGGCTATGGAGTTAGGGTTGAAGTGATGCAGCTCCACCCAATAGTACTGTGGGGTGCCCTCATGAAGCGGCTTGCGTGCACCCCAAACCCCTACTCGTGGAAGGGGATGAAGCTGACCACGTAGCCCCTAGGCAGGGTCATGTGATAGAACCTCCCAAGTTATTAGGTCCACCTACAGTTGTCCTTTCCAACGGACTTTAGACAACCCTGTAGATGCACATAATCACTCAACAAGTTCGGTACTTGTATACTTAAAATCCTCGCCCAAGAGCACTTCACCCGTCACGCAGATATTACATGACATCGGAGGAAATAGCGGAAGCAATTACAATAACTTAATTTACATTTATTCAAATATAGAGAGAGAGTATTATAGTTATTACAAAACTAGGGTATATGAGTGCATAGAGTATTATTATTACAAACCCGAGAGGCAAAAACCCCTCCCGCATAAGAGTATATTGTTTTTCAAGAGGGAGGCCAACATCCTCCTGTGACTTCACTACTGTGACTCCTCCTTGGGCACCACCTTAGAATAAAAACAGCAAAAGTCTGTTGTTTCCTCACCTACAACAACATGGGTTTGAAAACCCTGAGTACAGAGTGTACTTTCGTAAGTCTTACCCATCAAAAGAAAAGACTCTCAAGGATATGCTAGCTTGAGGGAGTCAAGGTAAGGCTATTCAAGAATCAAAGATTCTGTCTGTAGAAATGCTTACTAATAGTGAATCCTTAAAAATCCAAATTTATTAGCAAGTTAAGTCATTACCTATGACTAGAGTTCTTTCTACCCTAGTTCAAGCACTTGGCCTATACTAGCCATCTTTTATCATCCCGTCAGTTCACTGGATTGCTACGTGTAAGTCAGTGACCAAGTCTTCATATCCGAGAAGTAACGGTGATCTGAATCGATTAATACTCAGATGAGGATCTCCAATCACATGACATATGTAGCACTTAACCCTTGCATATGTCAACTCGCCACCGGGTTTCTTAAGACCAGACCGGGTTCACGCCAACCGAGAGCACAGATACACCACCGTCCAGCCTCTTGCCATGGAGGGTACACGCTACTCTCGCCATCTCTCCACTTCCATTGCATGTTGGCCTTTCTGGTATTAGTCTGCCCGAGGCAAAGCTTACCCATGACGAGGCATGTGACCAGTTAAAGGGTCCTCGGTCAGCAGGACCACATCGACACGGTCCTTAATCGACTCAGACGGAGACACTACACCGAGACTCTCTTCTCGTGCAAGTCACCCGCCTGGTCTTAGCTTTATCATTTAAAAACCCAAAGTTTGGTACCTAACAAAGGTACATCTTGTCCGATGTTGAACCCATCATGGCCATGATGGATCCACCATCAAGTTTTATTTTTGAAGACATCCCATCCCATCTGAAGCATCATCTTTTGTTTAAAACAAATCTTTTTGTTTTCTAAAGCAAAACTAAGCATCAGAAAACCTTTTAATAAAACAGGTAATCAAGGAATGGTAAGACAATTCCAAGGAAGGAAATGCAGCAATTGGTTTAGCACACAACTCCTATCACCTAATGCACCAATCAAGTGATAAAGAGTTGAAAATCACAAGGAAAGGGTAAATGCACCGGGGCTTGCCTTGTGTTGTAGGGGAGTCGGGCTCTGTTCCACAGATATCAAAATAAAAACAGTTCCCGACAGGTGGATTTTTAGTTGGTGGTGTAGCTTCTCCTTCTTCAACAACTATTTCTTCCTCGTTTTCTATACATAACCATAGATAACCATAAATGCTCATGTGATGCTATGAATATGCAATTTTGGTAGAAATACTTTGAGTTGCATCTTGAATACAATTTTCCTTCACGGTTTACCAGGCAAACTAGTGTTTTCTGAGTCAATATCTCATTTCCCTAAGGCAATTATTTCCTAGAAGGCTAGGGTTTTAGGGTTTGGAAATAAAATAATGTCCAAAACATGTCAAACTTCACTCAAGGGTTCTAAGTACCATATTAGGCTTACCTAAAAAGTTTTGTGATTTTTGGAGTTACCAAGTAGTTTCCAAAATTCCAAAGGTCTAAGTTTAGGCCTTCTTAAATACTAAATAATTCATGGTTAATTCTAAAATTCTTGGAACTATTTTTATTAAATACTATGGAAATTTAGAAGTCCAGTAAAATTGGTTTCATATTTTTATCATTTTTCTAGAATTCTTTATGGATTTCTAAATTTTCTAGAAAAAGGAAAAAGAAAAAACTATTAATAGTGTTGGGCCAAAACTGGCCCAACCAGCCTAGGCTTATACAGAATTTGGGGCGCGCCCGCGGCCGCGCGGTAGGTTTTGCACAAAGGCCCTCACCGGATCAAATATCAAAAGAGAGGTCCTCGGCTGATTCCAATGTGTCACATACACCTTTCATTCAGCCCCCTCAAGGTTTTGTGTCTTTTAAACTTGGATCCTTGACTCCGGACGACAGTGAGGACAAACCTCCTTGCCGCGCTACGGCTGCGGAGGACCCGAGCACTCATTGGTACACGCTCGACCAAATTCTACCCTAACCCGAGCCGCCATGGGTATTAATTTGGCTCGCACGTCCAGAGAATGTCCTAACCACGCGCATGGTGGAGCCTCGGTTCCATGGTGCGTGTTCATGAGGTATCGGTCATGGAAATCCCGAATTAAGGGCACGGAGAGCATCAGGGGGTCATGTAGGTCACGATGCTCACGAAAACTAGGGTTGATTCAATGAAACCTTAGTTGGTCGACGTAAGCGTTGCGCACAGTAGGGTACACGGCGTCGAGCCCACGTTCCCACAAAACCGTGCCCGTAATGGTCAAACGACCACCACGGTTAGCTTTACGGGCATACAGGGCTGCTAAAACAGCAATTCAATTGCATGGAACTGTACTAGGTTCTTCTGGCCATGGAGCGCGGAGAAGAACATGCTCGGCGGGGTCCGATGAGGGGAAATGGCTGTTGGGGGCCTTCGGCTTCCGAAGGTCCTCAAAAACATGATTTAACATTGTTTCTGGAGCATAATATATGAATAGGTACCTTCAGGTTCGGATCGGAATTACAGTGTGAAGAAGCACAAAGAATACGAAGGTTGGCGCAGAAACGAAGCTATGTGCAGGGGAGCTTCAGCATGATAGCAGAAAAGGAAACCGACTTAAAAAGGAAAAGGCTATTCAGACCTCGATGAGTCACTATAGAGCCATTAGCAAATGTAAAGGGCATGGGTGTAATTTTACATGGGCTGCGTCCCGTGCCTATAAATAGATGAACAGTGCTCCCGTACTGTTCACGCTGACTTGGCATTTTGCTTTTGCGTCGTGTTTGTACTCTTACCTCCTTTCAAGCCGAAGGTACATTTGTAATTTGATATTGTTCCTATTTTTCCATGATGATGAAATAAAAATGAGTTGATATATAATTGTTTATCTCATCTTTTACATTACATATGATTTCTTCTTCATCATTATATGTTATGTTGCTGAAGGTATGTCCTTCATAACCTTCGTCCGAAGATCATTATATCCCAAGGGAAATAATGTTTCGAAAGACGAAGGACCTTAACGTTTAACATTTTTTGTGTTGCCTTGTTCTTAATTCATAGCACTTGAGAACAAGTCTCCAACATCGGTGCCCACCTCCGGTGAACTCTTTTCGACCACCTTCGGCAAGCATTGTCCTTCGTTATGCCACCGAAGAAAGCTTCAGCGACAGGGGCTGCTGCTCTCCAGCCGTTGGACCCAAACCAGGAGACCTTTTTCTCTTCGAGAGGCCCGAAGCCAGAAGAGGAAGGCCACTAGTCCAACCCCCCAGGAGGACGAGTTGGACCAAGAAATCAGAAACATGGAGATGCTTCATCAACAAGTACAAAGGAAGAAAGAGAAGATGGCTTGACTAGCCGACCTTCAAAGACAGATTGACGAAGCTACCGAAGAAGTACGCCACCTTGCTCAAGATGAGCAAGAGCGAAGACCTCAACATAGGGGGCTTCATCAAGAAGGCCTCTTCAACGAGGATGAATGGTACGAGGATTTCCATCATGGAAATTTTGCTTTTGATGATGCTTCTCCTCTATCAGCAGAACTGCAGGCTACACCTTGGCCTCCATCTTACAAGCCACCCCAACTCCCCATGTATGACGGACACTCAGATCCGAAGCAGTTTCTGATGAGCTACGAAGCAACCATATCTTCATATGGAGGCAATACTACAGTCATGGCGAAATCTTTCGTCATGGCAGTCAAGAATGTTGCGCAAACCTGGTACTCCTCTCTTCGGCCAGGAACAATTAGATCATGGCAAAAGCTAAAGGACATGCTGATCACCAGTTTCCAAGGGTTTCAGACGAAGCCGGTTACCGCTCAAGCTTTGTTCTAGTGCACGCAAGATCACGAAGAATACCTCCAGGCGTATGTCCGAAGGTTCTTGCGTCTGAGGGCACAGGCGCCAACAGTGCCCAATGAAATTGTCATTGAGGCCATGATCAAGGGGCTTCGGCCAGGACCTACTGCCCAGTACTTCGCTAGGAAACCCCCTCAGACCCTGGAGAAATTACTCCAAAAGATGGATGAATACATCCGCGCTGATAATGACTTTCGTCAAAGAAGGGAGGAAGCCTATAGGTTCTCCGAAATGACCAGGGGCTTCGGAGGGAGAATCCACCCAAGACACGTCAGATCAATTCATTCTACCCAAAATGACGACATAGGAAGTCAGCAACAGAGGCCGCAATCTTCCTCGCAAGCTTCGGGGCAGCAACAAAGCTATCCTCGGCCATCAGCTCTAAGGGGCAGAGGCGCCAGGGGCTTTGGAGGAAGGTTTGGGGATCAGCCTAGGAAAATTTATTGCTTATTCTGCGGTGAGGACAAGGGCCATACTACAAGGATGTGCCATATCACCATTCAGAAACAGAAGGAAATAGCACAAGCTGCAGCTCAGCAGAACCAGCCGAGGCAGGTCATGCATACTGCTTCGTACCACTCACCTACATACCAGAGTATGTAGGTAACCATCCTGCAGCGTCTGTTGCTTCGGCTAGTCAGCCACATGCATCCTGGCCATAGCTTCCACCTCCACCACCACTACAACCTGCATATTCACACGGCCAACAGCCAGAAGGGAGTCAGCAGGCCAATCAGCAGAGAGACTTCAGGGAGGAGTCTGAAGCTCGCACAGTCAACAGCACTGTACCAGAGTCGAAGCATATCTACGAAGAGATATCCTACCCTAGAATCAGTTTTTACATTCATAGTCGTTCTTTTCTTACTAAGGAACAGTTGTTGAAAACTTAGTTTTCTTGTCATTTTTAATTCCTTGTAATAGCTTCGTTTTTGTCATAGTAAAAATATATCTTCTCCACAGACTTACGGAGTCCCAAAAGTCGCCGAGGCTTAAAAAGTCGTTCCTAAGTTATAAGTGTCCTCGAAGCTACAAAAAGTCGTTCTATTGAATGCAGCGTAAGTTTGCCGAAGCTACAAAAAGTCGTTCCTAAAGGAGCGCAGTGTAAGTTTCCTGCTCAAAAGTCGTTCCAAAGGGAATGCAGAGCTTACAGCGAAAAGTCAATGCTGATTCCGCCGAAATATAAGGCGAAGCGCGAAAAGTCAACACGAATACCGCCGAAATAGAAGGCGAAGAAGTTCAAAAGATGTTCCTAAGGGAATGCAAAACTTACAGCAAAAAGTCAACGCTGATACACCAAAAAATAAGCGGTGAAGCCGAAAAATAAATGGCAAAGAGATTGTGTATCCTACAGCAGGGATGTGTGTGTATCTTCGGCACAAATATCATTCTGCATAGCATAACATCATCACATCATTCGCATAACATAACATCATACATCATATTGCATCAATGGCATAAGAAGGGGACACACTGTTGATCTTCGGAGAATGCTTTGAAAAAGAGAAATTGTGCTAAGGCACAAAATAAATTTCAAAGAGATACAGTTTTATCAGCTCTAAAGTGGAGGAAAAAGTTTATTCTTGACGAAGCATTAATGTTTCTGTGTTGATTGGAGGATTTTTCACGAAGCATAAAAATTCTTCTTTGCGAAGCATGAAAAGAAGGGAAGGTGTTTTTTCGCCGAAGGCTCAAAAACGGTATGTACAATAAAAGTTTCATGCATCGCAAAGAAATGAATTACAAAGCCAGTTATACATTACATTAAAAACTCATGAGTGCCAAATATTACAATCATAGTCCAGCAAATGTTACATTGGTTTTTTAACAATGTTTTTACAATATCTATCATTCTTCCTTTAAAACTTTGTCTGCAACTTCGGTCAGTAGTTGAGTAATGACTTCGTCCAAAATACTTTCGGCCATATTAATGATTTCTGCTGGTTCCTTTACCTCTGGCTCGATCAATGACTCGAACGGCTCTGGAGGAGATAGCTCGGCTGCAGTAGAAAGCGTAAATAAGATTAGAAGTCGAAAAAATAAAAAAAAATATATAAAGTTAAAAGCTATTAAGCAATATCTATCCGCTTTTCGAGTTCCGCAGCCTTTTCAGCTGCCTTCGTTGCTTCCCTTTCATCGTGAGTATCTTTTTCGCTCTTTTTTATTATTTTGTGGGCCATCCCTTGACCGCCATTTTCCCAGATGTCGGTAAAGAATTTTCCACCAACTAAGCTTGCTTCGGCCGAGGGGTCCTTCGTATCATCAATAGATAAAGTAGCTTCGGCTTCGGCCAGAATTTTCACATGTTCGCAACCTGATTTCTCCAAGATAGCCGCAATCCCCATTGCACCTGAGAAGGCGCAGATGTCCCCACGGCCATTTAAAATTTCCTCAAAAGCTTCGGCCTCACCGCTGATTCACTCAATTGGCCCCTCGGGATCGCCCCGTACGAAGTTGTCTTCACTTGAATACGCGCCAACATTAGCAAAGCTTGTTTTTATCTTTTTTACACATTCTATAGATTTCTCAAAGCATTTTTCTTTTGACGCCCGAAGTTCTGCAGCTGTTTTTTCCCAGTAATTTTTCCAGTAATCGCTGGCATCTCGGTCAACTTCGGCAATGGCACATTTCAATTTGGCTTCGGCCAGTTGCTTTTGGAGGTTTTCAATCTCGTTCCTTTGGATTTTAGATTGGGTCTTGTACTTAGCTTCATCCCCCTTCACTTTGTCTACCAATGTAAGTAAAATTTTATCTTTTTCCAAAGCTTCATTCCTTAGCTTAATAACCTCTGTTCGAAGGTTGTTGAGAGCAATAGTGCAGCTCTCGTCTTCGGCGTTCTTTTGCGCCCTTAAGGCGTTGCTCAGTATTAAACCCTATATGAAAAGAATTAGTGTAACAGCAAAAAAATAATTCAAAGTTCATAAACTTCCAAATGTACAATTTTTGTACCTTCAGACTGTTTTATGCGAGGCTATCTGCAAGATCGTCCTTTGTCATGGCACAAAGGCCAGCTTCGAGCTTCGGGAACCCCATACTTCTGGCCATCTCCCGGCAGACGGATAATTCTTTGTTGTCTGGGAGGCAGTATAAGAAATCATCTTCGTTTGTTCCATTGAACACTAAGGCGCCCTTTGGATACTTCAGTTCTCGGGCATAGTGTTTAGCTTCAAAAATCTCTTCTTCAGTTAATCTTTTTCCCGAAGCGTGTCGTACGATATAATCATGTAACACCCGGCTTTAAGGAACAAAGTCAGGTGCATCTCATACATGCGCCAAGAAGACAACACATATAATAACAGAGTGTATAGAGATAAATGTCATAAAACATCAGAGTATTTATTACATAGCGGAAGACTTATTACAAAATAAAGTAATAAAGATAAAACAAACTAAGGATCGTCGGCGCCAATGTCGACTGGGAAACGCCACCTAGATCAGATCGAACTCCTCAGTGTTAGGCGGCTCCTCCTGAACCACCTGATCATCTCCTGTGGGGGAGGTGTGAGACAGCAAGGGTGAGCTCACACATGATCATAGCTCAACAAGTTGTGGGGAACCAGTGGACATAAACTCACAAAGGTGTGAGTTCATGTGATGTGTAAGGCTTAATCAAAGACAGGGGTTAAAGCTGAGCATTGCTTTTAAGTAGTTGGTCAAAATTTTATTAGCAATTACTAAGTGTAAGTAAATACCAAACCATAAGTAAAGTAATAGAACAAAATTAATAACAAACCCATGCAATGCAAATGACAAAATTGAATTTAAGTTCCATAATTTAAACATCAGAGAGTCCTGAGCCGCTCGTGACCGTGAGCTCGGCTAGTATACCAGTTTTACACTCTGCAGAGGTTGTACCCTTTACCCACAAGTCATGTTACCCATCTGCCAAGGGGTCATGAATCCCATATACCTCTACCTAGGAAGCACGGCAGGGCAACACTACGAGGCCTTTACAAAGTTCCACTAGCTTCCGAAAACCCGCTACAGTTTATAGGAAGATCCAGTACAGGGTTCCTGGCTGACCGCCATCGCAGCAAAATCAACCAGGGACCTCCCCGCACTGACCTCTCCCCTACTGCCCTTGCCCCTTTCGGGTAAGGTAGTCTTCCACTAGCTTTCCTAATTAGTCAGCCAAGGGGTCCCATTCCTCCCTTGTGGTGGCACGTGGTTCTCAAGTTAAGCTCTATGTTCCAATTAACATTAATGATATCAACATGAACATAAACAGAATAACAACAAGAATTGGAACATAGAGGTAATAAATGATTATCCCAAAACCATATAAAGCAATAGCAAACTACCCAAGTGATTCAGGGGTAAACAAGGTAATGAGATAAACAATCTAGGGTGACCTATTGGGTCCCATCAAAATTAACCTATGCATGGATAAGTGATATTAAAGAACATTATTGGGTAAAAAGTGGTCAAGGGCACAACTTGCCTTCAATGAGCTCCTGCTCAGCTACTTCAACCTGCTGCTCACCAGGATCCTCAGCAACGGGCTCTTCTACTCGCCACAATACAAACAAGCACAGTGCATATAGAGAAATTAACATTACACCAAACATATAAACAAATTACACAGAGGTATTCTACATCTTAAAATAAAAACTTAGGAACTGGAATCATAATTTTCTGAGTTTTAGATTTTAAGTTATGCATTTTCAAAGGTTTTATGTGTTTTAAATAGGACTAAGTGATAAATAAATTTCCTTACTGTTTTTATGCCAAAACAGAGACACTAAGTGCTAGAGAATAAAATTACAAAATTTTAGGAACTGGAATGGATCAATTTGGACCAAGTATGGATTTTCTATGAATTTATAAAGTTCTAGCAATTATTTTCCTATTAAAAATCTATTTTCTATTTCTTTTATTCAATTTAAACGATCTCTGGACTGGGCGTCAATTCCTGGAAAACCCAGGGGGCTCTGCGCAAGATATCCTAGACTCAGCGCATAGTAAAAATGGACGGCGGGTTGATTCTCTGGTTTCCAGGGGGTTCTTTAACAAAAGTTACGGCCAAAGGGGTACGGGGCGCCTGGGACCGTCCGATCCGAAACGCACGAACCGGATTAGATCTGACTATCTTCGAATGGGTATTCCACCGGTGCCCTTGGATCGAGATCCAACGGCACAAATGTTATGAACCCGAATCTCACTGCAGCCCTCCGATCGAATCCTACGGCCCGGATCGGTCTAGCGAAGGGGTATCTCCCTGTTTTAATCACAGCCGCCCATTCTCGGATCCATGGCCACGGCATCATCTTCTTCCCTCAGCCTACACCCGAGACGACGGCGAACAGCCCGCGGCGGCGCCGCCCCGCCGTAACCAAACCCAGTGCTCGGTGGCCCAAATCCTAATCCTACGTAAGGTACACGAACTAGAGATGAATGCGAGTCGGGGAAAAGAGTCCTTACCGTGAATCACGCCGAGTTGCGCCCTGCCCACGAAGGAGAGCGGAATCGCGGCGGCGCTTGTACTCCGGTGACAAATCCAGGGGTCCCTGGTCGCCAATCCCGCACGCTGAGGCCACGGTCGAGTCACACACCGCAGGGCGAAGCTCCCAGGTCCCGATCCGAGGCCCGAACGGCAACCCAGGCGGGGTTCCGCGGCGGCGCCCAATTTTCTTCACGGCGATCCGCGCGGACGGGATTATTCTCCCCCCCCCCTTCTCTCAACGGCAGTGGTTCTCGAGTCGTTGGTCAAGTGCGCAAAGTGCCTAGGATAGAGCCGCAGTAGAGGCTTTATGCGCAGGGAGAAAACGGAGCTCCGGGTCAGCCGGCAACGTTCTCTCGCGCACGGTTGCGTCAGCGCTGAGAGCTCGAGGAAACGATAGCGCTGATAGAAGGGGCCCACATGCCAGTGTAACGGACGCCTGGCGCACGCACGGGAGCGGATGACTGGTGTGGCCCACCGGTCGGCGCACGGTAAGAGGAGGGCGGATGGGCCGTGCGGAGGAAAATGGGTATTGGGCCAGATTGAAGTTTCGCAGCCCAGGTAGCGTTTTATTCTTTTTCTTTTTATAATTTCTGTTTTTCTGTTTTCTTTTCTTTTTATTTTTCAATTCCCAATTTGAATTCCAAGTATGACTTTGAATTTGTACTCAATTTATAGATAAATTTCAATCATACCAATATGGTTGAGTTTGTGTATTTATAAATTTTGTTTTACATTTTATATTATTTCTTTCTTTCTCCTCAAATCCTCTTCTCATTATCATTTTATTTCTATGTTGTCACCAAATACACACACAAATAAAATATCCAGCATGATGCAATGATTTAGTAGCATATCTTTTTATTAATTGTTCTTGGACATGGTGTTCACATAGGATGATGCATAAAGATCAATCTCACATAAGGAGAGAAATTGTTTTCTCTATTGGTATTTTATCTAGCAATTACAAAGTGGGTGTTACAAATCAAGAGCTTCAGAGGATGCTTCGGGAGTGCGAGTGGCAGTCTTTTCAGGCAGAATTCATTCTGCAACATCTTTTTCCGTTTTCTCCTCCCCGGTTCCCAAGATTTTTTCCTTTGCGGGCTCTGAAGGCCCAGCTTCGGTTTCAACCTGGCTCTTCGTAGCTTCGGCTTCGGTTGCTCTTGTCTCAAACTGCGTCTTTGGAGTTTTAGCAGTTTTCCTTGGAGTAGAGCTTGTCTTTATTGTCTCCAGCGCATCTAGTACATTGACCATTCTTTTCCTCTTAGGGGTTGTTGTAAGACCTTTTTGTGCCTTTGGCACAGTCACTTCTACCAGAGGGCTTGTAATTTCTGATATCTTTGTTCTTTCGACCCCCGTAACATCAGCCGTCAACTCAGCTAATTTGGCTGAGGATGTCTTCGGCATCACAGCCGGCTCTTCAATCTTCTGCGTAGGAGCAGGTTTTTTGGCTTCAGTAGCCGAAGAGGTCTCACCACCAAATTCGGGCACTACGGCTAGTTCAATATATCGCGGTCGGTGGGTAAGAACCTTTACCTTCTTCCTCTTCGGAGCGGGCTCGCTTGGAGCAGCTGAAGCAGCATCCTTCCTGGAAGTTACACCCTTTCTTTTTTGTTTCTTTGGTGGGTAGTGGTAGTTAGGATACATAAATCCGATGGCATCAAAAACTCTATTTAGACTCTTCTTCTTTTGGCTCCCGAAGGCTGCAGATAATGCACTATCCTCCGCTTTAGAGTACAGCCCTAGCAGATCATCACTTGTAGCTTCGATGCATTTCAGCCAGTCATCGTCTGGTTCGATAAATTGGTCTCCAAATCTGAAAGTATATTTTAGTCGAACCAAATCACCTCCGTTAGTGTTGCTGATGGTTTCTTTTGGCATCTCCCAGTTTTCTAGCAGTGGCCATATCCTGTAGGCTACGTGCTCTTAGACCAAGTCTCTTGTCCCGATGAAAGAGCAAACTATGCCAAAGGCCCTTCGGCATTCTTCAGCTGCTTCATCAATTTCTACCTTCGGTTTCCGAAGGCCGAAGCGGGACCAGATGGGGCGCATGATGACCTCTTTGATATCTTCCCTCGCTTTTAAATCATTTTTCACATAGAACCATTCCTTCGTCCAGTCTCCAGGCCACCTCTTCCGAAAGGTTGGCACTGGGCAGCTCGAGCCTGAACGAGCAACGAAGCTGTAGCAACCAAAATTATTGTGATACTGCTCCTTACCCCAGGGTTTTGTCTCATATAAAAATTCGTGTATATTGCAGAAACTTTTCGCACTTGGTTCCAAACATTGACTCCTCACAGCCCAAACGAAGATTCCCATTCTTATGATGGCTTCGGGAGTAATCTGGTGAAGAAAAATTTGGTATATCTTTAAAACTTCAACCAAAAATCTGCTTAGAGGGAATCGAAGCCCAGCCTTGAAGAAGCTTCGATAGATTACGACTTCATTCTCTTCAGGAGCAGGAGCAGTTCGGTCTCCGTTGTCAGCCCTCACGATGGATATATCTCGAAAATACCTTCCTCTCATGTTTTCAAGATGACTTTGCTTGATAGTTGATTTACCGAAGACTGTGTGACTTGGTCGCCATGGCTGATCTTCGGAGTCTTCGCCCCCACTTTCCACATCATAACTATCGCTGTCATCGGTATCTTCAGATAAGCCTTCCAGAATTTCTTTTGTAATCTTCTCTGTGTTGGTCTTTGCAATTGACTCGATGAATCCAGCGGTTTTTTCTTCAAGAAGCTTCTCCTCACTCAGCTTCGTTTCAGCAACAACTTTTTTGTCTTGAGACATCTCTTCGGAAATGGTGAAAATGTGCTCTTAAAGCCAAAGCTTAGAAAATCTAAAGACCAAGCAAGCGTTGGTAGGCAAGAGCTAAAAATTCAGCAAGCAGAGCAGATGGCTAAAAAAGCATACCAAATGAGCTCGAGGTGTGCTCTTATTTATACACCTAATGCGTTGCAGGGTGGAGGGCCCCGCTTGTCATTGACTATTGCTATTTTAGCAAAGAGAAGGTGTTTTTTCGGACCTTCGGCTTTAGGGCCTTCGTCCATATCGCAATCTGAATTTATTATTCTAACAAATTAATATTGCGAGGGGCTACTGTTGGGGGCCTTCGGCTTCCGAAGGTCCTCAAAAACATGATTTAACATTGTTTCTGGAGCATAATATATGAACAGGTACCTTCGGGTTCGGACCGGAATTACAGTGTGAAGAAGCACAAAGAATACGAAGGTTGGCGCAGAAACGAAGCTATGTGCAGGGGAGCTTCAGCATGATAGCAGAAAAGGAAACCGACTTAAAAAGGAAAAGGCTATTTAGACCTCGATGAGTCACTATAGAGCCATTAGCAAATGTAAAGGGCATGGGTGTAATTTTACATGGGTTGCGTCATGTGCCTATAAATAGATGAACAGTGCTCTCGTACTGTTCACGCTGACTTGGCATTTTGCTTTTGCGTCGCGTTTGTACTCTTACCTCCTTTCAAGCCGAAGGTACATTTGTAATTTGATATCGTTCCTATTTTTCCATGATGATGAAATAAAAATGAGTTGATATATAATTGTTTATCTCATCTTTTACATTACATATGATTTCTTCTTCATCATTATATGTTATGTTGCCGAAGGTATGTCCTTCATAACCTTCGTCCGAAGATCATTATATCCCAAGGGAAATAATATTTCGAAGGACGAAGGACCTTAACGTTTAACATTTTTTGTGTTGCCTTGTTCTTAATTCATAGCACTTGAGAACAAGTCTCCAACAATGGCGTCGCGACAATTTCTGGTGGAGACAAGGGGTCACGTCGGGGCTATACGGCCGCAAAGGACCACCAATTCACCACGCACAACCAATTTGGGGAGAGGGGGAGAGGATACTGCGAATTTTGTCTTTAACCGAGCTCACAGAAGAATGGTGAGTACCTCGTCGTGGTTCATAGCGCTATTTTAAAGGGATGGCGACCCGGCCAACGATCCTCAGCCATGATATACATCGATAGCGCATGGCCACCACATAATGAAGGAGCACAGTGAGGTAGGGTTGTGGCGCGAGTGACACGGCGATAAAAGTATCGCGCCATGGCGAGCACCGGTGAAATATCACCGGCCGGACCCTGACCTGATCCGCGAGACTGTGAATTGGTGCAAAGTTATCTTGCCGTGGCCATCTCTATCTCCATTTAACTTGAACACATCCGAATCCACAGTACTGTAGATCTTTCTTCAGATATTTCCTGGTCACTGATCTTCGTTGTTCTGCTGAACCGACCCCCTTTTCACCCTCTCTTTCTCTTGATTCTTGTTAAGAACAAGGTAATCTCCATTAATAAGAAGTGTTCACCAGACAATAGTCTTCAAGTTCACTATAGGATTCATGGATCAAAACTGCATAGATTCTCAGATCTGGTGCTCTCAAATCGAATGCATCTCACTGAGGTCATAGTGCTCTGAATCCGGTTTTAGTATTGCCCTATTCGTATGACTTGTTTCTGATAGAACAACTTCATAACACTAGTTCTCTGATTTTTGTACAAAGACCCAGCAGGTCGACTGCACCAAAGTTACTCCCCTACAAACCAGCTTTAACCCTGCTACAAAGGTTTTAGTCAAACACCCATCAAATTGAGCTCCACATGGTCCCAAAATCGGCCCCATACAACTGATCTTCTGAATATTACAGGACCTTAGTCTGATAGCTCAAGTTTGAGGGGGCTTTTCGTTAAACTCCTCTAGGTTTTAGGGTTGAGTCTTTTAATCAAACTTATTCCCTTATCATGGCTCTACCATCTTGATGTACTGATCTAGGACAGAACCCTCATGAATTAAGAGATATACAGCTCCAAAGATGGTCCAAATTCACTGAAATTCAGACATAGTCATATGGTGTTCATGGGTCCATTTACAAATAGGTCCAAATCCCTCCATGTTTCATGCAACCCCTTTCAATGTGGAAATTACTAGGTTTAAGGTACTCTATCACTTTACTAGTTGCATTTGGGTCCAAAAGGGCACAAAATTTACATTTACCCCCTTAGGGTTTCAATTAGGGTTTCTAGGGTTTGTTTTTAGGGTTTTGGGCACATTAGGGTTTTGTGCCACCAAAGTCCATCAAATGTGATGCCTTAGGAATATTTCTCATGACTTTTGGGGTTTTAACTTATTTGGGCTTCACTTTTATCCATAAGCCCAAAGTCAGGGTTAAGTACTCTACCCTAGGGTTAATCACACATCAAGTCATATCATTACAACTTGTTTGAAATTTTTACCTAGTGAATACACTCTAGGTGTAACAAACACATGAAATGTCAATGCACATGGTGTTATGCTTAAGTTTTAGTGACAGTAACACCAGAGGTGTTACAGGTCGGCTCCTCGTCCCTCAACGCGAGCCACTCGGGGTGCGCCTTGTAGGAGCAGGGGCGAAGTAGCCTCCCATCCACTAGGGCATATAGATCCTCGTCGGTCATGGAGGAGATGGGTTATGGATCATGGGGAGCGAGGCGCTAAGCTTTTTAGCCATCGCATCGAAGGGAGGCAACGGAGAAAGGTGCGTAGACTTTTTTCCTCTCTCCTGTCTTTGCACACGAACTCTTGGCTGCGACTAAGGGAAATGGAGGTGGCTAGCGCTGAAGACAGATGCAAGGTAGGAACTGGGAGGGATCCCCCCTCGAGCATATATATAGGGATCGGTGGGCCCACCGAGGCTGGGCCGAGCACCCCCGTTTCGAAGAATCAAAGCCCAAAGCGGGTTTCGTTTCTTTGAATTCCACGCGCATGCGTGCCACAACGAATAGCCCGCGGGCCATCGCATCCTGTCGCATTAACTCCCATCAAGGGCCACACGTCTTGACCGGGTGAGACAAGACAACGGTGTGTGTCTCTCTCTCTCTACTCTTTCGTTCCTCCACAGGTAGCTAGGAAGACACATCCCCTTGGACTCTCTTCCCTCTAAAGGAAGTAAGGCCTGAGTCTCCTACTGATCAGGGGTTCGAAGGTTAAACCCTCGGTAGGGTTCGGTATCCGCCCAAGAGCACATGGGCTTTGAGCCCTTTACTGATCAGTGGTTCATAGGTTGGCCCCTCGGCAGGGTTCGATAATCGCCCGAAAGCATAGAGTCAAGGATGACTATGGGTATGTCCATACACGGCCGAGGCTCGGGCTACAATCCCGAGGTACCCTAAGACATATTCGAGACCCCCAGGAATGATTCATGATGGTATCCCATCGGAAGGAGGCATCGAGCCCTTGGACCCCATTGAACGGGTCTAGGACCAAGCGAGTCACCCGCAGGTACTTTGGGGCACGTCTTCGGACAACTAGTCGACTCCTATCAGACGGGTCTCAAGCCTCCGCTCAGATCACCCATTAACAGCTCACCGGAGACACCATGCTCATTGCCCACCAAGGGTAGCATGGCACTTTCCCCCTCTTCCTCCTTGCAGAAAAAGCAATGAAGAGGCGTATCATTTAAAATTCAAGGCGTTCCTCGATCATCCTCTTGCCCTGTGCAGAGGCTCGAGGGTTGCCCTTGCACCCATGCTACGGTAGAATTGTTGGAAACTCTAGCAACCCAACATAGAGACTCAGGGGTTGCCTTTGCACCTAGGCCACGGCTAGGTGACGAAACAAAGGACAAGT
The DNA here is from genome assembly GCA_029449295.1 of Zea luxurians. Lineage (NCBI taxonomy): Eukaryota > Viridiplantae > Streptophyta > Magnoliopsida > Poales > Poaceae > Zea > Zea luxurians. Next base: position 4,239,163 of record JAOPSE010000060.1, on the reverse strand, counting down.
CAACGATATCTATGGAGGGAAATATTAAGACCTCGAAGGAGTCAACTACTCCTTCGAGGCCTCGAGGGCTACACCTAACGGGTGCGCTCGCGCGCACTAATCAGAAATAAGTCTACCACCTCTTAAGGTTAAGCAATATACTTGCACGAAGATAGAAGAGCCCCCAAGCAAGTGTCAAAACACTTTCTTAGAGGACTCAAGGGCTACTGTCGTGTATCGTAATTAGGGGTACCTGGATTATGCCCCTAAACGCGCTTAACCCCAAGACTATCGTCAGACACATCCCCCGAGGTCAAGAAAGTGTGAACCACAATTCACCCGAGGCCCCACTCGGTGGCCATTCAAAACTCTGCCTCGCCCAAGCCTGCCCTCGGGCGAGGGATGTACTCGGGGAAATCCTTGTCCCGCCCGAAGTCCCCTCTCCACGGAACCACCGTTTCTGCCTCGCCGAGCCCGTCTCGGGCAAGGAAGACAACCTGAGTCAGGCCTTAGCCAAAGGTCACAAGGGACATGAGCATTCAATGCGCATACCTACCCCACACAACATCGCAGGCGAACAGGAGCGACAGGACCACAGTCCTATCCACTTTCACCGACTATGATGACGCGTGCCCATGAATAACGGCTATTATTCCCCCACGTTGTCTGCCAACTCTGGATGGGACACGCGTACGGCAAAGCGTGGGCTGGCCCTCTGGAGGAAACTACGCCTCACCTGTCACACCCAGTTTTTGAAGGCAAACCGAATGTGAACCATGTACATGCCAGGATCAGAAACTCACGTACACAACGATTACATAATTGGACATCATCACACATTGCTCAAAGTAAATAGCGAGAATAGTAATTTATTACATCAAGATGTCCAAGACATCCACAGAGTCATTAACATAACATTGTCAGTAATATTATCAAAGTGCGGAAAAGCGAACATAGCAGATAAGGCCTTCACAGACAGCTAACTAGGGGTTGCCACTAACGTAACTAGAACTCATCGTAGTCTTGGAACTCCTCAAAGTCCTCCATGTTGCCTGCATCTCCTCCTGAGCACTGAAAACAGTGGGGACAACCTGGGGTTGGGTGGTTTTTAAAGCAAGGGTGAGTACACATCAACGTACTTAGCAAATATCCCATTTGGCTAAAGTGGACTAGTTGTATGTGAAGTTAAGGTTAGGCAGTTGCTTTTAGTTGGTCAAGTATTTATTATTAATAGTAAAGCCAAGTTTTAGTAATAAACCCAGTTATTACCCAAAAGTATTCCCTCCAAGAGGAAATACCAAAGATCAGAGTCATAACCATCAATATTAATCATCATAAAAGTATCCAAAGTTCTTCTAATCAAAGAGGATCCCAAGGCTGCTCTTAACCGTGAGCACGGCTGATATACCAGTTTCTAACACTCTATAGAGGTTGCACACTTTACCCACGAGTCGTGATCCCTTTTTGCCTCGGGTCAATCAAACCCTCAAACACTACCAAGGTGAGTAGTTCAAGGTTCCACTACGTAGCCTTTACAAAGATTCCCCAGAGGTCATAACCGCCCGTTAGGTTTCTCTGGTTTGATAAACACCGTACTTCTCCCCATAGGAAGGGTGACTAACAAAACCAAATCGAAAGAACCTTAGCAACCAGCCTCGGCAGAGCAAGTACTGTGCCCGGACCCCATTGACGGCCCTACGGCGAAGCCAACTACACCTCAAGTTCCTCTAATTAATCAGCTAAGGCCGTCCCATTCCACCCTCATGGTTGTACTGTTATCCCGGGTGGTCAGTCAAAGAACAGGTCCTTACGGAGAGGTACTCAGGAAACAGCCTGAGTCCTCTAAAGTATCATAAGATCATCATCAGGATAACATCATCGTATCATAAATATTCACATCATGTTCGTTGATTAAGGTAAAGCAATAGCATAAAGCTAACCATGATAACCCAAAAGGTAAACAAGGATAAAGTAAATACAGACTAGACAATCCTTAGGTTTCAATAAAGTAATGCGGGACGATGAATTATAAAGTACGTAAGACATAATTGGTCAGAGGATACTTGCCTTCACCATGTTGTTGCTCAGGAAGATCTTCGGCAACACACTCAGGAACCATGGGCTGCTCGTTGTCTAAACAAAGTGATCATGCATTCAATACATTTGGATAAAGACAAATGAACAATACACCAAACATATACAATCAAGTACACACAAGTTTGACAGAACAATATAAACACCAAAAGGTAAACTCGGGTTTTAGGATGAACTGGACACTTAGAGGTTTGTGATTTTCTAAGTATTATCTACCTCCATGGATTACATAAATTAAATGCATTCAACTTAATGGGACACAAAAATTCTACCAGGGAGAAACTCATATATCACATATTATTAACCTCACAAAGTTACACATCTAGTCATCATTAAGGTTTTCCTTTTTATTTTCTTATTAATGATTAAACCATTACCTAAAATAAGCTATAGTCTAGGCACAAAATTAATGTGTAAAGACAGTGAATGATTATAATTTACATAGACAGAAAATAATCTTATGAACATTTTGCAATTTGAATCACTCAATCTGGAGTTCATATGCAAAAGATATGAAACAAACAAGTTTTGGAGTTTAAAATACAAAATTAGGTCCAAATCTATTATTAATTAAAAGGTCAGGGGTCTGTTTGTAATAATACAGGGGCCTATGCATGAAACAGAGGGACGACAGGTTGATTCCTACAAAAACCGATGGCTTATTTAGTAAAACGGCCGCATGAAGGGGTATCGGGTCTCCTCAGCCATCAGATCCACGATCAACAACCGAGATTCAATCGACGGGCGAGCGTGTGGGCGCGGGCGAGCAAGCACAGCTGACAAGTGGGGCAGGGGTGGCAGCAACCTGGGGTCAGTGGGGCTGATAGGCCAGACCCAACGGAAGAGTGTGAGCGAGGGCGCGGAGCCGAGCGGCCAGATCTAAACCGGATGGTTGAGATCGGGTCCGGTTAAATAGAAACCAAACCGTCAGATCCCAGATGGACGCCTGAGATCTGATGGTGGGCTCGGGCTAGGTTGCTGGCCTGCTCGCGTCGGCACCGCCCGTCTCCGCGGCGAGGTTTCGCTGGAGGCGAGAGCACGACCACGGCGAAGGGCTAGGGTATTGGGGAAGGGCTCGGTCACACTCGGGGTGACATTATGGACTCAAACCTAGGCACAACACCGGCACGAGGGCACCAGAGGGCGTAGTTCGCAGCAGAGCGGCCCAATGGCGACGCAAACTCGCTCCGGCAAGCAATTGCGCGAAATATAGGGCAACACACGGGGAATTAAGGGCATGGGGGAGTTGCTCACCTCGAGTGGAGACTCTAGAGCACTTGAGCAATGGCGGGGACATAGGGAGGCCTCGGGTCGACGGCAGCGAAGCTCCGGCTGCACGGTGAGGAAGCCAGTGAGCACGGACTAGGCGAACCAGAGGGGCTAGGGGCAAACCAGGAGGGGTCCCATGTTGCTGGCGAAGGAGCGGAGCTCACCGAGGCAATGGGCACGACAGAAACTCAATGGCGGCCACAGAACGGGCGACGGACCATGGCGAGCTTCACAGCGTGCGCACAGGGCGAGAGAGAGAGAGGGCTAGGGTGCTCGGCTGAGGGCGCAACTGAGCGGGGGAGGACGAGTGAGTGTGTGTGGGCTCCATAAAAGGCTCGGGCGCGTGGGGGCATGGCTGGGAAACGTGCGGTCATGGGCACATCCATGGTAGAGCGTGCGAGCGGTTCGGGGGGATGGTTCCGACAGGCGGGGCCCACGAAACACACACACACACAGAGAGAGAGAGAGAGAGAGAGAGAGCGAGCGAGCGAACGGGCCGAGATGGGCCTGCTAGGCTAGAATTGGTTTTCCTTTTCCCTAGAATTTCTAATTTCTTTTCTTTTTATTTTTCTCTATGGATTTCAAATCAAATTCAAACCATTTCAAACATGTGCATGAAACAAAAGGATAATTTAGGCTCGGCATGATGCAACATTTCATGACTCACATAGTTTTGACAAAATAAATAATTACTCCCTCACCTAATTAACCTAATTCTAACCAAGAGAGAGAGAGAGTCTAGAGAGGGAGAAGAGGTAACACCTGAATTTGGTAGGCATTTAGAGAAGAAAATTTATACCCCCGAATTCAGGGTGTTACATCACCCGAGGTCGGCCTCAGCCTCGGAACAAACTCCACCTCGCCCGAGCTCAGCCTCGGCTACATACCCCCCATGAATTTCGTAGAAGGTCACTCCTTTAACTGTGACCTACACGGCTACGAGCCCCAGAGCAGGCTCGGCCATGGCCTCGAGAAGACTTCCACCTCGCCCGAACATGGCTTCGACCTCGATATTACCAATGAAAGAACGTCCGACGTCACCAGAAGCAGCAGAACTGACATATTGCCAAGAGCTTTTCGCCATACTCAACACTTCTCCAACCACTATGACTTGGACAACTTCCCCATCATACAGGCTCGGGTATGGGACCGATCCCTCGGCCCTGGCCTTGGCTCTCTATGTAGTCAAAGATGAAAATACAGGAACCAGACACCCCCTCCCGGCACAAGTCAACAACGAGTACAAGGGCCATACCATAGGCCATACCATCTATAGGGGCTCGGACACGCTTCCTCTCCATACACGACAAACCCCAATGCTCCTAAAGACCCTCCTTGAGGCTATAAATAGAGGCGTACATGGCTTCAGGAGGGGCGAACACTTCCTAGTTTTCACCTCCCCGACGATATTGGCACTTGCGTCAATCAACCCTAGGTACTTGGGATCCTCTCCCTCTCCCGACCAACTTATACTCCATATTGCAAGCACTTAGGTGCAAGAAATATAAGTCTCATCCCCCTCTGCTAGAAGTAGGGCCTTATCTTGCCCGAACCAGGGCAAAATACTTATGTCCCCTTTCTTCACCCATCTAGGCTAGGGCATGCAACATTCATTCACTAGTTGGTGGGATCCTTGGGTCAAAACACCGACAACACTTTTGTGGGTTAATATACGCCAACAAGTGTGAGGATATATGACGACAATAGAGAGAAAGAGAAAGCACTCGTGCTGTTGCATAGGTGGTTACGCATGCAAGTAAGAGAAGGCATGCTAGGCTGCACTCTAAAGTCTAAACAGCATGCCAGACTTCCAACATCCACTTCTTCTCCATTAGCACATCTTCCTTCGGCCTATACAAAACTTTATAAATCAGCATAGTTTATAAATCAATACATCACTATTGATTTTGGTTATACTTACTAATTGCTTGCCACCACACCCTTAGTGAACTCCACAAACTCGATATCACCATCATCTCCCTCCTAAACAGTCCACACATGTCACATCAACATTAAATAGAACAAAAGTTAAAAGAAATATTAAATATAGTTGCTATGTTACACCCTATAATAGGATTACATTCCACAAGAATAGGTGCACTTTTCTCATGTTGAGAGCCCCTTATCCAACTAGATGCACAAATTAGTGCTTGAAATGTTGAAGGCTTCAAAGAACTCTGATAATCATCAACCACTCTTTCTCCAATACTGAAAGTGGACTCTGATGATACACTACTTGTTTGAACAAGCAAAAATCTCTTTGCCATACTCGAGACTACTGGAAACCTATGAGCATGTTGTTGGCAATAGCGAAGCAAGGCGAAATTCTTATCACTTGTAGGCGCATTTGGTTCATCTAAATAGATAAGCAACTCTGATTTTGAACCTTCTGTATCACTAGACTCCAAATAATTCTGAAATTCATCTGGAACTATAGCTGATAATGAACTGTTTATACCCATTGATGAAGAGCCTGATTGAGTACTCAGGCTACTCTCACCCATCTTTTGGCGATACAACAACTCACCGCAGATAAAGAAACATTAGATCGATTGATCGATGATTTTGTCACTACAGGTATCTTCCACATCAAAGTGGGTGGCTTCTTTGTGAGTTGTTTGGTTCGAGGTCGAGACTCCAAACTTGTTGGCAGCAGACTATTTTCCTCTTCCATGATCCTGTACTCGCAGAAGCACCAACAAAATAATTATACTACATACTCCACAAACTCCATACAAATAGAGATCCTAACTTAATACAACAACCACAACTCCACAAACTCTATCTAATTATCCTTGCTACAGTTTAAAAAGAAGAAAAGAATACACAACTCTATATGTTTTTGAATTAGGAGAATGTTTATGTTGCTACATCTTGAACTATTCTAGCAGTTAGTATCCAAATTTTGAATTAGGGAAATGCAGCATGTGTATTCTCATAGCGTTAGGCCCCGGTTGGCGTCAAACCCTCGACAGTTAGCGAGACCACCAAGGGCAGGACGGTGTGGGCCTGCCTCCTGCCGTGCTGCGCGCCGCCAGCTGCCTGCGACCGTCGCCGTGGAGAGGTGGAGCGGTCGCCGTGGAGAGATGGAGCTGGTCGGGTCGTTGGAGCGGTGGAGTGGTCGCCGTGGACTAGGGTTGCAGCGGTCTACGGTCGAGGGACCTACCCATCTGCCCGAGCGGTGGAGCCGTCGTCGTGGAGAGATAGATCGGTGGAGCCATTGTCGTGGAGAAATGGAGCGGTCGCCGTCGATGGAGCGGTGGAGAGATGGAGCTAGGGCTGGACCTGGACGAGTCAGAGGACTGCTCGAGGCGAGTGACCGAGTGCGGACCAGCGCCCAGCGGTCAATGGACGGACGCTTCACGCTTGCTAACTTGCTTTCTTGAGTCCTGACTTCCTGTTGTGTGTTGTGGATTGCAGTGTTGGGCTTGGGCCTGTTGGCTGCCTACCTAGGCACTTGGCCACTTTCCTTGCCTCATTGCCTGTTGGTTAGTGGACGTCAGGACGTGAGTCACATGATGGGCCATGGTATGCTCGAGCTAGCTCGTTAAGAAAACAAGCTCAGATGTTAACCCAGCTCGTAAAAAAGTTCAAACGATCCGAGCTGAGCTCAGCCGAGCCGATCTCGAGTCGAGCGAGCCAACAAACCACGAGTATTTCTTTCAACGCTAGTGACGCAAGATGAACATCAAAACTGGTGACTTATAGGGATGGAGAGAGAGATTAGTGATGCATGTAGCAAAAAGAAGCCAGAAATCTTTTTTTTCTCTTCTAGCTGCGAACGGGCCGGACTGCGTGCGGGGGTCAGATAGCCCAGCCCATTCTTCCAGCACCGACTCCAAGTAAACCCGATCATTCACGGCTCACTCCCCAATCCGTGAAATCACCATCGCAGCCGCCGTCTTCTCCTATCGCCCTCTCCTTGTCGGTTCGCCCGCACCGTTTCCCAAACCCTCCGGACTCGAACCTAACCCACGCACCCACATCGGGAGACGAGCCAGGCCTAGCTCTCGAAGAGTCTCCGGAAGGCCCGCATCGTCGATGGCCGCCGAGGGCAGCGGCGTCCAAGAGACGTTCGAGGCGCGGGTGAAGCGCCTGTTCGGGTCCCGCCTCTTCGACGCCGTCCCGGACTCCTCCTTCCCGACGGCCTCCTGGTCCGTGGCCGCGGGCGACGTCGAGCGCCACCGTTGGTCGAAGCCGTCGGAGGCCCGCGACGCGGAGGAGGAGGCAGCGGGGGAGGCCGGCCGCGGGGACACGCCCTGCATCTCCGCGTTCTACGACGCCAACGGGTGCCTTCGTGGCCGGAGGCGCAGGTCCAGGCAGGAGGAGTTCGAGGGGAACCTCGACGACCTAGATGAAGACGAGGAAGAGGACGGGGAGAGGGAGAGGAATGCGGCAGAACAGGATGAGGAGGAGGGGGTTAGAGTTAACATCGGCCTCGACCCCACTCTGGATCGGGAGGTGAGTGAAGTTGTTTGATTGTTTGGTTTGACCACTTCATCAGCTGCTCTTACGATATCATAATTGATGCTTGGCAGTTGGTTGGAATTTAATAATGATATCATCATTGATGCTTGGCAGTTCGTTGGAATTTAATCATGATATCATAGTTGATGCTTGGCAGTTCGTTGGAATTAAGCTGTGAAGTAAGATCAGGATTAAATCAACTATTGATCTTCAATCTATGTATTCTTAAATAAACATTTTCACCTAGGATTTGTTGCCTCCTAACTAGGCTTCTGCATGATTTGGATAAAGAATAGGCGGAGATGATCAGAACATTTTGTTAGCCATCTTATTATTGGTTTGTGCCATAGTTTCACGTTGTCGCATTTCCGCTTCATTTGTCATCGGGGATGCATCAAAGGTCTATTTCTCAAATTTGGTGGGATGACGTTATTCCTCATATTAGTAGTAACTAACTATGAGGGATGAGGTGGTGATGCATCAACTCATTTCATTCCACAAACCAAACAAAAAAATGAGAAGCGAGAAGATAATGAACCAACTCATTACTCAAACCAAACACCCTATAAGAGTATGGATAAATGTATTAGATTTAATGGTTCACTAGGCCCTCTATGGCAGTTTTTTTTAATGAGTGGGAGCATGTCCCGTTTCCTTTTGATTATTGATAATTTTTTTTTTGTAGTAGTTAATGATAATTGTAATTGGCTAACGAGATATCTTTATTTGGATGTGATATATGCTTGACCTGGAAACAGCTTAAGTAACTTGTCTGGAGTTCTCTTGAATGTTACTTCATGGTCGATCACTATGAGTTATCCTATGTATCGCTGTTGGTGTGGTTCTACCCGACTCTTATGTTAGAAGAGTTGCTTTTTACAGGAAGAGGAGGACAAGTATGACAGAGAGGCCTTTGGCAGAGAGGAGGCTGCTGACCGCGTGTACATGCATGATATAATGGATGCCGGCATAAACATGAGCATCAACAGTATAGTCCCTGACCTCCTTGATGATTCCATTGAAGAGGTGTACCGTTTTAGGAAGGATCCTCGTGCAGATATGAGGGCAGCATCTGCAAGACTCAGAGAAGATGGTTCTACTAAAGATTGTGATTCTCACTATCCCACTCAAGCCAAGGATTTCCCCAGTGTAGTTCATACAAAGAAAGCTGTGGAGGAAGTCAATGTAAAACCTATACTGAAGAGGAAGGAGTCACAAGGTGATTTAAAACCAAGGAAACGTGTCAGGTTTGATGCTAATGTTAAGGATAGTGAGTTGGATATGTTTGAACATGACGAAGATTCCCCAACGGTTCCTCAATCCATGGATGTAATCACTGAGGTGGAGAGCGCATCTACTTTGTCTGCATCTCCTGGGGTCCCTGACTATGTAAGGAACCCTTCAAAGTACACCCGATACACCCTGGATGTACCAGAGTCTGATGATGGCTCGAACAGGACAGCTCTTGCTGACATGCATGATCTGTTAGCGAGATCATACCCAAACAGGATACATTCTGAGACGCCTGTTGAGATTCCTAGCTCAGTCACATTCATCCCTCGCAAGAAGTCAGTGGATACCATGGCAGTGGATGAGGGCCCCAGAGCTATTGATTCCAACTCCTCTGCAATTGGAATGGTAGCAGGTGCCTCAGATGAACCTGATCAATGTGAGATGGATGAAGATGACAGTAAATCACCGTCAACGCCACAGATGCATACAAACTCAAAGGCGAGCTCCCGGCGGTACAGGTCAAGCAGAACAGATGATGATGAGTGAAATTGAGGATCCCAGGGTACCCAATCTGATGTTTGTTTCTAAGAAAATTTTGAGTTTCAGAATACCTTATGTAAATCAGGATATATGTGTGTGTTCTTGTGATTTGAGCTAATTAACTATGTTGAACTACTTTTCCCCCATGTTCCTTGTTTATAATTTATTATACCGGGAGTCACATAGGATGTCAATATTAGAAATTTCCACAAACTTCACTGGTAAGTTGTCTTAGCTGAAACCTTCTGCAGTCCGATTGTGTCAAATAATACGAACTTTTTTTTAGTTTATTCTGCTTGCAGAAATCAAATTAGAGGAAACCTAACTGACCCTTGATTGTATCATCAGATATGCACTTCCATTCCTCTGTAAGAATACACAGTTTTTGGGCCATACAGGCATACAAATACTACATCCCATGGGTTAAAAAATGGGGCATCCCATTTCAGGTTTCTGACCAAATTTCAGAACCAATCCACAATAACAACAGGACGCCAACAACCTGTAGCAATCTGTACATTCTTGCAGCGATTATTTACTGTGCTCAAGTCACACACACACACACAGTGGCGGCTATAGCTTATCAGCAATTCTGTAGAGGGCATCAGCCACCTTGCCAAGCACACCAAGCAGGCTGCTCACCTGGTCCTTCCTCTGCTCCCTGTCCAGTCGGCTGTTTACGTTCTGCGCCTCTAGCTGCGCTGCAACCATCTGGCTGCTCCGGTCTAGGATTTCAACCAGCTGCCCCTGCAGGTTGGTCGCGGCTCTTCCGGAGGCATTGTCATCGCTGCGCTGCCTCTTCTGCCCGCACTGCGCCGCTGGCGAGTCCTCGGTGATCTGCTCCGGCTGCTTTTCTTTTGATGTGCCTGCTGTTTGCAAACATGGATGGTTGTTAGGTATGAAACCTCAACTTCTGAAGCTTTATCATGTGAATTCTACTGCCGCTACTTTGTTGTGTGTTGCATATGTGAATTTTACTGCCACTACTTTCTATGCATTACGTTTAGATACATAGTGAATGCTATGTATTTAGAAAAGACAAAATGACATAATTTGAGGGAGTAGCGTTTTAGGAGTTGCTGTAGTTACTCCCGTCTCATCTCCTAACGTACATATGATTTTTAAGAGAGATCCTAAAACCAAAACACTCCGTAACCCTAAAGCAATACTCCTATATGGGAGAAAAAAATGTGTAATCTGTTGCATCCATATGTTGAAATGGTTTTCGAATACTCTCCTAGTCTCCTGTTAGAACTTATAGAAGATGTATAAGAGATCTAGTGAAGTTGCTCCTCCATATTCATAATCATTCAAAAGATTTGAAAATAGTATGTACAGGACAAGAATATTTCTCAAATCTCCACGTGTCTACACGGTAATGGGATTTAGCAACCAGGTATAATACAATTTGTTTTTTTTTTTGGGGGGGGTGGGGGGGGGCATAACATCAGTTCTTAGGTATTATTTGATAGAAAAGGGCCCCAGTCAACATATTGCTTTGTGGGCATTGATTCTGAGTCAGCACTGCCAGATGTCTATACAATTATTTTTTTTATAGCCTTACACCTGGTAAACTATATATTGTGGCATGAAGAGTTCTATAATGTCAGAAGCAATCGGTTGTCACCAAAAGAAGAATGTGAAAAGGCAACTCTCAGTCTCATACAGGTTTCAAAGGCATGAGAAATGGCAGCCTCAAACATTTGCTCTGCCTGGAATCGCAGGATTTTGGTGGCCTGGTTCTTATAGCCTCTGGATCAAAATTAAAAACGGTGTGGAGTGAATTGGCGTAACCATCTATGTGCCTTCTTTCTGCACTAGGCTTTGGCAGATCAAACCAAACCAATGGAACAGTAAAAGAAGTTTCTGTGTGCAGTACCTTGCTCGGAGCTCGCTTGCCTGGGCAGCACGTCATCCGTCTTCTCTGTAACTGTAACCAAACCAGCAAAAATGCAAAGCATTGTCACTTTGTCAGACAAGTAACAATCCAAATAGCAAAGTGTATCCAAGTGACAAAAGGGAAATAAAGCGAAGAAAAAAAGGGAAATCTGTGTATGCTTTAAGCTTTGTCCTTAGCACTTTAGCTGGAAGAGAAACTGAAGCGTTTCCCCAACAGGAGGAAAGGGCTCATCAGTTCAGAACCATGAAAATGTTTCCTTATGAACAGTTCTACTTGGAAAACATCCAAGAAGAAAATATGTTCATTGCACGTAGAAAGCATTGAGATAGCGTTTGGTTGAGAGATATCGTGGAATGAGATGGTTTCGTCTTAGTTTCAGAGATGGGATGGTTAAGAAGGACGTGATGACTCTATTTTTTTTATTTAGTTTTAAGACATTTTTTAATTTTTCTTCTTTCCCTTCTCCTCCCCCCCCCACCCCCCCCCCCCCCCCTTTTTTCTTGTTCCTTATCCTATCTTCTTCCCTCACGAGCTCGCGACCGGGCCTCGCCCCCGCCCTCGCTGCCGGTGGCCGTCGGTTCCGCGCGTCACACCGCGCCGCCTCAATACACGAGTTAAAGCTCTTCCGCGCAGAAAGGTCCACAATTTTTCGCCAAGAAGGCAAGAAAGAAGAAGCAGTAAAAAGGGAACAGAAAGCTCACCATGCACTGAAAGAGAGGAGGCACGCGCGAAGAACGGGACAGCTTGCTCTCCCGGGATCGGCACGGCCACCGCAGCCGGCGCCGGCGCCGGCGTCTGCGTCGGTGTCGGCGTCGGACTTGGTGTGGCCGCGTCGTCTTCTTGGTCATCCTCGTCCTCAGACGAGGAGAAGAGGCCGCCCCCTTGGATCCCGCGGCCAGTGTGGAGCACCGCCTTCGCCTTGACCTCCTCCTCCTCCTTGGCCTCCGCGTCCTCCAGCGCCGCCGCATTCCCTGCGCCGCGGCCCTCGAGGATGTCGTAGACCTCCTGGTCGAAGAAGCCCGGGAGGCGCCTCTCGCGGCGCGCGTCGTTGCGCATGGCCCAGAAGGAGGCCTCCTTCCTGGCCGCGTAGCCGCGCTCCCACTCCCTGATCTTCTTGTAGTCCCCGGCGAGGTTGCTCCAGCGCTTGCGGCACTGCACGGGGCCGCGGTCCACGCCGTGGCGCCGGCAGTACTCCGCCACCGCCGCCCACTTGGTCGGCTCCGCGGCCGCTCCGCCGGCGCCCTCGCCTCCCCGTACCCGGCCGCGGCCGCGGCCGCGGCCGCTCCTCTCCACCACCCGCTTCCCCTCGATGAGCACCAGTATCTCCTGCCGCGTCCACCGCGGCAGCCGCGACCCGCGGCCCGTCCCCACGCCTCTGGCCTCGCCGGCGTTCGACATGCCGCCCGGCTCGCGTACGGCGAGCTCTCGCTCCTTGTCCCTGACCCTGGCCCTGGCCCTGGTCCCCGAAAAGAACCGGTACAGCTAGCTGGGCAACAGAGACGCAGAGGGTGTGTGATGAGCTCTAGAGCTGGGGGATTAGGAGGGAGGCAGCGAACTAATCAGGGTTAAGGACTCTGATTAAGGGTTGGTTAGTGGAGGCTCCTCTCCGCTCATGTCTCGTCCCAATTCCCAAACCAAGGAGTGGTAGTGTAGAGAAGGAGAACAAAAAGGGCAGGGAGTGGTTTGCAGCTTGCAAGGGTTTGTTTGACAAGTGGATCAAGGAAAAGGTGCAGGGAAGCAATGAGTGTGAGTGATTAGGAGAGGAGGAAGGCTTACAGAATTATTTATTTATTTATTATATATATAGGGAGGAAGAATTAGCAAGTGGGGGCTCCAACGGCAAGCGGGGCAGGATAGCTGTTGGAGGCCTAGCTAAACCTACCGTCTCAATTGTTCGACAATACTAGTAGGGTGGAACACGGGTGTGGGGGTAAGCACTGTTGTGATCTCGATTCTGGTGATGTCTCTTTCAGAAGACTTATTTGCTTCTCTAAATCTCTATGCTCAATATAGAGAAATTTTGTTTCTCTACAACTTTCATCCATATCCTCTAAAATCTTATTAGATACAAAGAACACTCCTTTATCCTCTACACATAAAGTCCCTCTTCTTTTCTTTATCCATTTTTATACTATACATGTCAAATTAAACAAAACTAAAGCCCTGTTTGAGAGAGAGGTTCACTTCAAGAATTTCAAATCTATTTTACCTTCTTCTATCCAAACACGTCTAGCTCCACAAGCTCTAGTTTCAAAAAAAACTAAAACTAGAGGTCAATTTCACGAAATTTTTTAAGCTCCTCAAAAGGTGCTTCAAAAACACTGTTTTCATACATCCTCATGAAGTTACACACAGATTACCCACCGATTCAGGTCTCTTTCTCCACCCGCTAATGATCAAGGGTAATTAAGAAAAATCACACAAATTAATTATATTATAGAAACTGGAGTCTATGTGCAAGCTAAACACTCTTGAACCCTGCCTTACCAATCTGTTGAAGTTGTTTCATGGTGAAGCTGAAAAACTGAATCTGCAATTCTTAAAGTGAAGCCCTCCCAAACAAGGCCTAAAAATATATACTGTCCCGTTCTCGAATATTTGTCGTTCGCTAGTTTATTTTTAAACTAAACGACGACAAATAAAAAAGAACAGAGGGAGTATAAGATATTTGATGGTATAATAATTGCGCACATAAAAAATAAAGTAAAAATATGTCTTTAATATATATAGGACGAGATATACATGATGTTATGTAATACCCAACTATTTAGATTTATAAAAATGTATAGTATTGGGGAATTATAAAAAGGTTATGTGATTACTTGTTTTGTTTCCTTCTTTTTGCATATTCAAATAATGGGAACAAGTGGACTAATAACAATTATATTAAATTTATAAGTTAAATGTGCATTACGTGTTGGGTTCTTGTATTTTTGCATTTGTGTTCAAAATGGTGAGACAATTTTAAGTTTGAAAATTTGAATTTGAAAACTGAAATTATAAAAGAAAAGAAAACATAAAAGAAAAAGAAAAAAATAAAAATAAAAATAAAAACAAACAAACAAACCACGCTGGGCTCAAACTTCCCCCTTGGCCCATTCGCACTCTTCGTGGCGCGGCCCAACTCGACGTCGCACCACGTCGATAGGCGGGCCCATTCCGTTAGCCTGACTCGCGTGTTCACTGGCCGCGTTGACCGGCTGAATCCCTGGGCCCACGTGAACAGCGCCTCCTACGTCAACCGCCCGGCGGACTCTACGCGAACCGCGGTGGCCGTTGCAGCTGCCACCAGCTCTGCAGTCGCCGATGCCTGGGCATAAAAACCCCATACTATGGCGGTATCTTCCCCCCCCCCTCTTCACCCTTCCGCCCTATAGCCAGCTACCATCGGTGAGAAGCGAAATTCGGAGGAGCCGAATTGGATTGCCGCTGCCGCCTCTGCGATTCGCCCAAGTCTTCGCCACTCGGTCTTCGGCTAGGTTTGTGGTGGTTTCCCAGGGGCCAAGGACCGTATTGGTGTGGGTGGTCACGTGCGTGGTTGGCCGGCGACTACCCAATTTCTCGTCGGAGCATGGCAGGTACACAAATCCGTCGTGGGTGTCATGCGCCAATCCTACCTCCGCTCTCGGTGAGACCCCTCTTCCTTACCTTCGCCTTATCCCTCTCCTTAGTTAATGTCGTGTCGTTGCTAATGGCGTGCTGATCGAGCATGGATTTAGCCTCAAGGGTTGGGTTTCCATTATGGCGCCACCAGTATTGTGGGCAGGTGTGTTAGACCATGTTGTGGTCGATGCAACCGTTCCCCGTGAGTTCGCCCTAGTCCTAGCTATGTGTAGCACAGACCCCCTTCGAATATGGTATAACTGAGCCTCTGTGTGGATTTTTCCGGCCATGGCACCACTGTGGGAGGGCGGGCGCCGCCGCGTTCGGTCGTCTTACACACGCGATTGGTGGTGGTCGTCGATCTGGACATGAACGGTCATGATCATCGCACTGGTAACGCTTGGGTTGGGGTAGCTATCGGCCGTGGATCTCTATCGAACGGTCTACAACCGATCTAGGGTAGATAAACTCTTCACAGTTGATCTCGGATCCGACATCTGGTATCGCATACCGGTTCATGGGTGCGCTAGTCTAGTCGGGAGTGTAAGTTTTCAATCGGAGGGTCCTGATTGAAGCATACTCTTCAATTTGGAAAGTTTGCAAAAGAACCCCTCATGTTTTAATAAATAAACCCGCTGTCCTAGAGCTGTAGTAAAGAGTTCAATTCAGGTCCCTGGCATTTGCAGTTTAAACCCTATGCTCTCTAGAATTTATGGGCATAGTCCAAACAGTTTAATAATTAGTGAAAAAGAACACTGAAATCGAATTTCCTATATAAAAATAATTGCTGAATCTTGTTTAATTCATAGAAATGCCATTTTAACTCCTTTTTTATCCATTCTAGTTGCATTAATTTTGTATCAATATTGTTTATCACCTAGTAACTCTGTTTTATCATGAAACATAGATTAAAATTACTCACTTAGTTTATTCTGTATCAAACACTTAATAACTTCAGAAAATCGTAACTCATTAAACATAACTCCGAATTTAGTGATTCTTGAACCTACGATCTCATTACGATGCATAAAATATTATTATACAATATGTTCTCATGTTTGGTGTGATGTTAATTTATCTTGTACCATGTTTGTTTGTATTGTTGCGAGTAGACGAGCAAGCAACTGAGGACCCAGGTGCTCAGCAAGTGGAAAATATTGAGCAGGAGCTCGTTGAAGGCAAGTTGTGCCCTTGATCACTTCTATTTAGCCAATAATGTTCCTGTTAATCATTATGATCTACATAGGTTAATTTTGATGGAACCCAATAGGTCACTGCAGTTTGGTTACTTTATACCTTGTTTACCACTGAACTTTTGGGTAGTACCTGCTATTACTTTATGTGGTTTTGGGTGTTAAGATACACATTATTCATGATCATGATTTTATTATAAATGAGTTATTTATTGTTCATGACAAGAGCATTATGTTAATTGGAACATGAAGAACCACCTGGGAAAATAGTGCTACCACAAGGGTGGTATGGGACGCCCTTGGCTGACTAATTAGGAAAGCTAGTGGAGGACTACCTTACCCGAAAGGGGCAAGGTGTGGGGGACAGATATCCCCGAGTCCACTAGAAGGCGAAAGGTCCTCACGCGGGGCCTCGGGCCAGTTAACCCGCAAGGCCATGCCTTCGTGGGCCGGGCAAAAGCTACTGGCGGAATGGGCTGATCTGAGAAGGCGACAGACTCGAGCCCAGGTATTCCGTCAAATCGTGCGCTATCCAAAGAAACCGTTCGACTTTCCCGCGCATGGCGCCCTCAAATGTCGGGGCGAATTAGGGATGAGTCGGTGAGATTTTCGGGAGATTAGTTTAGTCGGTTCACTATTATTTAGGAGACATGTGATCCTCATGTGCGTATGGAGTGCCCCACGGTCGTGTATATAAGGCCTAGAGGGAACCCCATCATTTTCATTGACCATCTACTTATCTCATTAGCTTTTCTCCATTCAAGAGATATTGCCTGTAACCTACCACATATAGATCCACCCCAGGAAGTAGGGTATTACGCCTCTCCAAGCGGCCCGAACCTGCAGAAAATCGTCTGTCTCTCTCTATCTCTCGTGCGTCTAGCACGAACCATTGAGTTACAATCAACAGCATCGTCCTACCCAAAAGCACCGCAAGGGTAACCCTGGGTGTGCGGTCGGGCTCTAAACACCGACAGCATGCGCACCAGGTAGGGGTGTGTCGTTGATCGGAGCTAGCTCAATGGCCATCACCTCCAAGTGCAAGATCGTCCTTCGCCTCGGGACCATGTTCTGCTTTGGAACCATCTCGTCCATAGCAGATGAAGAGGGAACTCTACACTGCGTGACAGATCCACCGGAGAAGAAGCTTTCCTCGAAAATCCCGAGGGGAGCCAGAGCAGAACAGTGGGTGGCGCCACCACTCGCATCTCGAGGGAAGATGACCCCTTACAAACCAAAGGTCGAGAGCTCGCCTACCCGAAAAGCTTCGCTGTCCACCTCACCCACAAAGGAGTGGACACGGATCACTCGAAAAAAGGAAGCAAATGCCCTGAGTCAGGGGATGAGAACACGCCGGGCCATCTTTCTGACGCCTTCGCCCTCAAAGGAGGACGGAAAGAAGAGCGCCATCATGCCGGCTCCTTTCTACCCCGAAGTCCTCTTCATCAGGGGGAGATTGGAGTCATCACCCATCTCCGACGATGAGCCTACCATGCAAGGGGAAGAACCTCCCTAGCGTGAAGCACGGCGACGGAGGAACAGACGCCGGAATGTGTGGCGACATCATGAAGCTGGGGAACGGGATTCGGTGCAGCCTGTATCCTAGGACAAAGCCTCAGAAGTAGGAGAAACTCCCGACGAGCGAGTACACCGAGAAAGGCGACACTCTTCCCGCCGCAATCGCCGACAAGCTCAGGACCGAGAATGAGAGCAAGCCGAGCAAGGTGCAAGGCTGCGCTGGGAGAATCCTCTCTTTGCTTAGAACCTGTACCCTGACTTTGCTCGTGCAATGCACACGCCGAGTGAAGTCAGAGGGGTATTGGCCTAGATAGCTGACGGCCTCCTGTGAACTCCAGACGCGGAAGGCTACAGGCGGCTCCTTACCCAAGCAGCTAATCACCTTATACCCATCGCTCATCCTCCAAACAACCTACATCACGCCATCAATAGCCGATGAGACGCGCGAAGCTCCATCAACGCTTTCACGCGACTGACGACACGAAAATGAGATAAGGTGCCGGGAGGAGTATGACCAAGATCACGGCGTCCTGGCACGAAGTCGCACCACCCGTGCTGAGTCGGCTGCAGCCTCAACTAGTGGCCCGTTCTGGGGACGGTCGAGACGACACACTACCGACTCCCCTCCCCGGGACCGACCTCACGAACGCCAACAGGAAGACACATGGGGAGTCTCCGCGCTTACTCCGTGTCTTCGGGCCATCCAGTGGCCCCCAACTTCAAGGTCTCCAACATCGACAAGTACGAGCCCAAGCAGGACCCGGGTGGCTAGTTGGCCGTCTACATGACACGCCGCCCGGGCCGCCGGGGCGACAGAGGACGTGATGACAGCGTACTTGCCCATTGTCCTGGGGCCAGACGTGCTGCAGTGGCTCCGACATCTACCGCGACACTGCATCGATGATTGGAACGACTTCAGTCGGTGCTTCATCCCCAACTTCCAGTCCCTCTTCGATAAGCCAGCGCAGCCATGGGACCTCAAATCCATCAGGCGCCGGAGCGATGAAACCCTCCGGTCGTACCTCAAGAGGTTTCAGACCATGAGGAACCGCATCCCCAAAGTAACCGACGCGGCGGTGATTGAAGACCTGAAAGGGAAATAGGATAAAACCTTTTCGTAAATGATTTTGGTGGTTGAATTGCCCAACACAAATAATTGGACTAACTAGTTTGCTCTAGAATATTAAGGAAAACAAAAAAACATGTTAATGTAAAAAATGCTTATGCTTAGGAGGTAGAAAAATGTGAAAATTTGACTAATGAGCTTAGCATATGCCATGACACTATTTCCAACCTTAGAATTGAGAATGCTAGTTTATTTGCTAAGGTTGAGAAATGTGATGATTCTATTGCCAATCTTAAAAAGATAATGATAGTTTAATTGCTAAGATCGACAAATTGAATGAATCACTCTCTAGCATTGAGAATGATGAATTAATTGCTAAGGCTAAAGATTTGAATGTTTGCAATGTTTCTATTTCCAATCTTAAAAATGAGAATGCTATTTTACATGCTAAGATTGATGAATTAAATACTTGCAAACCATCTACATCTACCGTTGAACATGTTTCTATTTGCACTAGATGTAGAGATGTTAATGTAGATGCTATCCATGATCACCTTGCTTTAATCAAACAACAAAATGATCACATAGCTACATTAACTGCTAAAATCAATGAGCATGAAATTGAGAATGAAAAATTTAAATTTGCTAGAAGCATGCTCTATAATGGGAGACGCCCGGGCATCAAGGATTACATTGGTTTCCAACAGGGGAGCAATGTCAAGCTTAATGCCCCTAAGAAATTGTCTAATTTTGTTAAGGGCAAGGCTCCCATGCCTCAGGATAACGAGGGTTACATTTTATATCCTGCTGGTTATCCTGAACATAAGATTAGGAGAATTCATGCTAAGAAATCTCATTCTGTTTCACATCATGCTTATATGTATAAGAATGAGGCATCTAGCTCTAGGCATTCTACACATGTTAAAATGCCTAAAATGAAAACTCCTACTGCATCAAATGAGCCTATTGTTTCATTTAAGACTTTTGATGCTTCCTATGTGCTGACTAACAAATCAAGCAAGGTAGTTGCCAAATATGTTGGGGCCAAACACAAGGGCTCAAAGACTTGTGTTTGGGTACTCAAGGTGCTTGTTTCTAATGTCAAAGGACCCAAGACTGTTTGGGTACCTAAGAACAAGGCCTAAAACTATTTTGCATGTTTATGCATCCGGGGGCTCAAGTTGGATCATTGATAGCGGATGCACAAACCACATGACAGGGGAGAAAAGGATGTTCTCCTACAAGAAAAACCAAGATCCCCAAAGAGCTATCACATTCGGGGATGGAAATCAAGGTTTGGTCAAAGAACTTGGTAAAATTGCTATATCACCTGACCATTCCATTTCCAATGTTTTTCTTGTAGATTTATTAGATTACAATTTGCTTTCTGTTTCTCAATTATGCAATATGGGCTACAACTGTCTATTTACAGATGTAGGTGTTACTGTCTTTAGAAGAAGTGATGATTCAGTAGCATTTAAGGGAGTGTTAGAGGGTCAGCTATACTTAGTTGATTTCAATAGAGCTGAACTTGACACTTGCTTAATTGCTAAGACTAATATGGGTTGGCTTTGGCACCACCGACTAGCCCATGTTGGGATGAAGAATCTTCACAAGCTTCTAAAGGGAGAACACATTTTAGGACTAACAAATGTTCATTTTGAGAAAGATAGGATCTGTAGCGCATGCCAAGCAGGAAAGCAAGTTGGTGCCCACCATCCACACAAGAACATCATGACAATGAATAGGCCACTGGAACTACTCCACATGGATCTATTCGGTCTGATAGCTTACAAAAGCATCGGTGGGAGTAAGTACTGTCTAGTAATTGTGGATGATTATTCTCGCTTCACTTGGGTATTCTTTTGCAGGAAAAATCTCAAACCCAAGAGACCCTAAAAGGATTCTTGAGACGGGCTCAAAATGAGTTCGGATTGAGAATCAAGAAGATAAGAAGCGATAATGGGACGGAGTTCAAGAATTCACAAATTGAAGGCTTCCTTGAGGAGGAGGGCATCGAGCATGAGTTCTCTTCTCCCTACACACCTCAACAAAATGGTGTAGTGGAGAGGAAGAATAGAACTCTACTTGACATGGCGAGGATCATGCTTGATGAGTACAAGACACCAAACCGGTTTTGGGCCGAGACGATTAACACCGCCTGCTACTCCATCAACCGGCTCTACCTACACCGAATCCTCAAGAAGACATCATATGAACTCCTCACCAGTAAAAAGCCCAATGTTTCATATTTTAGAGTCTTTGGTAGCAAATGTTTTATTCTTGTTAAAAGAGGTAGAAAATCTAAATTTGCTCCTAAGGCTGTAGAAGGCTTTTTACTAGGATATGATTCAAACACAAGGGCATATAGAGTCTTCAACAAATCCACTGGATTAGTTGAGGTTTCTTGTGACATTGTGTTTGATGAGACTAATGGCTCCCAAGTGGAGCAAGTTGATCTTGATGAATTAGATAATGAAGAGGCTTAGTGCGTCGCGCTAAGGAACATGTCCATTGGGGATGTGTGTCCTAAGGAATCCAAAGAGCCTACACAAGCACAAGATCAACCATCATCTTCCATACAAGCATCTCCACCAACCCAAGATGAGGGTCAGGCTCAAGACAACGAAATTGAAGATCAAGAGGATGAGCCACCTCAAGAGGAGGACAATGATCAAGGGGGAGATGACAATGATCAAGACAAGAAAGATGAACAGGATCAAATACCGCCACACCTAAGAGTCCACCAAACGATTCAAAGAGATCACCCCGTGAACACCATTCTCGGCGATATTCATAATGGGGTAACCACTCGATCACGAGTCGCTCATTTTTGTGAACATTACTCTTTTGTCTCCTCTATTGAGCCATACAGGGTAGAGGATGCACTAAGAGATTCGGATTGGGTGTTGGCAATGCAAGAGGAGCTCAACAACTTTACGAGGAATGAGGTATGGCATTTAGTTCCACGTCCTAAGAAAAATGTTGTAGGAACCAAGTGGGTATTCTGCAACAAACAAGATGAGCATGGTGTGGTGATAAGGAACAAAGCTCGACTTGTCGCCAAAGGTTATTCACAAGTCGAAGGTTTGGACTTTGGTGAAACTTATGCACCCGTAGCTAGGCTTGAGTCAATTCGCATATTACTTGCCTATGCTACTTACCATGGCTTCAAGCTTTATCAAATGGACGTGAAGAGTGCCTTCCTCAATGGACCAATCAAGGAAGATGTTGGGTGTATTGTTCACGTGTTCTCCTGTAATCACGCATTGGACATTTGTTTTTGCTTCACGCTGGTATTTTTGCTTTCCTTCGAGCCGAAGGTACATTTGTAATTCGTTATCATTTTTACAATAATGAAATGGAAATGAGTTAATAATAATAATCATGTGTTCAAATTATTTTACATATTTTTCACCCTTCCTCATTATTTGTTGTGTTTATGAAGGTATAACCTTCATAACCTTTGTTCGGAATTCATTATATCCCGAGGGAAATAATGCTTTGAAGGACGAAGGACTATAATATTTAACAATTTCTATGTTGCCTTGTTCTTGATTCATAGCATTTAAGAACAAGTCCCCAACATTGGCGCCCACCTCCGGTGAACTCACTTCCACTTTTTTGAGTTGATGGCTTCGATCAAGAATCAAGCTGGAACTGCTTCGGCTCCGAAGCTGGTTCTCCCGATAACAGGCGGTTCATGCTAAGAGCCGGCCAACAAGAAACAGAAGAAGGAGGCACAGAGAAGAGTACAACATGTAGGGGTACAAGGACCCTTCATCAAATCAAGATGGTCTCACATCCCAATTACCTTTTCTCAAGAGGATCTTCAGCTCAAGGATTACCCACACAATGATGCTATGGTTATCTCTTGTGTGATCAAAGGATTTCTGGTCCATAATGTTTTGGTTGATATAGGCAGTGCAGCTGATATCATATTTGCTAAGGCCTTTAGACAGATGCAAGAGCCCGAAGACAAGATCCATGATGCCACACATCCCCTTTGTGGCTTCGGAGGAAGGCAGATTGTAGCACTCAGAAAAATCACAATGCCAGTAACTTTCGGATTTATCAACAACACAAGGACTGAACAAATTGTATTCGATATTATTGACATGGAATACCCTTACAATGCAATCATTGGTCATGGTACTCTCAATGTCTTCGAAGCAATTCTTCATCCAGCATATCTTTGCATGAAGATACCTTCAGACCACGGACCCATTGCTATTCATGGAAGTCAAGAAGCTGCCAGAAGGGCCGAAGGAAACTGGACAGACTCAAAAGCAATCCATAACATAGATGGAGCTGAAGCTTGTGAGCAATACAAGTTCAGAAGGGAGAAAGCTGCTTCGGTCGATCAGCCGAAGCCCATGCTCTTATGCGAGGACATAGCAGAGCAGAAGGTGCTATTGGGATCCCAACTGTCCGAAGAACAGGAGAAAACCTTGATAAGGTTTCTATTCAACAACAAAGATGTTTTTGCATGGTCAGCTAATGATCTTTGCGGAGTTAACAGGGATGTTATTGAACACTCGCTCAATGTTGATCCATCCTTCAGACCCAGAAAGCAGAGGCTTCGGAAGATGTCTGATGACAAGGCCGAAGGTGCTCGGAATGAAGTGAAAAGACTTCTCAGTGCTGGAGTTATCAGAGAGGTAAAATACCCAGAATGGCTGGCTAACACTGTTATGGTAAAAAAGTCCAATGGTAAATGGAGGATGTGTATCGATTTTACTGATCTCAACAAGGCCTGTCCGAAGGACGAGTTTCCATTGCCAAGGATAGATTCCCTAGTTGATGCAGCAGCTTCATCAGAGCTTATGAGTCTGCTGGATTGTTATTCAGGCTATCATCAAATTTGGATGAAGAAGGAGGATGAGCCAAAGACTAGCTTCATAACCCCTAGTGGAACATATTGTTACCTTCGGATGCCTGAGGGGCTCAAGAATGCTGGAGGAAGCTTCAGCAGAATGACAACGAAGGTTCTTCAATCTCAGATAGGCAGAAATGTGCTAACTTATGTTGATGATACCATTGTAAAAAGCACGAAGCAAGAGAATCACATTACTGATCTGCAGGAAACCTTCGCTAATTTTAGACAGGCCGGTTTAAAGTTGAATCC
This sequence comes from Zea luxurians, assembly GCA_029449295.1. NCBI lineage: Eukaryota > Viridiplantae > Streptophyta > Magnoliopsida > Poales > Poaceae > Zea > Zea luxurians. The sequence goes on along the minus strand of JAOPSE010000060.1, from coordinate 4,215,173 downwards.
AGAAAAATGTGTCTTCGGAGTGAAGAAAGGGAAATTTCTTGGCTGCCTAGTTTCAACAAAAGGGATTCAGGCTAATCCAAATAAAATTGAAGCTATCCTTCGAATGGAACCACCAAGTACAAAGAAGGGGGCTCAAAGATTGACAGGAAGACTGGCATCTCTCAATAGATTCATATCTAGATCAGTAGAGAGAAATTTACCATTTTTCGAAGTGCTGAAGTCAGCCGAAGTTTTTCAATGGGGACCAGTCCAGCAGAGAGCCTTCGAAGAGCTGAAGCAATATTTGATAGACCTAACAATGCTAACTCCACCAACGCCAGGGGCTCCTCTGTTGCTATATGTGGCAGCTTCGCACTCAGCGGTGAGTGCAGCACTTGTTCAGGAGAAGCTTGAAGGCCAAGTCAAAAAGCAAGCCCCAATATACTTTGTATCCGAAGTTCTTAGTTTATCAAAGAAAAATTATACAGAATTGGAGAAGGTGCCGTATGTTGTTTTGATGGCCTCCAGGAAGCTTCGGCACTACTTTCAAGCATACAATATAGTTGTTCCTTCTTCACAACCGTTGAAGGATATTATAAGAAATAGAGAAGCTATTGGAAGGGTTGGAAAATGGGCTGCGGAGCTCAATGAATTTTGTATTGATTATGTGCATAGATCTTCGATTCAGTCCCAAGCGTTGGCAGACTTCATTGCTGACTAGATGCCAGGGGCTCAGGAAGAAGAAACGAATAAAGATGCCGAAGTTTGGACAATATTTTGCGATGGATCTTGGGGAACCTTCGGAGCAGGAGCAGCGGCTGTGTTGGTCGCACCTTCCAAAGTTAAAACTTGTTATGCAACAAGACTTGATTTCAGTTGCACAAATAACATTGCTGAGTACGAAGCTTTGCTCTTGGGTCTTCGGAAGTTAAAGGCAATGGGAATCAGAAGGGCGGTTCTTAAAACTGATTCCCAGGTTATCTCTGGTCATATTGACAAAAGTTATAAAGCAAGAGATCCGAAGCTTGAAAAATATTTAGACACGGTTCGAAGGATTGAGACTTCCTTTGAGGGGTTTTCTGTTAAAAATATCCCTCGTGGAGAAAATGAATATGCTGATTTATTAGCCAAGTCAGCAGCACAGGGGCTGCCCTTACCTTCGGAAGTATTTTTCGAAACAATAAAAGCACCTTCGGTTGAGCTTCTTGAAAGAGCAGTCCTCAACATATCCCCTGTTTATAGTGAAGACTGGAGAACTGAGATCATCTCCTTCCTTCAGGGTAACTTTCTTTCAGATGACGAAGCTTATAACAGGAGGATAGAGGCAAGAGCTCGACCATATGTTATAATAGAAGGGGAGCTATACAAGCGTGGGGTCTGTTCTCTGTTACTCAAGTGTTTATCCAGAGCCGAGGGTATAGAACTGATGAAGGAAATACACGCAGGCCTGTGTGGATCTCACATTGGATCTAGGCCTTTGCTTGGAAAAGTTTTTCGTCAAGGATTTTATTGGCCAAAGGCAGCTTCGGATGCAGCGGAATTAGTCCAAAAGTGCGAAGGTTGTCAGAAATGTGCAAGAGATCAAAAACAACCTTCGTCTCTAACTCAGTTAATACAACCCACTTGGCCGTTGCAAAGGTGGGGCCTTGATTTGTTAGGTCCGTTACCACCAGCACAAGGGAACTTAAAATATGTTGTAGTGGCAGTGGAATATTTTTCTAAATGGATTGAGGCAAAGCCTTTAGCCACAATAACTTCGGTCACTATTCAAAAGTTTTTCTGGCAAAATATTATTTGTCGCTTCGGAGTACCGAAGGCTATTACTGTAGATAATGGGACACAGTTTGATTCCGAAGCTTTCAGAGAATTTTGTGATCAAATTGGCACGAAGATCCATTTCGCATCAGTTCGACATCCGAAGTCAAATGGGCTTGTTGAAAGAGCTAATGGCATCATAATGACAGAAATAATGAAGTTAATCTTCAATCAGCCCAGGGGAAAGTGGCCAGACGAATTAATCAAAGTGGTGTGGGCCACAACACAACAATATCAAGATCAACAGGCTTTACGACATTCAAACTATTATTTGGTGACAAAGCAATAACTCCGGAAGAAGCCAAAGCAGGATCAATAAGAATAGTAGCTTCGGCAGAAGGCGAAGCTGAAGCTGATTACTCTGTGGAAAAAGATGCTATAGAGGGGATCAGGCTTCAAGCTGTGGAAAACATCAACAAATACCAAGCTGAAACAATAAAATGGCGTGATAGAAAGGTTAGGCTAAGGAACATCGAACCAGGACATTTTGTGCTTCGAAGAGTAGCCAACCCAGAGACAGTAGGCAAATTACAGCTGAAGTGGGAAGGACCTTTTCTGGTAGTATCTTCGTCAAGACCCGGTTCCTACAGGTTGAAGGATATGGACGGCAACGACATTCCTAGATCATGGAATGCGGACGAGCTTCGGCGATATTATGTTTAGCTTGATGTAATTTTTTCTATTCTTTCTTGTGGCACCCTTTTCCTTTCCAAAGGGGGAGAAAGGTTTTAAATGGGACCACAACATGTAATTTTTCTTTTCCTTATTTCAATTCTATAAGAGTGATATCCCCCAAAGATGTAAATGTAAAAGCTGACAACGCACCATCGAGTGCAATGGAAAAAGAAAAGAAAACAGGGAGAAGCTCAAAAGTCGTTCCCAAGGGAATGCAGAGCTTACAGCGAAAAATAAACGCTGATTCCGCCGAAAGTAAAAGGCGAAGAAGCTCCTAAGGGAGGCTTACAGCGAAAAATAAACACTGATTCCGCCGAAAGTAAAAGGCGAAGAAGCTCCTAAGGGAGGCTTACAGCGAAAAGTCAGCGCTGATACACCGAAAAATAAACGGTGAAGCCAAAAGATAAGCGGCAAAGAAGGTTTGAGTCATTCTCAAGGGAATATGGCTTCGAATATGTATTTGAACATTCATTTGCACGATACATTACATCATGACATTTGCATTCATAAACATTCACTTAGACATACATAGGATCATCATCAGCATAACGTACAAACATGCTTCGGTCCCAAAAGGAAGGCAATTTTATGCTTCGCTATGTACGCAAAGAAGGGAAGGTGTTTTTCGCCTATGGCTCAAAAGTATTAATTTCGTCCACACCAAAGCATTTCATACATGGACGGAAAAGTAAGATTATATTACAAAGTAAAACTCAGATTACATCATATTTTATATGAGTTATTACAGGAGTTTTTTGAGCTACTTTTACAAGACTATTCAAGCTTTGACACTATCTCTGGAGCTTCGTTCTTCTACTCTGCAGCTTCGGCCTGGTCAATCTGTACGAAAGTATTATAAGCCAAATTCAAAAATTCAAAGGAAAAGGTAAGAATAAGGTATGATTTTGTTACCAGCTTGAGGTGACTCCGAGCTTCGTCACCAGCTTTGCTCCGACCACCCTTTGTCCATACTAACTTTATAAATCTGTTTGCAATACTTCGAGCCAGATTCGAAACATCATCTAAGTCTGCCGGTGACAGGCTGAAGTTGGGTCTATTAACAATCTTGCCGTGTTCACAGCCAGACTTCAAAAAAGCAACAGCTGTGCCCCGAGAAGCTGCCAGGGCACAAAAGTCGCTATGCCCAGCTATAACTTCGTCAAGATCATTAATTTCACCTTCAATGTGCTCGAAGGCACCAGGCAGGTCCTCGGTCGAAGGAGTAAACTCTTCACTACTGGCTCCGACAAAATGGAACACTTGCTTTAGCTGATGAATGCATCGAGTGCAGAACTCCAAACATTTATTTTGAAGATTTTTCAAAGATTCTTTCAATTCCAAGTTTCTTTGAGTTTCGGCTTCAAGCCTTGCATTAAGCTTCAGTTTCTCTTGTTCAAAATTTTCTGACTGGGAAAGAAGCTTCGAATTTAATTCTGTTATTTTTGCTTCAGCATCCACTAATAAGCCTTCGGCTGTTTGTAGCTCGAGGTCTTTCTTCTCAATAGCAGCAGATTGCTCCTTTATTTTGTTTTCTAAATTTTCAATTATAACTTCTTGCCTTTTATCCTCTAAATCTTGTTGCATTTTTAATGCCTTGCTCAAAATCATGCTCTGTGGACAAATACCCTTCGTTAGAAAATATTTTCGTACCACAAGTAATAAGAATTAGACACAAAATATTTACCTTGAAATTAGAATAGAATAAACTGCCGACAATATGCTGTCGACGGTAGCGGCTGATATCCGCTTCAAGCTTCGGGAAGCCGATACTCTTCGATAAAGTACCGACAACCTTCGCACCGGTTTGGTTTCGTATACAGCCTAACCCTTCATCATCAATACCACCAAAGAGAAGCGCCCCCGGTCGATATCCACAAGATAGAGCATACTCTTTTAATTCCTCGTTTTCAGCTTCAGTCAGCTCCTGGCCAACTAAGTTTCGGAAGTCAAAAGTCTCACCTTTCGAGGTATCTTCGGTTATTCCTCCTTTCTCGGGTTTGGCAGCCGTGGTCTCTTCGGTGGCTGCAACAGTTTCTTCAGCGGCCATGTTTAGCAGCATTTTATCTATATCAGCGGCTATGCTCTCTAAATTAATACATTCGGAGTTAGCATCTTCGGCTCTGGCCTCTTCTGCGGCAGCCTCCGAAGGTACAGCTTCAGTAGCTGTCATGATTTCAACTGCCGGCATCTTCAGAGTTGGAGCTCTTGGTGGTGTTGTTTCAATCACTTCAGTCACGGTAACAATCCTTTGTCTTTTTGGCCTAGATGCCTTTGCCTTTGCGGGCTCCTTTTCATTATGAAAAAGCTTCGTCAGATGAAGCCCCAATGGACTTAGTTTGATAGGCAAAGTTTCAGTCATTACCTTTAGAATTTCCTCTATTTCAGCATCAGAAGATGTCGCAGAAGTCTTTTCTTCTTCATCAATTGATTTTTGTTCCGGGATTGATTCCTTTTTTTTCTTTGAAGTTAACACTTTCGATTCAAACTTTTCTTTCTTCCTTTTTGATTGATCTTCGTCGTCTTTGATCAAAGCGCCAGCTACTCTTTTCCTTTTCTGCCCTTTGGCACCCTTATCGAGTCGCTCATAATCAGGATATTCAAAGCCTATAGCATCAAGCACTGTTTAGCCTTCGTTTCGGCCGGGTGCCGAAGGCTGCTGTCATCAATTGATCCTCCTTTTTAGAATAGTTCCCAAGAATTTCAGTGCACATTACTTCGATTGTTTCGAGCCATTCTTGGCAGGGTGCTTTGAAATATTTATTGAACTTATAGTGGTAGGGCAGTCGGACAAGCTCCCCCCTCTTTCTTCTCTTTTTCAAGCTTCGGCATAGCCCATTCCTTCATAGTTGGAAAAATTTTGTAAGCCAGAAATTCCTGCACTAAATCTCTAGTGCCAATGTGCTCTGCGATAATCCTAAATTCAGCCAACGCAGTTTGGGTTGGACCTTCTGGTGTCATATTGCATTGGGGTCTGGTTTCTCCGAAGATTAGTTCAAGCGGACTCTGGACCAGCTTCTCCTTGTCATCATCAACTTTGATGTAGAACCATTCCAATTTCCAGCCTGCCGGCCACTTGCTTCGGTAGCTGATCACAGGAAATTTTGTAGTTTTCTGATAGGCAAAATTGTAACAACCAAAATTTTCATGTAACCCATCCTTTCTGGCCTTGGTTTGGTAATGTAGCTCGTGCACCCGGCAGAAACCTTCGGCAAATGGTTCCACCCCCTGGCTTCGGAGAGCCCAAATATAAACACTAAGCCTAACAATAGTGTTAGGAGTTAGTTGATGAAAGTGGATCCCAAACTTCTTTAGCACGTCGGCAATCATTCTATTCAAAGGAAATCTCAAACCAGCTTTGAGGAAACTCTTGAAAATCACTATTTCATCTTTCTGTGGCTTCGGAGTAGTTTCTTCTCCACCGAAGCGAATCAGCTCTTTTTTATCTTCGCTAAAGTAGCCCGACTTCACCATCTTAGGAAAATTAGCTTTGGAGATGGTCGACTTTCCGAAGTCCAGGTGGCTAGGCTTGCTCGGCACTGCGATGTTGTAATCATCTTCAGAATCGGTCTCTTCAATATCTGCTTGCTCTACTTCAGCAGCAGGGACGTCTTCCGGTGTCATCAACCCAGATCGCTTCATTGCTTCCGAGATAGGAACAGTTTCTACAGCTTCGGTTTCGTCTCCCTCGCGATTGACTCTTGCAGTAGAGCGAACTCTGACCATTTGATTATGACTTACTTGAAATTTTTTTGAATTGGCTTTTTTGTCTTTTCCGAAGCTCTTACACTTTTGTCGAAGCAGATTTTGTATGAGCGCAATGATCAAGCTTCGGCTATGACTAAAAATTTGGCAGCAAAACAGTACAATAGCAATGAATGCTGCGGTAACTTCATACCTACCCGTCTGTTTATATAATGCTGCAGGTGGGAAGGTGAATTGGCAAGGTCTCCAACACCGAACAAACAGTCACCCGCGCTCACTGAACGGTGGGCCACATAGCTCGAGAAGGTGAATCGCTGGCAAGAGTGTAATCGGTGCAAGATGGGTCGCGCGTCCGACGATTATTTTAATCGTTTCTCGCCATCGAGCTCAGGGAAGGTGTTTTCTGGATCTTCGGCTACCCGAAGCTTAGAAGATTTTTCACGGATCAAGCTCGTTACGAAAAACGATCTAGCGCCGCGAAGGGGCTACTGTTGGGGGTATGCTTCGTAGCCAAAGATCCTAAAGAAATAAACACCTTCGGCAGATCCTCTCCAAAACAGCGCCGAAGCTATCAACTATAAAGCTTCGGTACAGTGACATGTCTTAAGACGAAGGGGTGAACCGACTTAAAGATGAAATGACTTAAAGACCCATGACATTCTGTGTCATTATTATAGTTCATTGTAAAGGGTATAAATGTAATTATATACAGGCTATGAACAGTGCCTATAAATAGGTGAACAGTACCCCTGTACTGTTCACGTGTTCTCCTGTAATCACGCATTGGACATTTGTTTTTGCTTCACGCTGGTATTTTTGCTTTCCTTCGAGCCGAAGGTACATTTGTAATTCGTTATCATTTTTACAATAATGAAATGGAAATGAGTTAATAATAATAATCATGTGTTCAAATTATTTTACATATTTTTTACCCTTCCTCATTATTTGTTGTGTTTATGAAGGTATAACCTTCATAACCTTCATCCGGAATTCATTATATCCCGAGGGAAATAATGCTTCGAAGGACGAAGGACTATAATATTTAACAATTTCTATGTTGCCTTGTTTTTGATTCATAGCATTTAAGAACAAGTCCCCAACAGAAGAGGTTTATGTTGAGCAACCTCCAGGCTTTGAAGATAGTGAGTACCCTAACTATCTTTATAAGCTCTCAAAGACGCTTTATGGGCTCAAGCAAGCTCCAAGAGCATGGTATGAATGCCTGCGAGACTTTCTTATCACTAATGACTTCAAAGTCGGTAAAGCCGATCCTACTCTCTTTACTAAAACTATTGCAAATGATTTGTTTGTATGCCAAATTTATGTTGATGATATCATATTTGAGTCTACTAACAAATCTACTTGTGAAGAGTTTAGTAGGATCATGATTCAAAAATTCGAGATATCTATGATGGGGGAGTTGAAGTACTTCTTAGGATTTCAAGTTAAACAACTCCAAGTGGGCACCTTCATCAGCCAAACAAAATATACTCAAGACATACTTACAAAGTTTGGAATGAAGGATGCCAAACCCATCAAGACACCCATGGGAACCAATGGGCATCTCGACCTCGATACGGGAGGTAAGTCCGTAGATCAAAAGGTATACCGGTCGATGATAGGATCTCTTCTCTATTTATGTGCATCTCGACCGGATATTATGCTTTCCGTATGCATGTGTGCAAGGTTCCAAGCCGATCCTAAGGAAGTTCACCTTAGGGCCGTGAAAAGAATCATGATATATTTAGTTTATACTCCTAAGTTTGGTCTTTGGTACCCCAAGGGATCCTCTTTTGATTTATTAGGATATTTAGATGCTGATTGGGCAGGGTGTAAAATTGATAGGAAGAGCACATCAGGGACTTGTCAGTTTCTGGGGAGATCCCTGGTGTCTTGGGCTTCAAAGAAACAAAATTTAGTAGCCCTATCAACCGCCGAAGCTGAGTACATTGCCGCAGGCCATTGTTGTGCGCAATTACTTTGGATAAGGCAAACCCTTAGGGACTATGGCTACAAATTGAGCAAAGTCCCTCTCCTATGTGACAATGAGAGTGCAATCCGTATAGCGGATAATCCCGTTGATCACAGCCGCACTAAGCACATAGACATTCGACATCATTTTCTGAGAGATCACCAGCAAAGGGGGGATATCGAGATTGCTTATATAAACACCAATGATCAATTAGCTGATATTTTCACCAAGCCATTAGATGAGAAAACCTTTTGCAAACTTAGGAATGAGCTAAATATACTTGATTCTCGGAACTTTGATTAAAACATTGCACACATTGCTCATTTATATACCTTTGATCTTATCTCTTTCATTTGCTATGACTAATGTGTTTCCAAGTGTATTTTTATGCTAAGTCATAGATTGAAAGGGAAATGGAGTACTCGACAAAGAGAAGGCTTCCACTCCACTCTATCGGTATCATCCTTCATCGCTACTCTACATCACTCTTCAATTGGTATAATCTTTTCACTCATATTTACTTGTACCAATAGGGGAGAAAATAAAGGGCTCTTAATTGTCTCCGTTTTTGGCGATTAATGCCAAAGGAGGAGAGAATATTAGCCCAAAGCAAAAGGACCGCACCACCACCCCAATTTTTAAAAATGAAGTTTTCAAATTGGTATCTTAATGTGTTTTCAAAAAGGGGATATCTTCAAAAATTACTAAAACCCTCTTGAACACTAAGAGGAGAATTTCATCTAGGGGGAGTTTTGTTTTAGTCAAAGGAAAAGCATTTGAAACAGGGGGAGAAATTTCAAATCTTGAAAATACTTCTTACAATCTTATTCATATACCTTTGACCTTTTGCAAAAAGACTTTCAATTGAATTTCCAAAAGAATTTGCAAAAAACAAAACATATGGTGCAAGCGTGGTCCAAAATGTTAATAAAAGAAAGCAATCCATGCATATCTATTGAAATGATAAATTGGTTTAATTATAAGCAACCTTTGCACTTGCCTTATGCAAACTAGTTCAATTTTGCACTTGTATATTTTCTTTGGTTTGTTTTGGCATCAATCACCAAAAAGAGGGAGATTGAAAGGGAAATATGATCAAACCTTTTCCTAAATGATTTTGGTGGTTGAATTGCTCAACACAAATAATTGGACTAACTAGTTTGCTCTAGAATATACATTCTACAGGTGCTAAAGGTTCAACACAAACCAATAAAAAGATCAAGTTGGGGTTCAAAAAGAAAGGAGCAAAAGAAACCGAAGTGTGCCCTGGTCTGGCACACCGGACTGTCCGGTGTGCCATCGGACAGTGTCCGATGCACCAGGGACAGTACAGTCTGAACTCTTCAGCTTCAGGTTTTTCAGAGGCCGCTCCGCTATAATTCACCGGAGTGTCTTGTGTGCCATGATACTGTCTGGTGCACCAAGCGGAGCAACGGCTACTACGCCAACGGTCATCTGCAAAAGTGAACAGTACCAATGAACAATGCGTGGACAGTTCGCGCAGAGTCAAAGCAGTGCCAGATGGCACACTAGATAGTGTACAGTGCCTGTCCGGTGCGGCACCGGACTGTCCGGTGCCCCAAGAAGTCAGAGCTCCAACGGTCGAAACCGTTAGAACCCTAACGGTTGGGTGACGTGGCTGGCGCACCGGACAGTGTCCGGTGGCGCACCGAACTGTCTGATGCGCCCATCGACAGCAGCCTTCACCAATGGTTGAATTGGTCGTTGGGGGCTATAAATACCCCACAACCACCTCCACTCCAACCATCCAAGCATTCACAACAGTGCATTCAATACAAGAGCAAAGTGCAACACTCCAAGACACAAATCAAAGCCTTCGATCCAATCAAAGTCCCTAAATTCAATTCTAGTGCTCTAGGACTTGAGAGAGGATCGCTTGTGTTTTCTTGTTGCTCTTGTTGCTTGGCTTGGCTTTCTTCTTCCTCTATTCATGTTCCCAAGCTACTTGTAATCAAAGCAAGAGACACCAATTGTGTGGTGGTCCTTGTGGGGTCTAAGTGACCCAATTGATTAAGGAGAAAGCTCACTCGGTCTAGGTGACCGTTTGAGAGAGGGAAAGGGTTGAAAGAGACCCGGTCTTTGTGACCACCTCAATGGGGAGTAGGTTTGCAAGAACCGAACCTCGGTAAAACAAATCACCGTGTCATCCGCTTCATTTGCCTTTGATTTCTTTTGCCCTCTCTTTCGGACTCGAGTTTAGTTCTAACGCTAACCCTGACTTGTAGTTGTGTTTAAAGTTTGTAATTTTCAGATTCCGCCTATTCACCCCCCCTTTAGGCGACTTTCAAGACCTCTACCGGGGATCCAATGACTCGGCCTTCGTTCGAGCCATACTCTAGAAAGCACCCGCCACCTCCGAACAATTGTTCCGGGAGGTAGACCTCTATATCACCACGGATGAACGGGCCTAGGACCTCATCGGAGGCACGAAACCCGCGCCACGGAGCAACACGAACCTGTAGCCTAACAGGCGCTGGGAGAAGAGGCCCTGCGAGGAGGTGCACACCGCTGGGCCACCCATCGTTCGAGCCCGCAACGCACCCCATGGAGGGGTACGGACACTGGATGAAATCCTCGACGCCCAGTGCCTGTACCACAAGGACATGGGCCACACCCTACGGAACTGCAGGGACTTCAAGCACTCCATCGGGCATGGCCAACCATTCCAGCCTCTACCGCCTCCCCCACCGCGAGGAGAGCCTAGCTAGCCTAGGCAGCCTCAGCAACAGGAAGGGGGACAGGGTGGAGCTTTTCCACGCATTGACAAGGAGGTCAACATCATCTTCGGAGGGCACGGAGCACAAGAGAACAGGAGACAGCAAAAGCTCAACGACCGGTAGGTCCTGGTGGCTACCACCAGTGCCCCAACTCCTTACCGGTGGTCGGAGCACGCGATAACCTTCAACCGAGCTGATCAATGGCTCAACTTTGATCATCCTGACAAATACCCGCTCCTCGTTGATCCGGTGATTCGAGAGAGCCGTGTGAAGAAAGTATTAGTGGATGGGGAAGCAGCATCAACGTCACCTTCCCCCGGACGCTCTAGGCCCTGGGGGTCGCACTCAAAGACCTCACCGAGTCAGATACTCCTTTCTTCATTATCGTGCCGACTGAAGGGGAGTACTCACCCGGGCACATCTACCTGTCCGTCACCTTCGGAACCCCAGAGAACTACATAACTGAGTTCCTGAGGTTCGAGGTAGCACGCTTCGACTGCGGGTACAACGCCATCATCGGAAGGCTAGGACTGGCGAAGTTCATGGCCATTCCACATTACCCGTACATGATACTAAAGATGCCAGGACCTCAAGGAATCATCACTGTGCGTGCTGACTTCCAAGGCACCGCAGAGTGCTTCCGGGGAGCCATTCAAACAGCTCTCACTACTGGGCCCTCGACAGCTCTTCCTGCGCAAACAAATGCCAGGCTAGAGGAGGAAAGTCTCACAATACCCTCCAATGAAGCTCAAGCCATGACGTCTATACGGCCGACTGAAGAAACTAAGAGGATTAATCTTGGGTTCTCTGATGAGCGTAAGACGGCCATCATCAGCTTTGGCCTCGATGATAAATAGGAAAGCGCGCTCGTTCGGTTCCTGCAAGATAACTAGGATGTATTCGCATGGCAACCTACGGATATGCCGGGAGTCTCTAGAGAACTGGTCGAGCACAAATTGAAGGTGTATCCACAAGCAAGGCCAATTCGACAGAAGCTACATCGTTTCACACCTGATAAAAGGGAAGCTATTCACGCCGAGCTAGCTCGCTTAGTGTCAGCAGGGTTCATTAGGGAGGTACTGCACCCTGAGTGGCTAGCAAATCCTGTTCATGTACTCAAAAAGAATAAAGTTGATTGGCGCATGTGCATCGACTATACTGATCTCAACAAGCATTGTCCAAAGGATCCCTTCGGGCTCCCTAGAATAGATCAGGTAGTTGACTCGACCACTGGCTGCCCTATGCTCTCCTTCCTAGACTTCTACTCTAAATATTATCAGATCAGCCTGGCAAAAGAAGATGAGGAGAAGACTTCTTTCATCACACCATTTGGAGCTTTCTACTATACCTCCATGTCGTTCGGCCTCAAGAACGCTGGAGCGACTTACCAAAGAGCCACCCAAACATGCTTAGCCAACCACTGGGCAAGCGGGTGGAACCTTACGTCGATGATGTGGTTATTAAGACAGAAAACTCAGAAAACTTCATCGAGGATTTGCAACTGGTTTTCAACAGCCTGAGGCACTACTGATGGAAGCTGAACCCAGAAAAGTGTGTTTTTGGAGTACCAGCTAGAAAGCTGCTCAGATTCATTGTCAGCCATCGAGGAATTGAAGCAAATCTAGAGAAGATCGAGGCCATCATGAGAATGGAAGCGCCGCGGTCGCAGAAAAAGGTGCAAAGGCTTACTGGATGCATGGCAGCTCTGAGTAGGTTCATATCAAGGCTAGGCGAAAAAGGAATGCCATTCTATAAATTACTCAAGAAGGTTGACAAGTTTTAGTGGACCACAGAGGCACATGAGGCTCTAGAGGCACTAAAGAAGTTCTTGACCACTCCACCAGTACTCAAGCCACCTTGCCGAGCTGCGCCTAGTTAGCCGGCAAAAGATCTGCTCCTGTATATCTCCTGCACGACTCACTTGGTAAGCACCCTGTTAGTAGTCGAGCAGGCGGAGGAAGGACACGCATACCCGGTGCAACATCCAGTTTATTTCATCAGCGAAGTCCTCGGGCCCTCAAAGATAAGGTATCCTCAAGTCCAAAAGCTGCTGTACGTGGTACTTGTAATCGCTCGCAAACTTCGGCATTACTTTGACGACCACAAAGTCATAGTAGTCATAGGATTTCCAATAGGTGATATTCTTCACAACAAAGAAGCTGTGGGAAGAATAGCCAAGTGGGCATGCGAGCTAGGAGGTCACGACATAGAGTTCCGGCCCCGCACGACAATAAAGACTCAGACACTAGTTGACTTCATATCAGAATGGACTAAGCATCAGGTCCCGGAAAGCCCAGAAGTTGCTGAAGTATGGCGACTGTACTTTGATGGCTCGCTAAAGCTGCAAGGAGCGGGTGCAGGGATTCTCTTTATTGATCCCAGAGGTGAACAACTTAAGTATGCACTCCAACTTTTGTTTCCGGCATCCAATAATGCACTAGAGTATGAAGCACTGGTCCACGGGCTGAACATCGCGGTATCACTCGACATCAAGAAGCTGATGGTGTATGGCGACTCGCTGGTAGTCATAAGTCAAATAAACAAAGATTGGGACTGCTCGACCAACTCAATAGGCAAATATTGTGCAGCCGTGCGTAAGTGTAATACCCAAAAATGTATACAATGAGAATGTAGTTGATCTCCTTATTTTTGTGTGCCATATGTTCATCATAACAAGAGCATACCTATAATGGGTAATGATTAATTAAAATAAATGATACTAAAATGGAATATGCATCATGCTGAGGTTTTATTTTATGTGCATTTTATGACAATATAACAATAATGTAAAAAGAAATATGTTAATACCCAAATTAGAATTTAAATCCTAAAGGAAATTCTAGAATTGAGACAAGAGAAGAAAATACTTACATATAAGATAAAATAAATATATAAATTAATTAAATTAGGTTCATATTGGTATTTGGAAGTGTACAGGTGATCTAAGTACGAACTTCACACATATAAATTCGAATTTGGGATTTAAATTTGAAATTAAAAGATAAAAGAAAAAAGAAAGTAAAAATATAAAATAAAAAGGAAAGAAATATGTGAAAACAGCTATTGGGCCGATTCCTTCGCTGCGGCCCAATTCCCCACCGCGCGCGCGACCGCACCCTGCCACGTGGGCCCCTCCAGTCAGTCGCTCTAGTAATCGTGCGTGACACTCCGTTCACTGACTACCGGACCCCGCGGGTCAGACGCCGCGACCGGGTCTTCATGCCCACGTCGCCGGCGATTACGGACGCCATAGCCATCGCCCGCAGCTCCCACTCGGCCTCCCAACCTTGCGCACCGTATCTGGCGTATGGGTCCTTCCGGCTGCCTCACACGTGTGCGCACCCGTAGAACCTCGCCCACGCCGCCATGGTCATGACTTCCCCTAACAACCTGCCGCTAAAAACTCGTCGCCAGCAGAGAGTTCGCGGACGGCTCAACTGACTCGCCTCAGACATAAAAGTTCTAGCACGTCATCGACTTCTCCCTTTCCTCCATTCATCTGCGCACACCAACGCTCTTGCGCCAACACCTGTGGGAAATCCGAGAGGGGCGGCCATCGGAGAGGATTGCCACCGGGGAAGCGTGGAAGGCCAAATTCGTTGCTCTGATCGTCATGAGTCCCCTCTTGAGTCTACCTCTGTTCCTTCTCTTCCATTCGCGCCTAGAATTACTCAGCAATAGTTGTTTTGCCACCAGCAATCGCTCGTCGGAGCAGAGCCTCCGCTGCGGTGCGATGACCCACGTGGGCACGTGACCCTAAGCCTCTAATGCCGGCATGTGCTCAGCCAGGTGATTCAGGGTGCTCCAAGCGCGGTGTAGCATCGGAATTAGGTAGTTGGGCACTCGAGCACTAGTTAGAACTTCGCCGGCGGGCATCCGCTGCGGGTGGATCTCGTGCCGTCGTCACAGTGGAAGAGATGGGGATGAGGGGCGTGCACCGTTGAATCGGACGCCTACGGCTATGATTAGATCTGGCATACTGATTCGGGCCGGTTAGATCGGAGCGTTGGAATTAGACCGAAGGGCGCATAATCGATCTCGGTATGAAGCGTTGCAGTCCGTTGATAGCAGATCATAGGGCTACTGCTGCGTATCGGTTCAGAATGAATCTGGATCTAATCTGCACCATCCATTTGCGATCATGCGGCCTAGATCCATAGATACCCCTTTGGCCTGTTCATTTCGCAAAAGAGTCCTTGGGTTTGTCAATAATCAACCCGCAGTCCACGCAGTGGCGCTCTGAGCCTTAGGAATTCTTGCAACGAGCCCCCTGCGCTTCTCAGTTTTTCGGGCGCAGTCCAGGGAGTTAGGAAATCAGGGAAATGAATTTAGAAATGGATTTTTAATATGAAAATAATGGCTAGAATTTATTTAATTCATAGAAAATTCATATTAAGTCGAAATTAGTCGATTCCAGTTCCTATAATTTTGTAATATTATTGTCTATCATTTAGTGCCACTGTTTTGTCATGAAAGCCACATTAATGTTGATATCCTAATTAATCTTGTACAAAACACATAGAATCTTTGAAATCCATAACTTAAAATCCAGAAGTCCAAAATTAATGATTCATGTTCCTATGATCTTATTTTAATATGTAGATTATTAATGTGTATTTTGTTTACATGTTTGGTGTGATGTTAATTTCTCCTTTATACTATGCTTGTTTGTATCATGGCGAGTAGAAGAGCCAGTGGCTGAGGATCTCGGTGTTCAGCAGATAGAAGTTGCTGAGTAGGAGCTCATTGAAGGTAAGTTGTGCCCTTGACCACTTTTTACCCAGTAATGTTCTTTAATATCACTTATTCATGCATAGGTTTAATTCTGATGGGACTCAATAGGTCACCCTAGTCTATTATCTTTTACCTTGTTTATCCCTGAATCATATGGGTAGTTATGCTATTGCTTTACATGGTTTTGGGTTAATATTTCATTTATCCATGTTCCAATTATTCTATTATTTTATTTATGTTCATGTCAAGATCATTATCTTTAATTGGAACATAGAGCTTAACTTGAGAAACATGTGCCGCCACAAGGGTGGAAGGGGACGCCCTTGGCTGACTAATTAGGAAAGCTAGTGGAAGACTACCTACCCGAAAGGGGCAAGGGCAGTAGGGGAGTAGGCATGTTGGGAGGTTCTCGAGTTGATTTTGCTGCGATGGCGGTCAGACGGGGGATTCCTACAATTGCTCTTCCCATAAACTGTAGCGGGTTTTTCGGAAGCTAGTGGAACTTTGTAAAGGCCTTGTAGTGTTGCCCTGCCTCGCTTCCTTGGTAGAAGTGTATGGGAGTCGCGATCCCTTGGTAGATGGGTAACATGACTTGTGGGTATAGGGTACAACCTCTGTAGAGTGTAAAACTGGTATACTAGCCGAGCTCACGGTCAAGAGCAGCTCAGGACTCTCGCATGATTAAATTATGAAACTAAATTCAATTTGTCATTCGCATTGCTTGGGATTATTTATTAATTTTGTTATATTCTTATTATGGTTTGGTATCTACTTACATTTAGTAACTGCTAATAAAAATTTGACCAACTTATTGAAAGCAATGCTCAGCTTTAACCCCTATTATTGATCAGCTTTACACATCACATGAACTCCCACCTTTGGTGAGTTCATGCCACATGATTCCCCATAACTTGTTGAGCGATGAACATGTGTGAGCTCACCCTTGCTGTCTCACACCCCCACAGGAGAAGAACAGGTGGTTCAAGAGGAGCCACATAACGAGGAGTTCGACTTGTTCTAGGTGGCGTCTCCCAGTTGACTTTATGGCGCCAAGGATGGACTTTAGTTCATTTATATTTATCTTTTATTTTGTAAGACTTCCACAATGTAATAAGTACTCTGATGTTATTGTGACATTTATCTCTATACACTCTGTTATTATATGTGTTGTCTTCTTTGGTGCATATATGAGATGCACCCAACTTTGTCCCTTAAATCCGGGTGTGACAGTAAGTTGGAAGACAAGTTCGAAGGATTGGAGTTCCATCACGTGGAAAGGGATCGTAATGCGGAAGTTGATGCATTGTCGAAACTGGGATCCAGTCCGGCCCAAGCTCCATTTGGGATCTTTGTGCAAGAAATACAACAACCAAGCATCATCACAGACCAGATGAAAGAATGCAACACCCTGAGTCAGCCAGAGACAGATCCCAATGACTAGAGGGAGTCATTCATCAGGTACATGAATGAAGAGGAATCGGATGACCAGGTTGCAGCAGAACGCATTGCAAGACAGTCAGCCCACTATACCATCATAGGGGGCTTGCTGTACAGAAGAGGCGCAGGAGGGGTCCTCATGAAGTGCATCCACTCAGCTACCGAGAGATAGCTGTTAGATGAAATCCATGTAGGGTAGTGTGGTGTGCATGATGCATCGAGGACTCTAGTGGGAAAAGCTTTTAGATCGGGTTTTACTGGCCAACTGCCAAGAGTGATGCTGCCGAGTTAGTCCAGAAGTACGAGGCATGCCAATTCTTGTCAAAACAGCAGCACTTCCCTGCGCAGCAGCTGCAGACCATTCCTGTAACCTGGCCATTTGCATGCTGGGGGCTGGACATGATCAGACTTTTCAGGAAGGCTCAAGGAGGTTATACTCATATACTGATTGCAATTGACAAATTTACGAAGTGGATAGAGTACAAGCCCATTGCTTCCTTGACCTCAGCAAATGTAGTGGAATTTATCCAAGAGATAATATTCAGGTTCGGAATACCAAATAGCATCTTCACCGACCTGGGGTCCAACTTCACCAGCTCAGAGTTCTTCGATTTCTGTGAACAAAGGAGCATCCAGATCAAATACGCATTAGTGTCACACCCAAGAGCTAATGGGCAGGTGGAAAGAGCCAACAGAATGATACTAGATGCACTCAGAAAAAAGGTATTTGACAAGAGCGAGAAGCTTGCGGGGAAGTGGCTCGGAGAGCTGCCATACGTGGTCTGGAGCCTACGAACGTAGCCCAGCCGAGCTCTGCATGGAAACACCCCGTTCTTCATGGTGTATGGGTCGGAGGCAGTGTTGCCTGCCGATTTGATCTTTGGGGCGCCTAGGCTGACCTTCGAAAGCATAGTTGAGGCAGAATTAACCAGGCTAGAGGGCATTGATGTGCTGGAGGAGGAACGACTAAATACAATAATTCAGTTGGCCAAGTACCAGCAAACTTTGAGGCGCTACCACGAAAAAGCTATGCGACACCGGTCCTTTGCAGTAGAAGACTTGGTCATCCGCCGAGTACTAACGGGGGAGGGACGGCACAAGCTGTCACCACCATGGGAAGGACTGTTCATCGTAGCAAAGGTTACACGGTTGGGATCCTACTGACTTACTTAGATGGACGGCACAGAAGTGGGGAACTCATGGAATATCGAGCACCTCAGAAAGTTCTACCCTTAGCGATACCTCAAAAGCCTCGAGGGCGAGTTGTACTTTGTAATCAGAAGGTTTCATCATCAATAAAGCTTTCATCTTCCAAAGGCATTCAAGTTCTTGATTGACAACTGACTTAGATTGGGCTCAACTCGAAATCAGCATGACACAACTTAGGGTGATCACTATGCCTACTAATGGAGCAATCGACTTAAGTCGGAAACGCCTTAAGTCGGTGTGACATGCTCACGCTTACGCAAGTTAGGGTGATCACTATGCCCTACTAATGGAGCAATCGGCTTAAGTCGGAAATGCCTTAATTCGATGCGACATGCTCATGCTTACATGACTTAGGGTGATCACTATGCCCTACTAATGGAGCAATCAGCTTAAGTTGGAAATGCCTTAAGTCGGTACGACATGCTCATGCTTACATGAATTAGGGTGATCACTATGCCCTACTAACGGAGCAATCAGCTTAAGTCGGAAATGTCTTAAGTCGGTGCGACATGCTCTCGCTTCAATGATTTAGGGTGATCACTATACCCTAGTAACAAAATAGCCAACTCAAATCGGGAGTACTTCGAAAAATATCAAAATGTAGCTACTGAAGCGCGAGTCTAATCAACAGAAGCATTGAAGCACAAAGCAGGGTGATGTCCAGCTGAGAGCTTTCTGCCTCAACTAGCTGGAAGTCCAATCCATCACCGATCAAATTGATTTTAGACCTAACAAGGCATGGACATATGGCATCTTTGAACTTCTAAAGCATAAGATGAAGACCTTTGAATGGATTATTTCTAAAATCCACTCAAAGCTCAGGGGCTACACCCATTGGGTGCACCTTCGGTGCACCTAATAGATTTATAGTCCCATGAAGACAAAATGTTGATTTCTAAAGCATAAGATGAAGAACTTTGAATGAATTATTTCTTAAACCACTCAAAGCTGGGGGGCTATACCCATTGGGTGCACCTTCGGTGCACCCAATAGATTTATAGTCCCATGAAGACAAAATGATGATTTCTAAAGTATAAGATGAAGACCTTTGAATGGATTATTTCTAAAATCCACTGAAAGCTCGGGGGCTACACCCATTGGGTGCACCCAATAGATTTATAGTCCCATGAAGACAAAATGATGATTTCTAAAGCATAAGATGAAGACCTTTGAATGGATTATTTCTAAAATCCACTCAAAGCTCGGGGGCTACACCTAATGGGTGCACCTTCGGTGCACCCAACGATAGAACAGAAATCAGGCCATATAACAAACCCATAAGCCGGACCAAGAATCTTTGGGCTGATTATTTCAAAATCAACTCAAAGATTTGGGGCTTGTGGGGGACAGATATCCCCCGGGTCCACTAGAAGGTGAAAGGTCCTCGCGCGGGGCCTCGAGCTAGTTACCCCGCAAGGCCATCCCTTCGTGGGCCAGGCAAAAGCTACTGGCGGAATGGGCCAATCTGAGAAGGCGACAGACTCGAGCCCAAGCATTCCATCAAATCATGCGCTATCCAAAGAAACCGTCCGACTTTCCCGCGCATGGCGCCCTCAAATGTCGGGGCAGATTCGGGATGAGTTGGCGAGATTTTCGGAGGATCAGTTCAGTCGGTTCACTATTATTTAGGATACATGTGATCCTCATGTGCGTATGGAGTGACCCACGGTCGTGTATATAAGGCCCAGGGGGAACCCCATCATTTTCATTGACCATCTACTTATCTCATTAGCTTTTCTCCATTCAGGAGACATCGCCTGTAACCCACCACATATAGATCCACCCTAGGAAGTACGATATTACACCTCTTCAAGTGGCCTGAACCTGTAGAAAAAAAATCGTCTATCTCTCTCTCTCTCTCGTGTCCAGCACGAACCATTGAGTTACAATCAACAGCACCATCCTACCCAAAAGCACCGCAAGGGTAACCCTGGGTGTGCGGTCAGGCTCCAAACACCGACACAAGGGAAGTAGGGGAGTTGTCGGTATAGGGAGGTTCTCGGGTTGATTTTGCTGCGATGGCTTTTCAGACGGGGGATTCCTATATTGCGCTCCCGAGAAACTGTAGCGGGTTTTCTGAAGCTGGTGGAACTTTGTAAAGGCCTCGTAGTGTTACCCTGCCTCTCTTTCTTGGTAGAGGTGTATGGGATTCATGACCCCGTGGCAGATGTGTAACACGACTTGTGGGTAAAGATGTGCAACCTCTGCAGAGTGTAAAACTGGTATATCAGCCATGCTCAAGGTCATGAGCGGCTCGGACCCTCACATGATAACTTATGGAATTAAACTTAACTAGTCATTTGCATCGCTTTGTGGTTTTATTATTAATTTTGATCTATTATTACTCTAGTTTGGTATATACTTACACTTAGTAACTGCTAATAAAATTTGACCAACTTATTAAAAGCAATGCTCAGCTTTAACCGTTATTTGTTGATCAGCCTTACACTTCACATGAGCTCTCATCTTTGGTGAGTTCATGCACATTATTCCCCACAACTTGTCGATCTATGATCTTTTGTGAGCTCACACTTGCGATATATAACCCCCCTGTCAGTGTCTAGTGTCTGAACGCACACCCGGGGATACCCTCATGGTGCTTTTGGGTATGACGGTGTTGCTGATCATAGCTCGATGGTTCGTGCTAGGAGCTCGAGAGAGAGAGAGAGAGAGAGAGAGAGATCGAGAGGCGATTTTCTGTAGGTTCGGGCCGCTTTGAGAGGCGTAATACCCTACTTCCTAAGGTGGCTCTGTATGTGTGGTGTGTTACAAGTGGCGTCTCCTGAATGGAGAGGGACTAATGAGATGAAAATGATGGGGTTCTCTCTGGGCCTTATATACACGACCTTGGACACTCCCTACGTACACAGTGATCACATTCTTCTAGCATATCTCCTAGCTAATAGCGAACTAACTTAGCTTATCTTAAGGAAAACCTGCCGACTCCATCCCGATCCATCCCCGACGTTCGAGGGCGCTGGGCACGGGGAAAACAGACGGTTCCTTGAGATTGTGCGTAATCTAGTGGATGATCCGGACACGAGCCCATTGCCTTCTTAGGTCGGCCCATTTCATTTGTGGTCTTTGTCCGGCTCACGACAAGACGACCTTGCGGGGCAACTGGCCTGTGACCCCATGCAAGGGTCTTTTGCCTTCTAGTGGACCCGGGGGATATTTGTCCCCCATAAGCCCCCACAGGTGAAGAGCAGGTAGCCCAGCAAGAGGTCTACAACGAGGAGTACGAGCTAATCTAGGTGGCGTCTCCCAGTCAACTTTATGGCACTAAGGAATAATTATTAGTTCGCTTTATGGTTATCATTTATTTTGTAAGGCTCTTCCGCTATATAATAATAATATTTGTGACATTTATCTCTATACACTTGGTCATTATATATGTTGTTCTTCTTTGGCGCACATATGAGACGCATCCGGCTTTACCCCTTAAATTCGGGTGTGACATATTATTGGAGAGGTATGACAAATAGAAAAGAGAATCTTTTGGAAGAATCCGTAAGGGACAGATATAGAGGACACATATAGAGAATATTGTTGAAGACAACCTAGGCCCTTTCCCAATCTCTTAATTTTGAGGTGAATATTTTGATTAGATTTAAAGCTTAGGACTAGAGATGGCAATGGGACTAGATCACCAATTCCCCATGGGGAAATTCCTCTAGTAGGGCTAAACTAGCACTTAGGGGATGAGGATGAGGGTATTTTAATCCCTACAAGGATTGAAATGATGAAAATTTAGTACCTATTAGGTTCACGTGAATGAAGATGGGGAACCATATCTTGTCTTCGTTCCCCACGTGTAAGTGTTTGGTCTTGACTGCGCACTACGAGGTAGCCTACACAATGTTTTGGGAGGATGATGATGTCGATCGCTGCTTGTTGGTATGTGCAGGGGCACGTCAGAACACGGGGAATTTAGACAAATTTGGGCCGCACAAGTGCGTAATACCCTACATCCTGTGTGGTGCTGAGCGTTGGATTTCTCTAAGTTCGTGGATTACAAGTGATTGTTGGAGGTGGAAGATAGAGTTGCCTATCGATCTAATGGAGACTCTCTTTTGTAGTGGTACCTCTTCAGCCTTATATAACCGACTGAAGGGATATCTCAGTTACAGATCATTAAGTCTATCCGAGTCTACCTTGTTCTGCTACGAGCAGACCGAGTCCTCCGGTATTCAGTTGCCTTCTCTGGGTTATCTTCCAAGTCCTCCGGCGTTCGGTCACGCACGGGACGTGTCTTCAAAGCTCAGGTGATTCCTCCACAGGACATGCGCACGACCGGTACACATGTGTAGTGCTCTTCGAGATTTTCTCCTATCCAGCGTGTCGCCACTTCGGTTGGCTTCTGTTGCGCCTAGACGAGGTCCACTATGCACCCTACCGGATGACTTATCGGGGGTCTCTCAGGCGGCCCATGGAGTGCATCTGCGCCTTAGTGACCTAGGAGATATCTATCTCCCACACCATGTATCTGTCTGGACTTCTCTTGATCTAAATTACTATCTTGGCATGTTAAACTTCTACTAAAATCTCAACACATAACATAGTATAAATAGCAAACTATACTTTAAAGTAGATATCTTTTGTAACTTCATATTGATTTGATAAATTTATATTTGCCTCTAAATATTGTATTTAGTAACGAAGCCGGATTCCTCACAGGGATAAATTCCCCCGCGGGGACGTGTATGAGAGAAAAAGTTTTGCACAAACTTTTATGGAGACGTGGATGGAGAAATATTTTTTTCTCCCGGAGATAGGTATGAAGAGCCATCGTTCGACAGAGAATTTTCCATTGACGTCTCTACTTAGGACCCTTCCGCCCCCTCTTTTCTATATTTCTACACTAGGGTCTATAAAGGCTATGGAGAACCTTTATAGATTTCCCTAATGATTTGGCTGGCATCATTTAGTTATTACATGGAAAACCTTGACGATATTAGAGGTATTCATGTCCAGAAATTTTTAGATTGACTGCCCTACCGACATCACTGACAAAATATTGTACTACTCAGACTCCAGATTGTGGGATATGAGATTATGAGATGACATCACTTCCTTTGCATCATTGTTGTTATCACTGTGTACCAGTAAAAGCTCCTTTGAAACACTGGAATTTCATAGAAATAATATAAGGATTTCACAAAAATTAGTTCAAAATCACAGAAAAAATACAGGATTCAGAAAACATTCCTTTGATCCAAAGGAGACCTAACAAAGAGGAGTTTTTAAATACACTAGAACTAATAGTTAGTTGTTAAAATTAGCTAAGTCATCTAAACAGTTTAGCTAATAGTTCAACTATTATCTACTTTAATTTTAACAAATTATCTAATAGTTAGCTACCTATTTATTAGCTAGCTATACCTACTAGCAATTTTTAGCCAACAACCCCTAATAGCTGCACTCCCACGTACATATATATCATATATCGTATTGAATCGAAATGTTGTTCGTCTCTCGCGTAGCTGGAATCACTTGCTTGCGAAATGCGGAACCAGTGACCAGTGTGGCTTGGATTGTCCGGACGACTTGGCTACGGATAAGGCAATCAGGGCGTGGTGTGGATATGTCAGGTCGCTGTTAAGGCCAACCTCGCCACCTCTCTCTATATGATTTTCTGTTTAAATAAATAAACTAAGTCAGTGCCCTGTTTATTTGGATAGGTTGGAGTGTTTGTTGAGAAGCTGCCTGCAGACAACTTTGGTGTCCTTTTTATTGCAAGAGAATTAACTTCCCTCCGTTTTAATCTTTCATATATGCCATCTGGCATCATTTTTTTCCTAAGCAATTTTGGTTGTTAGTTTTTTCTCTACTCCAGAAAAGCTTTTTACAAACTTTAGCTTTTCATATCATATGTTTTTTTCGTGCAATGTGCTTCACTAGTGTTATATACTTTCGAGTAAGAACCTCTAGTATAAAAAAGTATTATTTAGTTGATTGATATACTTGTTGGATTTAAAAGGCACTCCGGAGCTCAAACATCAGGACAATTTACCCCTTCATAAATTCTTAAAACCCAATAAAGTACCCTCTTGACTATTTTAAAGTGTTTTTTTTTGTTTTGCTGATGTCATGGTAAAGCCCACATGTCACGTGGTCTATCTCCTTTTAGATAAAGAATATAATTTTTTCGTATTAAGTTAAATGAAAATAAACTTCATATAAAAAATGCATACCTTGATACGGTTTATAACTTGTTTTTTTGCAAAATTTAAATTTAAGATCTTTTGTAGGCTCAAATTTTTAAATTATTAAAATTTTAACTCATTAAATAATTTAAATGAGAGGATGTTGACATTGTCTATTAAAGTTGTAGCTCTTAATGTTTGTTGTTGACAAATGGTTTACCTAAGGTCATTATTTTTTTTCTAATTTCTCGGATTTTGGAGTTTGTTTTTAAAAACTTTTAGACGCCTTGGACATTGACGTGATGTATACCAAAATTATACAACTAAATATGATCTAGAACTTTGTAGTTTGTACTTGTTTATATGAGATTGAAATTATAAATTCCATCTAAAGGAGGGTGAATAGTCTTTCTAAAGGCCACAACTTAAATTGTGAAAGATGTTAGAAGAAAATTTCCAATCTCGCTTGAAAATCCTAAGTCAGAGTAAAATAACCCTATAAGAGAAGCACTAGGAAAGCAAAGAATATTAAACAAACGTAGAAGCCTAACACATGCAACATAATAGTGACGGGAAAACAAAGTTACATATCTGCCTTGCAATATCGGATCATCCGCTATTCACGAGCTAGAAAAGTTCTCAATGTACTTTCCTTCTTTTGGCTCAACCATTGAACTAGTGTATGGGGTGTTGGGTGTTCTCGGAAGATGAAACATGGGTATTATTTACACACTAAAGATCACAACTCAAGTAGATCAAGACAGTCACAACTATCAAATTATAATGCAATGAGACACCATATTTGTTTTACCGAAGTTCCGACTCACTTGAGTTTTAATCTCCGTTGAGGAGGCAATGAGTGACCACTCCAGGCTACACTCTAGTCGTGGTCTCTTTTAACCACTTTCTTCAATCCACTACTGTGATTCTTCTTCCATTGCGAAGGTAGAATAGGGGGCATCACAAACTTGCCGAGGCATATCATAATCCTTGGTTGCTCTTCGGTGACTCCTAATCGTTTAGGAGCCAAGCTCCAAGAGAACAATTGTAAATCACGAGATCGAGGAATTCCAAAAGTGCTCAATAAATAGCTTTCTCTCTTTTTCCTCACCATTTCAAATCTCACTTAACCCACCACTTAAACTTTTCACTTAGAAGCAATCGCACAAAGAGAGAAAGTAGGGAGTGTCTCACAAGGCTTTAAAACATATATGGAACCTTTAAGGGTCTGTTCGGTTAGGAGAGGATTGAAGATGATTAAATTCTTTTCTAGTCAAAATTAAATAAAAGGAGATTTAATCTTCCTCAATCCCTTTTGATCCATGTGCAACCGAACAAGGCCTAAAAGAGAGGGCTTGAGCGTATAGCCCCACACCACTAGCCATTTACTACCTGTTCTACCTATCAGGTGTCATACAAGACCATTCGGTATGATTAGCGGTGTACTGTTGACTAGGAGCAAACCTAAGAAATTCTGAACGCTTGTATGAAAATTCTGATTAAAAAGAGAAAACTACCATAGCACTCTCTATTAGAAATTTCTTTGAATAAATCCTAGAAATTTCACAATAGGTTAGTGTGTACATGCACTATTTAAATTTTAAAATAACCTTGATGAAGATATAATATTTACCATATATGTGCTGCTTGTAGAGATTTAGAGATTTCCCTAGTTCAAAAATTCCTCATTTAAAACTACTTAGAAAGTCAAATGTTCAAAAAAGGAGTAAAAGACTGGACATATATAGGGCCCACATGGCATATGAAAACCAATTTAAACTACTGGGCACCGACAGACACTTTAGGGGAGAGACTATCCGATTTATATCCAGTATTCAGGTTTGAAAACATTTTCAAAGTCAACGAGATGTTAGAGAGGTAAACTGGATTTTACCTTTCTATATAAAAACAGTTATAACATAAAAATAAAAACAGAAGGATGACAAAGACCTCACTTATGTCTTACTCTCTATCAAAATATCAGTCGTGCATGTATTTCAAAATTTAAATTTTATTATCTTTAACTAACTACTAGTCTAATAGTTTGAAAAGTCTATATTATAAAATGACTATATTAGATTTGTGTTTAAAAATATGCTATAACAACCAAACATTAATTGACACAAATTACATAAGGTTATTCTCAATAAGAGTTTTATTATGTTATTTCTAACGCTACCAAATCATCAAGAGTGAGATAAAAATAAAGAATGAAACATGCATCCTCAATACAATGTTTCACTTCACGATCCTATAGGTTACCATATCAATTAAGTGTTTCATCTAATTGACAAATAGAAATGCATGGAGATGAAACAAATTGCCCTCAATTATGATTTCATATGTTTATGTGTTTTACAATGTCTTAGAAATGAGTTGACATGGTTCAATGATGATGAAAGTTCTTCCATCAATTTCATAATACATATGGTGTCATGTTATCTAGAAATCTGATATGGCACTTATAAAACTGAAAAAGCCTAATACCCCCTCACTCCCTCAGTTTCAAAATATAGTTCTTCTAGCCATCTTTTTTTTCCAACCACATTCAAATTAATGATAATGAATATAGACACACATATAACCTATATTCATAAGTTGGTTAATGAATATAGATTTAATCAAAAACAAATTATATTTTAGGATGGAGGAAGTATAAAAAATTAAAAGGTAAACTGAGAGCAAGAGAAGGGTGACTGCCAGGTAGCGCCGACCAGATTGTAGCTGATAACTAACGAAGTCTGTCCGTCCATAGTAAATACTTTATCTATGACTTTAAAGTGCCTAAATATATGACTTCTATACATAGATATATACTACATCTAAATATTTAATAAGTAATAAAAATATATAATCTAAAAAGAACTAAACGTTCTGTAATTTAAAATAAAGGGAGTAAAACAGAGAGACGACGATGATAAGCTAAAAACACAGCACGTGCTTAATTAGATCGACGGGGACTAAACGAGGCGGCCGGCCGGGTTCCGTACACGCAAGGCAGCACCATGATGGATTGGGTTCGCGTCGTGTCCGTCCGTCCACTCCAGTCCAGACTCCACGATGATCCGATGCGATGGATCCGCCCGCATGGACCGGTGGACGATCGGGAGCGGAGCGGAGGAGACCTTTTTGTGAGTTGCTTTCACCCGATTCCGGTTTCGTCCCGTCAAATCGGCAGCCGCGCGATGGTCCCGTACTTTCACCAAATCTCGCTCGATCAATCTGAGATTGACGGCTGGGTCCGGCGGGAGGATATCTGGCAATGGATACCCGTTATTTAAAACTCGGTGAGTTTTTTCTCTGTTAGAACTAGTTTAGGAACCTCAATTTTCTAAGGGATTTCTATTTTTCCACCATGAGAAAATAGAAATCCCTTCGAAAATTGGGATTCCCAAACTAGTCTTTAGGGTATAGATTTAGGTTAATTTATCCACACATGAGTTTATTAATAGGTTTACCAACTGGTATATTAGACATGGATTTAGGCTAATTTCTCTACCTATGAACGTATTAATGGATTCAAATGGAAACCTAATAAATATGTGGGCATTGATTTGTTCTTCCACTACGCATACCGATAAACACATGGGTTTCTAAAACCCTCCTTAAAATCAACATAACTTACAAATATGTCTCATAATATTATTAATTAAATATGTTCTAGTTAAAATAAACTCCCTGTAACAAAGTTTAAGCTAAAATTAGTTATCACATGTTTCTTTTAACCTGTCTTATTAATATACTGACTTTCATTTACATGATAAATTGTTTTTTATGTTGATGTTAGTGGGTATAAGAAACTCGTTGGGTACTCGAAACCCGTATGAGTATGGGTTTGAGCAAAATTTTATACCCGTCATTGGGATGGGGTTTTTAGTGGGCATATTTTTGCTTCATGGGTATGTGTTGAGTACCATATCTGCCACCTGGAAAAGGCCGAACAGTCTGGGATGCGGACGGCCCGCCCTTAGGCGCGGACACTCTGCGAGGTGATTAGATCAGGCGAGATTAACCCCTTTTCCATGTGTGTTTATCCATCTAAACTCACGGATTCTATTGGGGATGCCTAGGAACGAGTCCAGATCTCTTCTTTATATATATATGAAGTGGTACGACCGATTGTAGGTACCAACAATCGAACCAAATCAATATAACTTCCGTTCCTTTACTTTTTGCCATAGGAGTAGCCACTAACATAGCTTTCTTCATCTCAATCTTCACCTCTCTTCGACGTCGTCTAGATGCGTCTTGGGTGGCCTACCGATTCCAAGACAAACTCTAGGATTACTCCTCCCTGATGGAGTCCCTTCTGAGAGGCGAGGTGTTGTTGGCGAACGGCGCCACCCTGCGCACATGTAGACCGTACAACCACTAGGCGCAGACCGCCTGACTCGACATAGGGAAACCCGCTCCTGCTGCCAGGTCGTGGACCGTCCGGGCCTAGGTCGCGGACCGTCTGCGCCGTCACAGAGAGCCCGCCAAGCAGAACATCTCTCAGTGATTGGCGCCCAGATCCACGCCAACACACTTTTTGGTGACTCCGCTGTGGAACTAAGATTAGATCTATCAGATCGGCCCCATATGATTGATTCAAAGAATAACTCTGATATCTCCCGTAGCAATATCATCAAACCGACCACATATAGCCTATTGAATGAAGAATATCATAGGCTAGAAGACACTAGGAAAAAAGAAGCAGCCAGAAGTCGACGAGTTGTTCTTGGCTGATTTCAAGGTCGACCGAAACCAGAAGCTCATCTGACAGAGGGTATACATCCTGGCGAATCTTTGACCCACTGCACTCGGACCCACTGTAAGTAAATCCGATGACATCCAAGCTCTTCAAACTTACGTAGAAGAATAGCAGGAATAGATGCAACAAATCTTAGGTGATGTGCAAGAAGATTATAGGAGGCTAGTGAAGGATTATGGGGAGGCTGCAAATTTTTTTTGACCCCATAAACCAAGAACTCCTGCTGTTATTGGTCATGGGATTACCACTAGACATGTAGGGCAGCGGAAGCCGTCTCGATGAAGACGTACGCGTCTAGCAGTGCCGTGCAGTTGCCGGTGTCCTTCATGTCCTCATGTGGTTCATCCTAGTGCTCCAGATGCAGCACCTTCAAGGTATCCACACGTACAGAGAGGAAGCATCATATATTGAACTGCTAGGTTCGCGACGGTGGCTTGGCGAGGGTGAGAGGGGCATGGTTGCTAGTTTGCTGGTCATGAATTAGGGTTAACCCTAAGCACGCTCCCACCTCTCATTATATTTTGGTGGGCTTCTTACTCTGAGGCCACTATCAACCCTAACACCCAGTCTAATTTCGGATTCAATTTGAGTTATGCTTTCTTCCCCTTAAGTGTGTGACCCTATAGGTTCACATACACATAGACACGACCCGAGTACTCTTACTTGGCCCAATAATTGACAGCGGCCACTAGCAAGACGTGGCAACTCCTAAGCGCACGTAAAGATCATATCAGACGAACCATTACAACATTACGTACATATTGTTCCCTTTGTCTCACGATATTTGGTCTAGCTCTAAGCTGACCTCTCTTTCTCGATATTGTGAATTGGAATCCTTTCAATGGTTGACACTTAACCCTAGCATGGCCATGCATTTCTTGAGCCAATCACTCGAGGGGCCTAGAGATATCTCTCAAGAAGAGAGGGACAAATTCCATCTTGACTGACCATGCCTCATAGCATGCTTTCTGACAAACTCAAGGCTATCTTTATAACTACCCAACGTTTGACAGTCCCTAAGTAGGCCAATTCACATCTTGAGAACATGCGACAATCTCAGGTCTAACGACATAGTGTACATGTTGCAAAAAGAGAACTATATTATAATATCTCATGTTGGGTCTGTCCAGCCTCATGTCATACATGCACCCACATTATTAGTTTTGACATCTCCATGTCTATAATTTGTGAAATATAGTCATCAACTAATACATGTGCTAGCCATCGACTCTGACTAGGGACATCATTTAGAATAATCATACAAGTAAAAAATCTCACAAATAATTCACAGAATTGCTAATCAATACAAGGTGTCTTTCATGGATTTTCAATTAAGTAATTATATATATCATGGATACAAAGAAATATGCTTAGCTCTATGATTATCTCTAGGGCATATTTCTAACAGCTAGCGCATGCGTTTGATAAATATGCCATTGCTAATTTTCCATCACATGATGTTGAAACTAAAGAAAACTCACAAGATCCATTGGCTGCAAACGGGCATGCCCAATCCCAGTCACTTTATGGAATGCCAATGAACTCTTACACCGAACATCCACATCCTCACCGACTATGGGTGTAACACCCTGAATTTGGGGGTATAAAATTTCTTTCTAATTACCTACCAAATTCAGGTGTTACACTTCTCTCTCTCTAGTTCCTCTCTCTCTCTCCTTTCCTTTTGGGTACATTTAGCTTAATTAGTGAGGGATTAATTATTTTATTTTATCAAAAACAATATGAGTCATGAAATGTTGCATCATACTGAGCTCCAATTATTCTTTGAATTGTTGCACATGTTTGATTTAGTTTGAATTTGAAACTTGGTTTGAATTTGAATAGAAAACCCTAGAGAAAATAAATAGAAAACATTATAATTTCCCTAGAAAAAGGAAAAGGCCATTTCAGCCTAGCCAGCCCAGCGCGGCCGCGCGCGCGCCCGCGTCGCCTGACAGGTGGACCCCACCTGCCAGCAACCGCCCGCTTTCGCGCACGCGCTCTCTCTCTCCCTCTCTCCCTCCTACTGCCCAGTGGGCCAGGTCTGTCGGCGCTGTTTCCCCTCGCGCTCACGCACGTTCTCTCTCGCTGCCCCGCGGACCCCACCGTCAGCCCCCTCAGCTTCCCTAACCTATCGCCCACACCCCCCCGCCGTGGACGCGCCCACATTCACGCTTTCCCTAGCCACCTCCGCACGCCCCGACCCCCTTTAGAGCCCGCACCTCGCTCGCCCACTTCCCCCAGCTCATTTGTGCCCTCGGCTGAGCACTCTCGCTCTCTCTCGCCCTACGCGCATGCCCAGTCAGTTTTGCCGCTTGACGTGGTTTCACCGCCGTTCTGCGGACGCCGTAGAACCTCCCACCGTGTCTTTTGCCCTGGTAAGCTCCGCCTTATCACCCGCCACTTGGAACGCCCCTCGATTCGCCCTTTCCCCCTCTGGTTCGTCTGGTCCACTCTCACCGGAGCGTTTCTTGCGCAGCCGAAGGGCCGCCACCATCGACCCACATCCTCGCCGCGTCCTAGGCTTCGTTCGTGAGCCCCTTAGTCTCCACTCGAGGTAACCGTCCTAATCTTGCCCTTATTTTCCCCTGCCGTGTACTTTCTCGCCCGTGATTGCTCGTCGGGGTGTCTCCGGTCCGCCGAGGACTCCCCCTTCGCCGCCCAGTCGCCTCACCCCTGTTCCTATTACCCCGATCCCACCATAGTGTTCGCTAGGTCCTCCCTAACCTCCCTGGCCATCTAGACCACCCTTAGCGCCCCTAGGAGCCCTTGTCCACTTCGCCGCCGCCGGCTGCGCCGTCGCGGGTGCGAATGGTGCCGCCCCTGGTCGGCCGGAGAGGACAGTGTCTTTAGCGCAGATCCTAACCGTCCGATCTTCATAGGATGGTCCGGATGCACGGATAACGTTTCGTGTGGACCATGGAACCGGAGCCGTTGATCCACGATCTAGCGGCTAGCGCGCCCCGCGCTCTCAGTCCCCCGCTAACCCATGGGCCCCGTGCGCTAGTGCCTCAGCCCTCCCCTACCCCACCTGTCAGTCGCGCCTACGCGCCCGCACCCGCGCACTCACTCGTGGGATTTAATCTCAGCCGTTCGCTTCTGATCGTGCGGTCCAGATTACCCGATACCCCTTGATGTGGCGGTTTTGCTTAAGAGACCCTCGGGTTTCCGAGAATCAACCCGCCGTCCTGCGATTTAGCCTGCAGGCCCCTGACTTCTTTTAAACAGACCCCTGAACTTTTAAATAATCACAGAATTGGGCTTAGTTTCATATTGTAAACTTTAAAACTTGTTTATTTCATATCGTTTTTATATGAACTCCAAATTTAGTGGTTTAAATTGCAAAATGTTCATAGAAATATTCTTTGTCCAAATAAATTATAATCACCCACAGTCTGTGCACTTTAATTTTATGCCTAGACTAGAGGTTAAGTTTATGTAATAATGTGTTTTGTTTAATAAAATAAATAAAAAGAAAATGCTAATGGTACTTAGATGTTTAATTTTGTGAGATTAATAAAATGTTGTGTATGAATTGATTCCTGGTATAATTTTGTGTCTCACTAATTAGTGGCACTAAACTAAATGGTCCATAATATCTAGGGAATCGCTGATCTCTAATTATATTAAACCCTAGCATTTAAGTCTACCCTATATGTTCTTAGTGTTTTATCAAACTTGTTTTCACTTGATTGTACATGTTTGGTGTGCTATTCATTTGTACTTTTCTAAATGTATTGAATGTATAATCGCTTTATTTAGACAACGAGCAGCCCGTGGTTCCTGAGTGTGTTGCCGAAGATCTTCCTGAGCAACAACCTGGTGAAGGCAAGTGTACTCTGACCTATTATGTCCTACATACTTTATAATTCACCGTCCCGCATTACATTATTGAAACCTAAGGATTGACTAGTCTGTATTTACTTATCATTGTCTACCTTTTGGGTTATCATGGTTAGCTTTATGCTATTGCTTTACTTTAATCAATGAACATGATGTGAATATTTATGATACAATGATGTTATCCCAATGATGATTTTGTGATACTTTAGGGGACTCAGGCCATTTTTTGAGTACCTCTCCGTAAGGACCTGTTTGGGGAGTGACAACCCGGTATAACAGTGCAACCACGAGGGTGGAATGGGATGCCCTTAGCTGATTAATTAGTGGAACCAGAGGAGTAGTTGGCTTTACCATAGGGCCGTCAATGGGGTTTGGGCACAGTACTTGCTCTGTTGAGGCTGGTTGCAGAGGTTCTTGATTTGGTTTTGTTAGTCACCCTTCCTTTGGGGAGAGGTACTGTGTTTATCAAACCGGAGAAACCTAACAGGCGGCTATGACCTCTGGGAAATCTTTGTAAAGGCTACATAGTGATACTCTATCGGGCCACCTAGGTAGTGGTCAATGGAGATTGGCTCTTTCTGGGTAGAATGGGAATCACGGTTTGTGGGTAAAGTGTGCGACCTCTGCAGAGTGTTAGAAACTGGTATATCAGTCATGCTCACGGTTAAGAGCGGCCTTGGGATCTTCTTTGATTAGAAGAACTTTAGTTACTTTTATGATGATGATTAATGATGATGGTATAATTATGATCTCTGGTATTTCCTCTTGGAGGGAGTGCTTTTGGGTAATAACTAGGTTTATTACAAAAACTTAGCTCTACTAATAGTAATAAATACTTGACCAACTAAAAGCAACTGCTTAACCTTAACTCCACATATAGTTAGTCCACTTCAGCCAAACGAGACATTTGTTGAGTACGTTGATGTGTACTCACCATTGCTTTACAAACCACCCACCCCCAGGTTGTCCCCACTGTACTCAGTGCTCAGGAGGAGATGCTGGCAACATGGAGGATTTTGAGGAGTTTTAGGACTACGACGAGTTCTAGTTTTTCTTAGTGGCAAACCCCCAGTCAGCTGCCTATGAAGGCCTTATCTTCTACGTTTCGTATTTTCTACACTTTGATGTTAATGACTATGTTATAGACTCGGTGGATGTCTTGGACATCTTGTTGTAATAAATTACTTTTCCGCTATTTACTTTGAGTAATGTGTGACGATGTCCAATTATGTAACCGCTGTGTATGTGAGTTTCTGATCCTGGCACGTACATGGTTCGCATTCGGTTTACCTTCCAAAAACCGGGTGTGACATAAGTGGTATCAAAGCCTTGCTGACTGTAGGACCGCTAACCTAGACTAGAATGGTCGCCCTAAGGACTATAGACCCATACTCTTACCTTGACCTTAGTGTCATTTCAAAAGTTGGTCATCTTGACCAATTCTATATTATTACTCATCTCACAAAATTTTGTCTCACTTATCTTTCTGTTTACTTGCTGGTCTTATAGTTCTACTCTCACTATTGTGCTTACGATGTCTTTTGTAGATGGCTCGTATTAGATGCACTGCACGTAAGTCAGTGATCCCCTTTTTGCCTTCTCGCCTAGCGGAGCGCCCATTGCGTCACACAGTGCTAGGTCAGTCCAGTCACCTGGAGAGACTGCATCGTTGCCTGCCCGAGGAGCAGGAGCGCCGACGCTAGGAGCAGCATGACTCTTCCCCCTCACCTTAGCAGGAGGTGGAGTCTGGGAGGCAGCCTTCCCCTGCACCTCAGCCAGAGATGCCCCCTGCAACACCATAGGGCATCCTGGCTGCTAGAGGAGACCCTGACGGAGACAATGATGATGCCGATGGTAGTTCGAGCCACAGCACGGAGCTCTTAGAGGAGAAGGAGCCAGAGGGATGGATCGCTAGATCCATTACTCGCAACGCCGCTCGCGGGTGTCACTTCCACGACGCTCTCGACACCTTGCTGTGTCGGGCCTTCGACTAACACACTTGGTCCATTGAGTACCGTCGTGTAGTCTATCAGCATTGTCGCGGGTTATACCCGGACCAGTGGGAGGCTACTTGCTTGGTGCGCTGTCCGGAAAATGATCTCCAGGGTGCAGAGGCCTTCTCAGAGCACTATTCTATCACTGAGAGGGATACCGCCAAGGCAGCCATGCAAGATGTAGCACGATGTGCACTTTCGCAATATTGCTCGTTGTTCAGCGGGGTAGCTGATGGCCTTGACCTAAAGTACTACCCTCGCCATTCGACTAGAAGTGCTGGAGGTGTGATTGTCTCGCCCGTTGGTGAGGGCAATCCCAGGTTGAACAGCATGGTCAACTTGGTCGCCGTGCTCAACACCGAGCTGGACCATGCCCTTGACGAGTTGGGCAAGGTTCGGGTGGAGGTTGTGGAATTGCGTGCTGATTGCGCTGTTGGGGCCATGCTTCGTTGCGCCGAAGGTCTTACACGAAGAAGCAGCTTCGGCTGAGGTTGTCCCCAGGAGATGGCCGAAGGTTCCTTTTTATGGAGCTTCGGCGTTACAAACCGACATAGAGATAGAATGACCTTTTTATCCATAGAGGTCTGAGTTAATGTTGTAAACTTTTGTAAGGGGCATAATTGTAATTCGTCACAGGCTGCGTCCTGTGTCTATAAATAGATGAACAGTACCCCTGTACTGTTCACGCGAACCTGTCATTTGCCTTCGCATCACACTTGTATTTTCGCCTTCTTCAGGACCGAAGGTACATTTATAATTTGAAGTCATTTATATTCGTCCATGTTAATAAAAATGGAAATGATTCTATGATAACATTTAAATGATTATTTTATACCTCATGATTTATATGAATACTTCGTCCCTCGTTGTTATGCTTACGAAGGTATGTCCTTCGTAACCTTCGTCCGAAATTCTTTATATCCTGAAAGGATATAATGTTGTGGAGGACGAAGGACCTTAACGCTTAACATTTTCTGTGTTGCCTTGTTCTTAACCCGAAGCATTTGAGAACAAGCCCCCAACATGCGCAAAAACGCCACTATTTGGATGGTGGTTCTCCCGCCCCTGTCGGGATTCAACACCCTTACCGTTCATTGCCCCATGGTCGCTTCGATTATGGTACCCCTGACTACAGGACCCAAATAGATTTGGATCCCTAGATCGACGGAGTTGGAGTCTGTAATAATGATTAATTCAGTATCTTAGTCTTAGTCAGTCTTAGTTAGAGTTAGTTTGCTTATGATATGTTTGGATGCTTGTCGTGATGAACTTGTAATAAAGTTGGATCTTTGTAATGATTGTCACCAAGGTGTGGGCATCCCCTACCACTTGGTGTAGCTATTAATAAAATCAGTTATTTAGTTGGGTAATCCCTTTATTTCCACTTCTCTCTTTATCTGAGAAGCTGTCAGTGAAGATGATCAATTATTCAGTGCTGTGAAGATTTCCCTATCTTTTCTTATGCTGAAAGACTGCAAAGTTGGAGCTGATGTGTGTGTGTGGTTTCTATAGATGTCTGAGAACAGGCGCCGAGGTGCAAGGCGTGCTTAGCCGAAGCAATAGGCACCCCAGGAGGAGGCAGCTCAGCAGCAGCAGTTGCCACCGCCACCCTCGATGACCGTTGAGCAGATGTTCCTGATGCAGACCCAAGCAGTCCAAGAAATTGGTTAGACCTTAACAGCAATGCAGTAGGTGCAGCAACAGCCACCCCCACCTCAACCCCAAGTGCAAGTTCAGATGCCTCAGGTGCCCAGAGATAAGCGAGCAGAATTCATGAGGGGGCATCCCCCTGTCTTTGCCCATTCTACTGATCCCATGGACACCGAAGATTGGCTGCGTACTGTGGAGCGTGAGTTGCACACTGCTCAGTGCAATGATCATGAGAAGGTTCTATATGGTCCCCGTTTGCTAAGGGGAGTAGCATAGTCCTGGTGGGAGTCTTAGCTCACCACCCATGTCGACCCTGAAGCCATCATCTGGGAGGAGTTCAGGGACAACTTCCATCGCTACCATGTGCCTGAAGGACTGATGATAGTAAGGAAGGAAGAATTTCTAGCATTGAAGCAAGGCCCCCCTGTCTGTCAGTGAGTACAGGGACAAGTTTCTGCAGCTATCACATTACGCCCCAGAAGATGTCAACATGGATGCTAAGAGGCAGTACCGTTTTCTGAGATGTTTGGTTGACCCCCTCCACTACGAGCTGATGAACCACACTTTCCCCACCTTCTAGCATTTGATCGATAGAGCAGTCATGACTGGAAGGAAGTGTCGGGAGATGGAGGACAGGAAACGCAAGATTGGTAGATCTTAGGCTGGGATTAGTAGTCGCCCCCGCTACTTAGGCAACCCACCCTGACCATTCAAGCAAGGTCACCAGCACCAGCATCAGCGTCAGCACCACCACCAGCAGTATCAGAGGAAGTTTCCTCAGCAGCAACAGCAGTACCGTTAGAACAACCTGTAGGGAGGAAATCAGTACCAGCGTCAGAACAACCAGGCAACTCGCCTTCCTACCCCAACAACTAACCAGAATAACCAAGCAGCTCTAGCGCAAGTAGGAGGCCATGCATGCTTCTATTGTGGAGAACAAACACTGGGCAAAGCACTGTCCAAAGAAGATAACTCGGCAGCCTCCAACAGTCAACCTTCAGCAAGACAACGAGCACCACAGCAAGCACTAGGAGGCCGTGGTCAGGCTTACAACCGTGGAAAGGTGCACCACCTGGAGGCCGAAGCAATCTAGGATGCTCATGACGTGGCAGTAGGTATGTTTCTAGTCGAATCCCATCCAGCAAAAGTATTATTTGACACTGGTGCCACACATTCTTTTGTTTCTACATCATGGGTAGAAGCACATAACACCCCAATAGAATCAATGTTTCCACCTTTAAGAGTTAATTCAGTGGGGGAAAAGTTCAGTCCGATAGGATGTGTCCGAATCTAAGGATTGAAATAAGGGGATAGACTTCCCTGCTAACCTAGTAGTAATGGGTACTCAAGGGTTAGATGTCATCCTAGGGATGAATTGGCTATACAAGAACAAAGCCACTGTCAGTTGTGACAAGAGAACAATCAAGTTGGTGTCCCCATCCGGAAAGGAAGTGGTAACTAAGTTGTACTTGCCTGAACTAGAAGAAGGAGCCTGCCACTATTTGTTAGTAGATGACAAGGAGGCCAACCCAATTGAGGATATTAGAATTGTGTCAGAATTTCCCGATGTGTTTCCTGAGGAGTTACCAAGCATGCCACCTGAAAGGAAGGTTGAATTTGCTATAGAGCTTATCCCAGGCACCACCCCAATTTCTAAGAGAGCTTATGGAGTGTCTGAACTAGAATTGGTAGAACTCAAGAAGTAGATTGATGAGTTGTTGGAGAAAGGCTACATCAGACCAAGTACCTCACCTTGGGTAGCCCCAGTGCTATTTGTGGAGAAGAAGGATGGAACAAAGAGGATGTGCGTTGATTACAGGTCCTTGAATGAAGTCACTGTCAAGAATAAGTACCCCTGCCCTGAATTGAAGACCTATTCGATCAGTTGAGAGGAGCCAGTGTGTTCTCAAAGATAGATCCGAGGTCAGGTTACCATCAACTCAGGATCCTATGACGGAACCTCCCAAGGTATTAGGCCCACATATAGTTGTCCTTGTCCTAAGGACCTCGAGCAACCCTGTATATGCACATAATCACTCAACAAGTTCGGTAACCTGTATCCTCATCATTTTGCCCAAGAGCGCTTCACCCGTCATTCAGACATTACATCACAACACCGGAGTAAAGAAATAGCGGAAGCAGATTATAATATCATAATTTACATTAACAAAATATGGAGAGAGTGGTACTTATTACAATACCAGGGTTATGAGTGCATAAGTATTATTACAAACCAGGGAGGCAAAACACCCTCCCGCACAAAATTTTAGTGTTTTCAAATCGGGAGGCCAACATCCTCCCGCGCACACGATCATTGCTTGGGCTCCTCCTTAGGTATCACCTTTGAGCAGAAACAGCAAAACTCTGCTGTTTCCTCACCTACAACAACATGGGTTCGAAAACCCTGAGTACGGAGTGTACTTTCGCAAGTCTTACCTGACAAAAGAAAACGACTCTTAAGGATATGCTGGTTTGAGGGAGTCAAGGTAAGGCTTATCAAGGTTCAATGACTCTGTTTGCAGAAAAGCTTACTATGAGTGGATCCTTAAAAATTCATTTTACTTGTCAGGTTAAGTAAAGTTACATGCATCTAGAGTTCTTTCTATCCTAGTTCAAGCACTTGGCCTACACTAGCCGTCTTTTTATCATCCCATCAGTTCACTGGATTGCTACGTGTAAGTCAGTGACCAAGTCTTCATGTCCGAGAAGTACAACGATCTGAATCGATCAATACCCAGCTGGGGATCTCCAACCACACAACATATGTAGCACCAAACCCTTGCATATGTCAACTCCCCACCGGGTCTCTCAAGACCAGACCGGGTTCACGCCAACTGAGAGCACAGATACACCACCGTCTAGCCTCATACCACAGAGGGTACATGCTACTCTCGCCATCTCTCCACTCCCATTGTGTGTTGGCCTTTCTGGTATTGGTCTGCCCGAGGCAAAGCTTACCCATGACGAGGCATGTGGCCAGTTAAAGGGTCCTCGATCATCAAGCCTACATCGACACGGTCCTTAATCGACTCAGACGGAAACACTACACTGAGACTTCCTTCTCGTGCAAGTCACCCGCCCGGTCTCAGCTTTATTATTTAAAATCCAAATTTGGTACCTATCAGAGGTACATCTTTTCCGATGTTGAACCCATCACGGCCATGATGGATTCACCATCCAATACTTTTCTTTTGAAAACTTCCCATCCCATCTGAAGCATCATCTTGGTTTTAAAAACAAACCATTGTGTTTTCTAAGGCAAGACTAAGCATCAGAAAACTTTTAAGTAAAATAGGTATCAAGGAAGGGTAAACAGTTGCAAGGAAGGAAATGCATCAGTTGTTTATCAACCACTCCTATTACCTAATGCATCATTTTAAGTGATAAAGAATTTTTTTAAAAACACAAGGAAAGGGTAAATGCACCGGGGCTTGCCTTGTGTTGTAGGGGATTCGGGATCGGTTCCACAAATATCAAAATAAAAACTGTTCCCGGCAGGTGGAGTCTCAGCTTGTGGTGCAGTTTCTTCTTCTTCGACAATTACTTCTTCTTCGTTTTCTATACATAACAGTACATATACATGAATGCTCATGTGATGCTATGAATATGCAGTTATAATAGAAACACATCAAGTTATATCTTGAATACAACCTTCCTTCACGGTACACCTAAGTCACTAGGGTTTTCTGAGTCAGTACTCTATTAGGATTAAGCAAATTCTACCTTAGGAAGCTAGGGTTTTGGGTTTGAGATCAAACAATGTCCAAAACATGCCAAACTTTACCCAAAGGCTTTAATCACTAAAATAAGCTTTCTCAAAAAGTTTTATGATTTTTGGAGTTATCAATTTAATTCTAAAATTCCAAAAGACTCAGTTTAGGCCTTTTTAAATACTAGATAATTCATGGTTGGGACTAAAAATCTTGGAACTATTTTTATTAAATACTAGGGGAATTTAGGAGTCTAGTAAAATTGGTCCCATATTTTTATCATTTTTCTAGAATTTCCTATGGATTCCCAAACTTAATCAAAAAAGAAAAAGAGAAACTATCAACATGGTTGGGCCGAAACCAGCCCAATTGGCCCATGTCTACACAGAATTCGGGCGCACCCGCTACCGCCCGGTCAACTTTGCGAAAAGGCCCTTGATCATTCAAATAACCGATGAAGAACCCCTAGCCTCTATTCACTGTCTCTCTAACGTTTGCATAGAGGCCCTCCGACTTCTGTTTCTTCTCCAAACCAAACCTTGGCAATGATGTGCTCGCCGTCGGCCATCTCTTTGCTAAGACTCGCCATGAACGGCATCGACTGACCAAACTAAGTGTCGGACTAGCGCCCCGACCCCATACAAATCTAAGCCCTGCCTTAATTGCACCATTCCAGCCCAAGGTTCTCCCACCCGCGACGACGGTGAACTTCACAGACAAATCGAGGTGTTCCAGACAATTGAGCATGGTCTAGCTTAATGGGTTTAATCGACAAGCATCACTAGTGAATAGCAGTGTTGAAACATGAACAAAGATAACAAGAACAGACCTAGAATTGGCGGTCCACGGCGCGACGACACACGGAGGCGCGGAGAAGTGAATTGGGGGAAATGCGAAATTGGGGCACGGTGGTGCACGATAGGAGCTAGCTGGGGATCGGTTGGACGCGTAACTAAGAAGCGGAGCAGAGGGCATCCTCAATTTATAGGTCCCGATCGAACTGGACAAGAATTTTAGGATTGAGATCACGGTTATCCGGCTAGGATATTTCACAGTGGCTTGCTCACCGTGGCGCACAAGAGAGAACTGGCCTGCAGACGATAACCGGTGCCTTGCCACGACCCTTATGACGTAGAGGAGTGGTTATTACGTGTCATGGCCAGAAAAACGATGAGCTCCGGTGATGCCAGCGCGACTGACCGTGGCGGGACACGACGGCCGGTCCGGCCAGCGACTGGATTCACCCCTCCCCGGATATTTTCACCCCGCCTCGACGTAATCTACTCCTCCCACAGTGCGAATCTCCTAGGTGGGCATGAATTGTGGCCGCAGATCACCGGCGTTGAGCTCATGGCACTGGAGATCTTTTCTAGTCACTGTACCATGGTAATCTTCATCAGAAGTTCTGACAACACGATTTGGAGAGCTTCATTCTCTAATTTGTATGTGACAATGTGTTAATCCATCCGTAACAAAGTTGTTGCCCTATAATCCTTCTTTGATTTTTCTATAGCATCCACAATCAAAAAATCACTGGATCCTACTCAAAATTGATCTCAAAGTTTTGCCAATGTCGCTGGTGGTCATGATTCAGTCATCAGTGGTGACTGACAGTCCATCTTTAGGATGGTTTATCTCCAGTTTTTATACAACATCAAGGCTCAATCACTTAAGCAAAGTTGTTCTCCTATCATAGTTCTACAATTTTGATGTATTGACCTAGGGCAAAATCCTCATGAATTCAGAGATATAGAGCTCCAAAGTTGCCTCAATCACACTGAAATTAAGACTTAGCCACTTAGGGTTTCTTGGGCCTTTTTGCAAATAAGTCCTATTTTCTCCACACTGCTTGAAAATCCTCCAATGTGAAAGTTACTTGGTTTTCGATATTCTATCACTTTGATATTTGCACTTTGGTCCAAAAGTGCATAGAATTTGCATTTACCCCCCTAGGGTACAAATTAGGGTTTTCTAGGGTTTATTCTAGGGTTTTGAGCACTCTAGGGTTTTTGTGTCACTTAAGTTCACCAAATTTGATATCTTGTGAATATTTCCAATGACTTTTGAGATTTTACTCATTTTGGCTTACTACTACCCATATGCCCTAATCCTAGGGTTAAGTACCCTACCCTAGGGTTAAGCACACTTCAAGTCACCACATCACAACTTGTTTTGATCCTGTACCTAGTGAATGCATTCTAGGTGTGACAAACAAAATGAAATGTCAATGCATATGATGTCATGCTCAAGTTTTAGTGCCAGTAACACTAGGGGTGTTACATCCTTCCCCCATAAAAGAATCTCATCTTGAGATTTAAGATCCTAGGGTAAGTAGTGGAAAAGGAAACACGTCATATTTTTATTTCCTTATTTGTCTTACAGAGCAGGGAGTGGTATGGGGTTTATTCTAACTTTACAATCAGATGTACACATCTTACAAGTTACATGAAGCTTAAAACCTAGGAAAATTCTTTTCCAAGAAATCTTGAGTCTCCCATGTAGCTTCATCTTCATTATGCAGGTTCCATTGTACCTTATAGAACTTAAGGGTCCTTTTTCGAGTGATCCTGTCCTTCTGATCCAGAACTCGAATGGGATGTTCTGAGTAAGTCAAATCTGGTTCCAAAGCAACATCCACCACCTCAATGGTTTGATCAGGAATTCGAAGGCACTTCTTTAATTGAGATAAATGGAACACATTATGTACTGCAGACAATGTTTCTAGCAGTTGAAGTCGGTATGCCATTGGTCCGCATTGCTCAAGAATGGAAAACGAACCAATGTATCGGGGTGCCAACTTCCCTTTTACCCCGAATCGATTAACACCCTTTATCGGTGATACTTTCAGGTATACATGATCCTTGACTTGAAAGAACAAAGGTCGGCGTCGTTTGTCCGCATAGCTTTTCTATCGAGCTTGAGCTTCTTTCAAGTGGTGCCTTATCCGCTGAACTTTTTCCTCTATTTCTTTGACTAGATTAGGCCGTTCTCTGGGTTCTGACCAATTTAAGGGTGTCCGGCATCGTCGCCCGTACAGTGCTTCAAATGGTGCCATCTTAATGCTTTCTTGATAGCTATTATTATAAGAAAACTCTGCCAACGACAGACAATCATCCCATTTCTATGGGAACTCCAGAACACATGCCCGTAGCATATCTTCAAGTATCTGATTTACTCTCTCAGTTTGTCCACTTGTTTGAGGATGATAAGCCGAACTGTGGAGTAACTTAATACCCAAGGACTTGTGTAACTATTCCCAAAACTTGGACACAAATTGTGGTCCCTGGTCTGACACTATTGTTTTGAAATTCCATGCAAACTGAGAATACGAGCAATATATATCAGGGCATAAGTAATGACTGGGTAATATGTCTTGACTGGTAGAAAATGGGCTACTTTTGTAAGCCGATCAATTACAACCCAGATAGAGTCAAAGCCTTTGGCTGTCTTGGGTAGTCCCACAATAAAATCCATACTAATGTCTTCCCATTTCCAAGTGGGGATGGGCAAGGATTGTAATGGTCTAGCGGTTTTCATGTGCACTGCCTTGACACGTCTGCAGGTGTCACACCTGGCCACATAGTGTGCAATTTCAATCTTCATTTTCGTC
Source organism: Zea luxurians (assembly GCA_029449295.1). Taxonomy (NCBI): domain Eukaryota; kingdom Viridiplantae; phylum Streptophyta; class Magnoliopsida; order Poales; family Poaceae; genus Zea; species Zea luxurians. The sequence goes on along the minus strand of JAOPSE010000060.1, from coordinate 4,171,206 downwards.
CACCAAAAATATTTCTTTAAGTCTTGATACATCTTAGTGCTCCCCGGATGAATGGAGTATCGGCTAAGATGAGCTTCGTCCAAGATTTGTTGGCGGACTTCAGCATCCTTTGGCACAACTATGCGATCTTTAAACCATATTACTCCTTGGATATCTTTTCTGAAGCACTTTGCTTTGTCGGCTTCCATTTTCTCACGAATGTACTTCATACCCTTATTGGCTCTTTGGGCATCAATGATTCTCTGTAGAAGAATTGACTCAAGCTTCAAATTCGCCAAGGTTCCTTGTTGTATCATGCTCAGGTTCAATTTTTCCATTTCTTGACATAGGGTGGTGTCAGGTGTTCGTATCGTAAGACAATGGCAGGAAGCTTTGCAACTCAATGCATCTGCCACCACATTGGCTTTTCCTGGGTGATAATGGATCTTCAAGTCATAATCTTTAATTAGCTCAAGCCATCTTCTCTGCCTCATATTCAGTTCTGACTAGGTAAAGATATATTTCAGACTTTTGTGATCCATATACACATGGCATATATTTCCTAGCAGATAATGACGTCATATCTTAAGGGCATGAACCACTATAGCTAATTCCAAATCATGAGTTGGATAGTGCTCCTCATGCCGACGTAATTGTCATGAAGCGTAAGCTATGACTCGACCCTCTTGCCTTAGAACACATTTGAGTCCGCTCCTTGATGCGTCACAATACACATCAAAAGGCTTTTTAATATCCGGTTGGGCCAACACCGGGGCAGTGGTTAACAACGCCTTTAGCTGCTTGAGGGCTTCATTGCATTTTGAGGACCAATCAAATTTTGTATCATTCTTCAATAAACTCGTAATAGGTTTAACAATCTTGGAGAAATCTGGAATGAATCTGCGGTAATATCCTGCCAGTCCAAGGAAACTTCGTACTTGGTGTACTGTAGTAGGTGGTTTCCATTCTAAAATATCCTTGACTTTGCTGGGATCGACCAAATCCCTTTAGCAGACAATACATGTCCAAGAAACTGGATTTCCTCCAACCAAAACACGCATTTACTGAATTTGGCGTACAACTGATGTTCCCTTAAGCGCGTTAGCACAATTCGCAGTTGCTTTGCATGCTCCTCTTCATTTTTAGAATAGATCAGAATGTCGTCAATGAAAACCACCACAAATTTATCCAACTCGGGCATAAATACCAAGTTCATTAAATATGTGAAGTGGGCTGGAGCATTTGTTAATCCGAAGGACATAACCAGATATTCAAATAACCCATACCGCGTGGTGAATGCGGTCTTGGGTATATCCTCGGGTCGAATACGGATCTGATGATAGCCTGACCTGAGGTCAATCTTGAAGAATACCCGAGCTCCAGTAAGTTGGTCAAATAAGATATCGATCTGAGGAAGAGGGTACTTGTTCTTGATGGTAACCTCATTGAGAGGTCTATAGTCCACGCACATTCGTAGTGTCTGATCCTTCTTCTTGACGAAAATTGCTGGACATCCCCATGGCGATGAACTGGGTCTAATGAACCCTTTCTCAAGCAAGTCTTGTAGTTGAGTCTTGAGTTCTGCCAGTTCATTTGGCGGCATTAGGTACGACCTTTTGGAAATAGGAGCTGTACCAGGCTTTAGTTCAATCACAAATTCCACATCCCTTTCGGGAGGCAACCCAGCCAAGTCTTTGGGAAAGACATCTGGAAATTCACATACCACCAGAATATTTTGGATTTCTTGTACGATAGCCTCATAAACTCGTCCAGATGCTTTGGCTGGGATAGCTACAGGGATGGACAATTGGATTTCCTCTTGACCATGACTTAATTTAATTGTTCTTAGGTCTGTATTGATGATGGCCTTATTTTGGGCTAACCAGTTCATGCCCAAAATTACATCTATGTCTTGCCCTTTTAAAACAATCATGTTTGTAAGAAGTTCCCGTCCGACCAATGTTACTGGTACGTGGAAGGCTACTTCCTTAGTAAATACCCGGCCCCCAGGTGAGTGGATAACAAATCCCTCCCTTGATTCAGTGCAATTTATGCAATGCTTTTCCACAAAAGTCTTGCTTATGAAGGTATGTGATGCACCAGAATCGAAGAGGATAGCTGCTGGGTGATTGGCAACAAGGAACGTACCCATCATCACCGGTTTGCCCTCCAGTATAGTAGCCACCTTGGTATAATAGACCCGTCCAGTTTTCTTGAAATTCTTGCCCGTTGAAGAATTGGCCGTATTCCCCTTTCCTTGACTTGAGTTCCCAGAGGTCTGCTAAGAGTTGGATTTATTTTGCTTTGGATAGGGGCAGTCCTTGATGAAATGTCCGGACTTTCCACAGTTGAAGCACCCACTAGAAGAACTGGGAAGGGCAGGGAAACGAGTACCAGGGGCACTTGGCTGGTTGGTAGGAGCAGGGGCAGTAGTGGGACGAATAAAGACAGGCTGCTTGAACGGATATGAAGGTGGGCAAGGCGAAGAACGATTTTGATTAAATGGTCGGATCACCAACCTGGTTCTCTTTTCAGGCCCTTGATTTGACCTTTCACCTCCAAACCCATTTGATTTTCCATGTCCCGCATTTTTGGCTTCCACTGCCAGTGCGGTATTAATAGCCTTGCTGTAGGTAAGGTCCAGACATGTCGCCATCTTCCGCTGAAGCCTATCATTGAGTCCCCTCATAAAACAATTCTTTTTCTTTAAGTCAATATCCACCTGGTTAATGGCATACTGAGAGAGGTGGTTGAATTTGTGGATATACTGCATCACCGTATCCCCTCCTTGCTTCAACCGGATAAACTCTTCTAGTTTCATCTAAAGCACTCCCTCCGGAACATAATGCTCTCGAAATGCCAGCTTGAATTCCTCCCAGGTAACCTGATGTCCAACAGGCTGAATTGCGGAAAAATTCACCCACCAAGTACTGGCAGACCCTCTAAGTTGTTGTGCGATGAACAAGGGCTTTTGCGTCTCCGTGCATCGAACCAACCCAAACTTCTGTTCCATTAATCTCACTCATTCATCGGCTTCTAAAGGCTCTTCTGCTTTAACGAAGAGCGGTGGTCGAGTCTCAGAGAATTCTAGGTAAGTAGTATCTCACGGTCCTTTAGGAGGAGCTCTTCCTCCGTGCGGTTGGTATTGGTTGGCCGCCATCTCGCACAAAAAGCGTGTATTAGCAGCGGTAGCGTTGACCAGGACAGCGATAGCCTCGGCCAAAGTAGGTGGTACTGGCGATGGGTTGGGAGTGTCCTCCCCACTGCGGGATGTCCCCGCACCATCATGTGCACGAGTCTGGGATGGCATCTAAGACAAAAGAACATTGGAAAATATTACATGCCAACATACACCATCATATTAGATTACTGAAATGTAATAATTATACAGACTCCATTACACAACTTGACTTCAATACTTATTTTACATATGTACAACACTTAGACTACACTATTCTAGTCTTCTTCATCCTTGGTTGTTCCATTGCCAGCTGCAGGAGGCCATTCGTCAGCAAGGTTCATGGAAGGAGGGGGCCTAAAAAGGTCCAACTCCCCATCAGGTCCTTCATTAGCTGTTCCCGATGGTCCAGCTCCCATTGCAGCAATGTCTGGTGGTACATCTGGGTGCAGCGGATCATACAGTACATGCACTTCTTCATGTAAAGTATTGCAGTACGCCTGTAGGTTTTCGAGGGACGTGCAGAGTTCTGCCACGCGAGCAAGAGCTTTTGCTTCGCAATCCCAAGCGAAAGAGCACGAGTTGACGGCCCAGTCGATGGCCGTATCACGTTCTGAAATTTCATAGTGCAGGCGACTCACTTCGGCTGACAGCTCCGTAATGCGGTGGCTATCCCGCTCACGTGCCCTATTCCTGTGGCGTAGTTCTGACCGAAGTTGCTCCACCCAGGCTTCTAGGTCTCCAATCGGGTCATTACTGCCATTGCTACTCCCTTCATGACAGGAGGCCAACTGATGTCGTGGCATCCCATGAGGTCCCGTCGATTTGCGCTGTGTAGTCTTAGTGCGTGCCATATCTCCATAAGAGGGGAAGATTTATTAGTATAGTTTTAAATATGATGCATGCATAATCTAATAGTTATGGGATCAACCTTCGTTGATCCCCCACTTCCTACACATATTGCACTCTGTTACCTGATTTTACAAGGTAAGGGACTAACAGAAAGTGATAACGTAAGAATGAAAGAATATTTCTAGGTAAGTGTTTGAAAATTCTTTTGAAGTGATACGTAATATTTGAGAAGATGGGCTTGGCTCCGATACCAGCTGTGACAGAACCTCCCAAGGTATTAGGCCCACCTACAGTTGTCCTTGTCCTAAGGACCTCGGGCAACCCTATAGATGCACATAATCACTCGACAAGTTTGGTAACCTGTATCCTCATCATTTTGCCCAAGAGCGCTTTACCCGTCATTCAGACATTACATCACAACACCGAGTAAAGAAATAACAGAAGCAGATTATAATATCATAATTTACATTAACAAAATATAGAGAGAGTGGTACTTATTACAATACAGGGTTATGAGTGCATAAGTATTATACAAACTAGGGAGGCAAAACACCCTCTTGCACAAAAGTTTAGTGTTTTCAAATCGGGAGACCAACATCCTCCCGCGCACACGATCACTGCTTGGGATCCTCCTTGGGTATCACCTTTGAGCAGAAACAGCAAAACTCTGTTGTTTCCTCACCTACAACAACATGGGTTCAAAAACCCTGAGTACGGAGTGTACTTTCGCAAGTCTTACCCGACAAAAGAAAAGACTCTCAAGGATATGCTGGTTTAAGGGAGTCAAGGTAAGGCTTATCAAGGTTCAATGACTCTGTTTGCAGAAAAGCTTACTATGAGTGGATCCTTAAAAATTCATTTTACTTGTCAGGTTAAGTAAAGTTACCTGCATCTAGAGTTCTTTCTATCCTAGTTCAAGCACATGGCCTACACTAGCCGTCTTTTTATCATCCCATCAGTTCACTGGATTGCTACGTGTAAGTCAGTGACCAAGTCTTCATGTTCGAGAAGTACGGCGATCCAAATCGATTAATACCTAGTTAGGGATCTCCAACCACACGACATATGTAGCACTTAACCCTTGCATATGTCAACTCCCCACCAGGTCTCTCAAGACCAGACCGGGTTCACGCCAACCGAGAGCACAGATACACCACCGTCCAGCCTCATGCCACGGAGGATACATGCTACTCTCGCCATCTCTCCACTCCCATTGCGTGTTGTCCATTCTGGTATTGGTCTGCCCGAGGCAAAGCTTACCCATGACAAGGCATGTGGCCAGTTAAAGGGTCCTCGATCATAAAGCCTACATCGACACAGTCCTTAATTGACTCAGACGGAAACACTACACTGAGACTACCTTCTCGTGCAAGGCAGCCGCCCGGTTTCAGCTTTATATATTTAAAACCCAAATTTGGTACCTGTTAGAGGTACATCTTTTTCGATGTTGAAGCCATCACGGCCATGATGGATTCACCATCCAATACTTTTCTTTTGAAAACTTCCCATCCCATCTGAAGCATCATCTTGGTTTTAAAAACAAACCATTGTGTTTTTAAGGCAAGACTAAGCATCAGAAAACTTTTAAGTAAAATAGGTATCAAGGAATGGTAAACAGTTCCAAGGAAGGAAATGCATCAGTTGTTTATCACCCACTCCTATTACCTAATGCATCATTTTAAGTGATAAAGAGTTTTTTTAAAAACACAAGGAAAGGGTAAATGCACGGGGGCTTGCCTTGTGTTGTAGGGGATTCGGGATCGGTTCCGCAAATACCAAAATAAAAACTGTTCCCGGCAGGTGGAGTCTCAGCTTGTGGTGTAGTTTCTTCTTCTTCGACAATTACTTCTTCTTCGTTTTCTATACATAACAGTACATATACATGAATGCTCATGTGACGCTATGAATATGCAGTTATAATAGAAACACATCAAGTTGTATCTTGAATACAACCTTCCTTCACGATACACCTTAGTAACTAGGGTTTTCTGAGTCAGTACTCTATTAGGATTAAGCAAATTCTACCTTAGTAAGCTAGGGTTTTGGGTTTGGGATCAAACAATGTCCAAAACATGCCAAACTTTACCCAAGGGCTTTAATCACTAAATTAAGCTTACTCAAAAAGTTTTATGATTTTTGGAGTTATCAATTTAATTCTAAAATTCCAAAAGACTCAGTTTAGGCCTTTTTAAATACTAGATAATACATGGTTGGGACTAAAAATCTTGGAACTATTTTTATTAAATACTAGGGGAACTTAGGAGTCTAATAAATTGGTCCCATATTTTTATCATTTTCTAGAATTTCCTATGGATTCCCAAACTTAATCAGAAAATGAAAAAGAGAAACTATCAATAGTGTTGGGCCGAAACCAGCCCAATCAGCCTAGGTCTACACAGAATTCGGGCGCGCCCATGACCGCACTGTCAACTTTGTGAAAAGGCCCTCGGTCATTCAAGTAACCGATGAAGAACCCCTAGCCACTATTCACTATCTCTCTGACGTTTGCACAGAGGCCCTTCGACTTCTGTTTCTTCTCCAAACCGAACCTTGGCAACGGCGCGCTCGCCGTTGGCCATCTCTTTGCTAAGGCTGGCCTTGAACTGCGTCGACTGACCAAACTAAGTGTCGGACTAGCGCCCCTGACCCCATATGAATCTAAGCCCTGCCTTAATTGCACCAATCTAGCCCTGGGTTCTCCCACCCACGACGATGGCGAACTTCACGGACAAATCGAGGTGTTCTAGACAATTGGGCATGGTCTAGCTTAATGGGTTGAACCGACGAGCATCACTAGTGAATAGAGGTGTTGAAACATGAACAAAGAGAACAAGAACGGACCTAGAATTGGCGGTCCACGGTGCGACGACACACAGAGGCGCAGAGAAGTGAATTGGGGGAAATGCGAAATTAGGGCGTGGTGGTGCACGATAGAAGCTAGCTAGTGATGGGTTGGACGCGTAACTAAGAAGCGGAGCATAGGGCATCCTCAATTTATAGGTCCCGATCGAACTGGACAAGAATTTTGGGATTGAGATCAAGGTTATCCGGCTAGGATATTTCACAGTGGCTTGCTCACCGTGGCACACAAGAGAGAACTGGCCTGCGGTCGATAACCGGCGGCTTGCCACAACCCTTACGACGCGGAGGAGTGGTTATTACGTGTCACGACCGGAAAAACGATGAGCTCCGGTGATGCCAGCGCGACTGACCGCGGTGGGACACGACGGCCGGTCCAGCAAGCGACTAGATTTACCCCTCCCCGGATATTTTCACCCCGCCCCGACGTTATCTACTCCTCCTGCGGCGCGAATCTCCCAGACGGGCGCGAATTGTGGCGGCAGATCACTGTGTTGAGCTCACGGCACCGGAGATCTTTTCTGGTCACTGTACCATGGTAATCTTCATCAGAAGTTCTGACAGCACGATTTGGATAGCTTCATTCTCTAATTTGTATGTGACAACGTGTTAATCCATCCGTAACAAAGTTGTTGCCCTATAATCCATCTTTGATTTTGCTATAGCATCCACAATCAAATAATCACTGGATCCTACTCAAAATTGATCTCAAAGTTCTGCCAATGTCGCTGGTGGTCATGATTCAGTCATCAGTGGTGATTGACAGTTCATCTTTAGGCCGGTTTATCTCCAATTTTTATACAACATCAAGGCTCAGTCACTTAAGAAAAGTTGTTCTCCTATCATAGTTCTACAATTTTGATGTATTGACCTAGGGCAAAATCCTCATGAATTTAGAGATATAGAGCTCCAAAGTTGCCTCAATCACACTGAAATTCAGACTTAGCCACTTAGGGTTTCTTGGGCCTTTTTGCAAATAAGTCCCATTTTCTCCACACTACTTGAAAATTCTCCAATGTGAAAGTTACATGGTTTTTGATATTATATCACTTTGATATTTGCACTTTGGTTCAAAAGTGCATAGAATTTGCATTTACCCCCCTAGGGTACAAATTAGGGTTTTCTAAGGTTTATTCTAGGGTTTTAAGCACTCTACGGTTTTTGTGTCACTTAAGTTCACCAAATTTGATATCTTGTGAACATTTCCAATGACTTTTGCGATTTTACTCATTTTGGCTTACTACTACCCATATGCCCTAATCCTAGGGTTAAGTACCCTACCCTATGGTTAAGCACACTTCCAGTCACCACATCACAACTTGTTTTGAACTTGTACCTAGTGAATGCATTCTAGGTGTGACAAACAAAATGAAATGTCAATGCATATGATGTCATGCTCAAGTTTTAGTGCCAATAACACCAGGGGTGTTACAGATCCGACCCTCCGATATACCGAAGTCTGCATTCATCACCAAGTATGGACTATATGAGTTCACGGTCAATGTCATTCGGTTTGACGAATGCGCCAGCTTACTTCATGTAACTGATGAACAGTGTGTTCATGGGCTACCTCGACTAGTTCGTAGTGGTGTTCATTGATGACATTCTTGTATATTCCTAGAATGAGCAAGAGCATGAGGAGCATTTGAGAAAAGTACTTCAGAGGCTATGAGATTGTCAGATGTACGGCAAGCTTAGCAAGTGCGAGTTCTGGATCAGCAAAGTCTTGTTCTTGGGTCATATTATAAACCAAGAAGGACTAGCTATGGATCCAAAGAAGGTAGGAGTGATTTTGGACTAGAAAGCACCAAAAGATGTTCGAGGAATCAAGAGTTTCATTGGAATGGCTGTGTTGGGGGCCTTCGTCTTCCGAAGGTCCTCAAAAACATGATTTGAAAATATTTCCCAAGTGTAATATAAGAATAGGTACCTTCAGACTTGGATCAAAACCATATACAATATGAGAAGCACGAACAATACGAAGGATGACGAAGCTTCGAAGCCACGCGCAAGGAAGCTTCGGCATAGCGACAGAGAGAGGAACCGACTTAAAGGGGAAAAGGCTATATGGACCTCAATGGATTATTCTAAAGTCAATAGTAAATGTAATGGGCATGAGTGTAATTTTACACAGGCTGTGTCCTGTGCCTATAAATAGATGAACAGTGCCCCTCGTACTGTTCACGCTGACTTGTATTCGCTCGTGCGTCATGCTTGGACTTTTGCTTGCTGTCAAGCCGAAGGTACAAATGTAATTCAATATTGTTCTCACTCACTCATGATTACGTATTAAAGATATATACAAGATATCATATGATTATTCATATTATTTCTCATATTTCATATGCTTCATCTTTCATTAATATATGTTGTGATGATGAAGGTACTTCCTTCATGACCTTCGTCCGAAGATCGTTATGTCCTTAGGGAAATAATGCTTCAAAGGACGAAGGGCATTAACTGTTAATATACCCTTTGTGTTTCCTTGTTCTTAATTCATAGCATTTGAGAACAAGTCTCCAACATTGGCGCCCACCTCCGGTGAACTCTTTCGACCACCTTCGGCAAGCACTGACCTTCGTCATGCCGCCGAAGAAAGCTTCAGTGCCAGGGACTGCTGCACTGCAGTCGCTGGACCCAAACCAGGAAACTCTTTCTCTCCGAGAGGCTCGAAGCCAGAAGAGGAAAGCCACTAGTACAACACTCTAGGAGGAGGAGTTGGACCAAGAGATCAGGGACATGGAAATAATCCATCAGCAAGTACAAAGGAAGAAGGAGAAGATGGCGCGGCTGGCTGATCTTCAAAGGAAGATCAATGAAGCTACTGAAGAAGTGCATCATCTTGTTCAAGATGAACAAGATCGAAGGCCCCAACACAGGGAGCTTCGTCAAGAAGGCTTGTTCAATGAAGATGGATGGTATGATGATTTTAATCATGATACCTTTACTTTTGATGATGCTTCTCCCTTGGCAGCAGAACTGCAGGCTACCCCATGGCCCCCCGTCATACAAGCCACCTCAACTTCCCATGTATGATGGGCACTCAGATCCAAAGCAGTTTCTGATGAGCTACGAAGCAACTATATCTTCGTATGGGGGAAATACTGCAGTCATGGCGAAGTCCTTCGTCATGGCAGTCTGGAATGTAGCTCAAACATGGTATTCTTCTCTTCGGCCAGGGACTATCACATCGTGGCAGAAGCTTAAGGACATGTTGGTGACCAGTTTCCAAGGTTTTCAGACGAAGCCAGTCACAGCTCAGGCCCTGTTCCAATGCACGCAAGATCATGAGGAATACCTCCAGGCATATGTCCGAAGGTTCTTGTGATTGAGGGCACAAGCACCCATGGTGCCTAATGAAATTGTCATTAAGGCCATGATTAAGGGCCTTCAACCAGGACCTACGGCTCAGTACTTCGCCAGGAAGCCCTCACAAACTCTAGAGAAGCTGCTCTAGAAAATGGATGAGCACATCCGGGCTGACAACGACTTCCGCCAAAGAAGGGAGGAAGCTTACAGATTCTCGAAAATGACCAGGGGTTTTGGAGGAAGAATCCACCCGAGGCATGTTAGGTCAATCCATAATTCCACTCAGAGTGATGACAAAGGGAGTCAGCCTCAGAGGTCGCAATACACCTCACAATCTTTAGGGCAACAACAAAGCTCTTCCAGGCCACCAGCTCCAAGGGGCAGAGGCGCCAGGGGCTTCGGGGGAAGATTTGGGGATCAGCCTAGAAAGATCTACTGCTTATTCTGTGGTGAAGACAAGGGCCATACTACAAGAATGTGCCAAATCACCATTCAGAAGCAAAAGGAGATAGCAGAAGCCCAAGCTCGGCAGAATCAGCTGAAGCAGGTATTGCACACTGCTTCGTGCCATTCTCCCTACATACCAGAGTGTGTGGGCAACCATCCTGCAGCTTCTGTTGCTTCGGCTAGCCATTCACTGGCTTCTTGGCCACAACTACCACCCCCACCAACACTACAACCGACCTATTCCCGAAGCCAGCAGCCAAAAGGGCACCAGCACTCTCAACAGCAACGGGAATTCAGGTAGGAATCTGAAGCTCGCACAAGCAACAGTACTATGCCGGAATGAAAGCACATTTATTGAGAAATATCCTACCTCTGAAAACTTTCTTATATTCTATGTCAGTTTTGTTTTCCAATAAAGAACAAGTAATGTAGATCTAGTTTTAATTCCTTGTAATAGTTTTGTTTCTATCAAAATGAAATATATCTTCTTCACATATTTACGAAGCTCGAAAATTACCGAAGCTACAAAAAAGTCGTTTCTAAGGGAGCGGTGTAAGTTTTGATGAAGCTACAAAAAAGTCATTCCTAAGGGAGCGCAGTGTAAGCTTTGACGAAGCTACAAAAAAGTCATTCCTAAGGGAGCGCAGTGTAAGTTTTCTGCTCAAAAGTCGTTCCAAAGGGAATGCAGAGCCAAATACTGCCGGAATATAAGGGAAAGAAGTTTAAAAGACGTTCCTAAGGGAATGCAGAACTTACACTGAAAAGTCAACGATGATACCGCCGAAATAGAAGGCGAAGAAGTTCAAAAGACGTTCCTAAGGGGATGCAGAACTTACACCGAAAAATAAGCGGTGAAGCCGAAAAATAAACGGCAAAGAGATTCCGATCATTCCTAAGGGGGCGCAGAGATGGTGTGTTCCTGTGTGGGCGTGTGGGTGCGTATCTTCGGCATTAGCATCATCCTTTGCATCATATCATCACATCATCCCGCATAGCATCACATCATACATCATATTGCACTGATGACATGAATTGAATACGAAGTTGACCTTCGGAGGTTGCTTTATAAAAAATGAAAACGAGCTAAGGCACAAAGTAAGCTGAGAAATACAGCTTTGTCAACTCTATTGCAAAAGAAGGGATCCTTTGTTTACGAAGCTGGGATGTTTTTACGAAGCATGGATATTTTCACGAAGCACGTGTTTTCTTCTTTACGAAGCATGAAAAGAAGGGAAGGTGTTTTTTCGCCGAAGGCTCAAAAACGGTATGTATATAAAGTTTCATGCATCGCAAAGAACTGAATTACAAATAATTTACATATTAGATTCAAAAATATGCACATCGAATATTACAGTCTTGATACAGCAAAGCTACATTGATCATCTAAAAATGTTTTTACAATAAGTACTAGTCCTCTTTTAGGACCTTCTCCGCAATTTCATTTAACAACTTGTTAACAACTTCGTCAACAATGGATTCAGCCATATTGATGATCTCTATTGCTTTCTTCGATTCAGGGTCGGCCAGTGGGTCGAATGGTTCCGGTGGAGGAGATAGTTCAGCTGCAGTAGAAAAAATTAATTATTTCAAAGTCACGAAAACAAATGTCGAAGCTAGATGTCGCGAAGCAATACCTATGCGCCTCTCGCGCTCTGCAGCTTCTTCAGCTTGCCTAGCTTGTACTCGGGTGTCATGGATGTCTTTTTCACTCTTCTTCATAATTTCGTGAGCTATTTCTCGGCCACCATTTGCCCAGATGTCAGTGTAAAATTTTCCACCCATTAAGCTTGCTTCAGCTGAAGGATCCTTTGTGTCTTCCACGGAGAAGGCAGCTTCGGCTTGAGCCAGGGTCTTGACATGATCGCAACCTGCCTTCTCCAGGATGGCTGAAATTCCTCTCGCACCAGAGAACGCGCAGACATCCCCGCGATCACTTAAAATTTCTTCAAAAGCTTCGGCCTCTCCGCTTATCCATTCGATAACACCTTCAGGGTCGCCTCGTATAAAGTTATCTTCGTTAGAATAGGCACCCACTTTGGCGAAGCTAGCCTTTATCTTCTCCATGCAGCCCAGGGATTTTTCGAAGCATCTTTCTTTGGATGCGCGCAGTTCTTCAATTGTTTTTTCTAAATAATTTTTCCAATATTCACTAATATCTCGGTTGGCCTCTGCGAGCCCACATTTTTCTTTGGCTTTGGCCAGCTGTTTCCGAAGGTCTTCGATCTCATTCTTTTGAATTTCAGCTTGAGCCTTGAAATTTGCTTCATCTTCTTTTACTTTATCCACCAATGAAAGTAGAATTTTGTCTTTTTCTGAGGCTTCGTTTCTTAGCCTGATAACCTCTGTTCGAAGGTTGTTGAGAGCTATAGTGCAGCTCTTGTCTTCAGCATTCTTTTGCGCTCTTAGGGCGTTGCTAAGTATTAAGCCCTATAAGAAAGAATAAAAGGATTAACATCAGAGTAAAAGACTTCATTCCAGAGTTCATAAGCTTCAAAATTCATAATTTCTGTACCTTCAGACTGTTGTATGCAAGAATATCTGCGAGATCGGCCTTCGTCATGGCGCAAAGGCCAGCTTCGAGCTTCAAGAAGCCCATACTTTTGGCCATCTCCCGGCAGACGGATAATTCTTTATTGTTCGGAAGATAGTACAAGAAATCATTTTCGTCTGTACCGTTGAACACTAAGGACCCCTTCGGGTACTTTAGTTCTCGGGCATAGTGTTTGGCTTCAAAAATTTCTTCTTCGGACAATCTTTTTCCCGTAGCATGCCGAATAATGTAGTCAACATCTTCGATCGGAGCTTCAGGAGTAGGAGTTTCAATCTTTTCTGGTACATTCTGCCCTGCTGTTTTGTTCTCAAGTGTGGTAGGCTCCGTCTCGGTGGACATTGAAGGCCCAGCTTCGGCTTTGGCCTGAGCTTTCGTAGCTTCGACAATTTTCTTAGGAGCAGGGCTCAAGGCCTTCGTAGCCTCTATAACAGCGTCTAATATGCTGGCCATCCTCCTCCTTCTAGGAGTGGCGGCAGGAATTTTTTGCATCTTTGGCAAATCTGTCTCTGTCGGTGGGCTCAAGATTTCTAGCGTTTTTATCAGCTTTTCCACCTGTAGCTCTTCAGCCTTGTCATCTCTAGCTTCGGCTGGCCCGACTATAGGCATCTTCGACACTACAATCGGCTCTTTAGTACTCTGCATAGTCGGGGCAGTGTGCTTTGCTTCGGTAGCAGAAGATGTCCCTGCGCCAAACTCAGGAACCATGGCCGGTTCAATGTAACGCGGCCGGTGGGTAAGTACCTTCAACTTTTTGCTCGTAGCCTTCGGCACAGGCTCAGCTGGGGCAGCCGTTGCATCAGCTTTTCTCTTCTTCCCATGTCCCCGCAGTGGGTAGCAGTAGTCAGGGTAGACGAAGCCAATAGCATCAAAAACTCTATTCAATCTCTTCTTTCCCTGACTTCCGAAGGTTGTGGATAATGCATTATCTTCTGCCTTGGAATATGATCCAAGCAGTTCATCACTTGTAACTTCAATACACTTTAGCCAATCATCGTTTGGTTCATCAAATTTATCTCCAAACCTGAAGGTGTATTTCAGCCAGACCAAATCACCTTCGCTAGGATCATTGATGATTTCCTTCGGCATTTCCAGCCTTCCGCAAGCGTCCACACTCTGAATGCTATATGCTCTTGAATTAAATCTCTTGTACCAATGAAAAAGCAGACAGTGCCGAAGGCCTTCTGACACGCTTCCGCAGCATCATCAATTTCAACCTTCAGCTTTCAGAGACCGAAGCGGGACCATATGGGGCACATGATAACCTCCTTGATGTCGTCCCTTGCCATCAAGTCATTCTTCACATAAAACCATTCTTCCATCCAAGTTCTGGGCCATCTCTTCTGAAATGTTGGCACTGGGTGGCTTGCGTTGGCACGGGCGACAAATCCATAACAACTGAAGTTGTTGTGATACTGTTCTTTACCCATGGCCTTCATCTCATACAGAAGTTCGTGCATGCTGTAGAAACATTTCGTGCTGGGCTCTATCCTCTGGCTTCTTACTGCCCAGACGAAGACTCCCATCCTCAATATGGCTTTGGGGGTCAACTGATGAAGGAAGATTTGGTAGGTTTTTAGCACTTCAACTACAAACCTGCTTAGTGGGAACTGAAGCCCAGCTTGGAAGAAGCTTCGGTAGATCACAACTTCGTTTTCCTCAGGGGTAGGGACGTTGCTGTCTCCACCAGCTCTTACAATAGACATATCCCGAAAGTACCTTCCTCTCATATTGTCAAGATGACTCTGTTTAATTGTTGATTTCCCAAATATTGTATGACTTGGCCTCCAGGGCCGATCCTCAGAATCTTCACCCCCGCTTTCTGCATCATAACTATCACTGTCACTAGTATCTTCAGGCAGGCCCTCAAGTATCTCCTTAGTAATCTTCTCTATATTTGTTTTTGCCATTGACTCGATAAATCCAGCAATGTACGGATTCACAACCTTCTTCTCCTCTAAAAGCTTCTCCTCTTCAGTCAGCTTCGTCTCAGCAACAACCTTCTTGTCTTGAGACATTTCTCCTTCAGCAAGGATGAAAAATGTGACTTTTTAGCCGAAGCTTAGAAAGCTTGAAAAACTAGCAAGCGTTAGTGAGCAAGTGCTGCGAAATTGAGGAAGTAAACAAATGGCACAAGCAGCGTATCAAATAGAGCTGGTGCGAGTTCTTATTTATACGCTCAGCACGCTCCAAATTGGGGGCCCCCGTTTGTCATTGACTGTTGCTATTCTAGCAAAGGGAAGGTGTTTTTTCGGACCTTCGACTTAAGGCCTTCGTCCATGTCGTAGTCTGAATTCGTTATTTTAATAAATTAATACTGCAAGGGGCTACTGTTGGGGGCCTTCGTCTTCCGAAGGTCCTCAAAAACATGATTTGACAATATTTCTCAAGTGTAATATATGAACAGGTACCTTCAGACTTGGATCAAAACCATTACAATATGAGAAGCACGAACAATACGAAGGATAACGAAGCTCCGAAGCCACGCGTAGGGCATAGCGGCAGAGAGAGGAACCGACTTAAAGGGGAAAAGGCTATATGGACCTCAATGGATTATTCTAAAGTCAATAGTAATTGTAAAGGGCATGAGTGTAATTTTACACAGGCTGCGTCTTGTGCCTATAAATAGATGAACAGTGCCCCCGTACTGTTCACGCTGACTTGTATTCGCTCGTGCGTCACGCTTGGACTTTTGCTTGCTGTCAAGCTGATGGTACAAATGTAATTCAATATTGTTCTCACTCACTCATGATTACGTATTAAAGATATATACAAGATATCATATGATTATTCATATTATTTCTCATATTTCATATGCTTCATCTTTCATTAATATATGTTGTGATGATGAAGGTACTTCCTTCATGACCTTCGTCCAAAGATCGTTATGTCCTTAGGGAAATAATGCTTCGAAGGATGAAGGGCATTAACCGTTAATATACCTTTTGTGTTGCCTTGTTCTTAATTCATAGCATTTGAGAACAAGTCTCCAACAGGCTGGTTACTATCGGCGTTTCATCGAGGGTTTCTCCAAGATTGCCAGGCCAATGACAGCCTTGCTGGCAAAGAAGGTTGAGTTCAAGTGGACCCCAGCGTGCCAAGAATAATTTGAGACATTGAAGCAGAAGTTGACAATAACACCTGTATTGATTCTGCCAGATGTTCGTAAGCCATTCTTAGTGTATTGTGAGGCTTCATACACCGGACTAGGATGTGTGTTGATGCAGGAAGGGAAAGTAGTGGCATATTTGTCCCGCCAGTTGAAGATTCATGAGAAGAATTACCCTACTCATGATCTGGAGTTAGCAGCAGTGGTTCATGCACTGAAGACCTAGAGACACTATTTGTATGGATAGAAGTGTGTTATCTACACGGATCATAAGAGCCTCAAGTACATATTTACTCAGTCAGAGCTAAACATGAGGCAGTGAAGATGGCTAGAGTTGATCAAAGATTATGAGCTAGAATTGCATTATCATCCAGGCAAAGCAAATGTGATTGCAGATGCTTTGAGCAGAAAGAGTCAAGTTAATATGTTGGCCGCTCACCCGATGCCGTACGAGCTGGCAAAGGAATTCGATAGGCTGAGTCTCGGATTTCTGAATAACACTCAAGGAGTGACAGTCGAACTGGAACCCACTCTAGAGCAAGATATCAGGAAAGGTCAGAAAGACGATGAGAAGATCAATGAGATCCGGTAGCTAATTATAGATAGGAAAGGTCTAGATTTTCGTGAAGACGCAGAAGGAGTGGTATGGTTCAAGGATAGGCTGTGTGTTCCCGACATCAAATCGATCCATGAGCTGATTCTCAAGGAAGCTCATGAGACAACGTATTCTATACACCCTGGTAGCGAGAAGATGTACCAAGACCTGAAGAAAAGATTCTTGTGGTATGATATGAAAAGGGAGATAGCAGAGTATGTTGCCAGATGCGATGGTTGTCAGAGGATCAAGGCAGAGCATCAGAGACCTGCAGGTTTGTTGCAGCCGTTGTAGATTCCTCAGTGGAAATGGGATGAGATTGGGATGGACTTTATATTTGGTCTGCCCCACACTCGTGCTGGTTAGGACTCCATCTGGGTAGTAGTGGACCGTTTAACAAAGGCGGCCCATTTCTTACCAGTCAAGACCGCCTATAGCAGTGCAGTGCTAGCAGAATTATACATGTCTCGGATTGTGTGCTTGCATGGTGTTCCAAAGAAGATAGTATTAGACAGAGGCACCCAGTTCACTTCTCATTTTTGGTAATAGCTGCATGAAGCTTTGGGCACGCATCTGAAGTTCAGTTCAACTTATCACCCGCAGACAAATGGTCAGACATAGAGAACCAACCAGATTCTTGAAGATATGTTGAGAGCTTGTGCATTGCAAGACAAGTTAGGTTGGGACAAGAGGCTACGTTATGCAGAATTCTACTACAACAACAGTTATCAGGCCAGTCTGAAGATGTCACCATTCCAAGCACTCTACGGGAGTAATTGCAGAACTCCGTTGCATTAGGACCAACCCGACGAAAGGTAGGTGCTCGGTCCAAATATTTTGCTTGAAGCTGAAGAGAACATTAGAATGGTCCGAGAGAATCTGAAGATAGCGCAGTCTAGACAGTGAAGCTATGCTGACACCCAAAGAAGAGAACTAAGTTTTGATGTGGGAGACTATGTTTACTTGAAAGTGTCACCCATCAGAGGAACAAAAGGTTCAGAGTCAAAGGCAAGCTAACACCTCGATACATCGGACCGTACCAGATTCAAGCAAGACATGGAGAAGTGGCATATCAACTCAGCTTACTAGGAAACTGTTAGCCCTGCACGATGTCTTCCATGTGTCTCATCTGAAGAAATGCTTGTGAGTAATGGAAGAGCAGTTACCAACAGAAGACCTTGAAATTCAAGAAGACCTGACATATGTTGAGAAGCCAACTCAGATTCTGGAGACAGCAGATCGGGTCACTCGAAGAAGCACCATCAGGATGTGCAAAGTCAAATGGGGCCATCACACAGAAGAAGAAGCAACTTGGGAAAGAGAAGATGATCTGAGAGCCAAGTACCCTGAACTCTTTGCTAGCCAACCTTGAATCTTGAGGGTGAGATTCTTTTAAGGGGGATAGGTCTGTAACACCCTGAATTTGGGGGTATAAAATTTATTTCTAATTACCTACCAAATTAAGGTGTTACTCTTCTCTCTCTCTAGTTCCTCTCTCTCCTTTTCTTTTGGGTAGATTTAGCTTAATTAGTGAGGGATTAATTATTTTATTTTGTCAAAAACAATATGAGTCATGAAATGTTGCATCATGCTGAGCTCCAAATATTCTTTGAATTATTGCACATGTTTGATTTAGTTTGAATTTGAAACTTGGTTTGAATTTGAATTGAAAACCCTAGAGAAAATAAATAGAAAAGCATTGGAATTTCCCTAGAAAAAGGAAAAGGCCATTTCAGCCCAGCCGGCCTAGCTCGGCTCAGCCAGGCCGCACGCGCGTGCCCGCTTTGCCTAATTGGTGGACCCCACCTGCCAGCGACCGCCCGCTTTTGCACATGCACGCTCTCTCTCCCTCTCTCTCCCTCCCGCTGCCCGGTGGTCTAGGTCTATCGGTGCCGTTTCCCCTCGCGCTCGCGCACGTTCTCTCTCGCTGCCCCGTGGACCCCACCCGTCAGCCCCTCCACTTCCCTAACCTCTCGCCCACACCCCCCGCCGTGGACACGCCCACATTCGCGCTTTCCCCGGCCACCTCCGCACGCCTTGACCCCATTTAGACCCCGCACCTTGCTCGCCCACTTCCCCCAGCTCATTTGCACCCTCGGTCGAGCACTCTCTCTCTCTCTCTCTCTCTCTCTCTCTCGCCCTGCGCGCGCCCAGTCAGTTCTGCCGCTCGCTGTGGTTTCGCTGCCGTCCTGCGGACGCCGTAGAACCCCCCGCCGTGTCCGTTGCCCTGGTGGGCTCCGCCTTATCACCCTCCACTTGGAACACCCCTCGGTTCGCGCTTTCCCCTCTAGTTCCTCTAGTCCGCGCTCACTGGAGCGTTTCTTGTGCAGTCGGAGAGCCGCCGCTATCAACCCGCATCATCGCCGTGCCCTAGGTTTCGTTCATGAGCCCCTGAGTCTCCACTCGAGGTAACCGTCCTAATCCTGTGATTGCTCGCTGGAGTGTCTCCGGTCCGCCAAGGACTCCCCCTCCACCGCCCAGTCGCCTCACCCTCGTTCCTGTTATCCTGATCCCACCATAGTGTTCGCCAGGTCCTCCCTAACCTCCCTGGCCATCCAGACCACCCTTAGCACCCCTAGGAGCCCCAGTCGCCCCTGGTCGCCCAGAGAGGACAGTGTCCTTACCGCAGATCCTAACTGTCCGGTCTTCATCGGATGGTACGGATGCGCGGATAACGTTTCATGTGGACCGTGGAGCCAGAGCCGTTGATCCACGATCTAGCGGCTAGCGCACCCCGCGCTCTCAGCCCCCTGCTGACCCGTGGGCCCCGTGCGCCAGCGCCTCAGCCCTTCCCTACCCCACCTGTTAGTCGTGCCCGCGCATTCGCCCGCGGGATTTAATCTCAGCCGTTCGCTTGTGATCGTGCGGTCCAGATTATCTGACACCCCTTCGCGTGGCGGTTTTGCTTAAGAGACCCTCGGGTTTCCGAGAATCAACCCGTCATCCCGCTATATAGCGTGCAGGTCCCTGGCTTCTTTTAAACAGACACTGACCTTTTAAATAATCACAGAATTGGGCTTAGTTTCATATTTTAAACTTCAAAACTTATTTATTTCATATCTTTTTTATATGAACTCCAAATTTAGTGGTTCAAATTACAAAATGTTCATAGAAATATTCTCTGTCCAAATAAATTATAATCATCTACAGTCTGTGTACTTTAATTTTATGCCTAGACTAGAGGTTAAGTTTATGTAATAATGTATTTTTGTTTAATAATATAAATAAAAAGGAAATGCTAATGGTAGTTAGATGTTTAATTTTGTGAGATTAATAAAATGTTGTGTATGAATTGATCCCTGGTATAATTTTGTGTCTCACTAATTAGTGGCACTAAACTAAATAGTCCATAATATCTGGGGAATCGCTGATCTCTAATTATATTAAACCCTAGCATTTAAGTCTACCCTATATGTTCTTAGTGTTTTATCAAACTTGTGTTCACTTGATTGTACATGTTTGGTGTGCTGTTCAATTGTACTTTTCCAAATGCATTGAATGTATGATCGCTTTATTTAGACAACGAGCAGCCCGTGGTTCCTGAGTGTGTTGCCGAAGATCTTCCTGAGCAACAACCTGGTGAAGGCAAGTGTCCTCTGACCTATTATGTCCTACATACTTTATAATTCACCGTCCCACATTACATTATTGAAACCTAAGGATTGACTAGTCTGTATTTACTTATCCTTGTCTACCTTTTGGGTTATTATGGTTAGCTTTATGCTATTGCTTTACTTTAATCAATAAACATGATGTGAATATTTATGATACGATGATGTTATCCTGATGATGATTTTGTGATACTTAAGGGGACTTAGGCCAATTTCCTGAGTACCTCTCCGTAAGGACCTGTTTGGGGAGTGATAATCTGAGATAACAGTGCAACCACGAGGGTGGAATGGGACGCCCTTAGCTGATTAATTAGAGGAGCCAGAGGAGTAGTTGGCTTCGCCATAGGGCCGTCAATGGGGTTCGGGCACAGTACTTGCTCTACCGAGGCTGGTTGTAGATGTTCTTGATTTGGTTTTATTAGTCACCCTTCCTTTGGGGAGAGGTACTGTGTTTATCAAACCGGGGAAACCTAACGGGCAGCTATGACCTGTAGGAAATCTTTGTAAAGGCTACGTAGTGATACCTTGTCGGGCCACCTAGGTAGTGGTCAATGGAGATTGGCTCTTTCCGGGCAGAATGGGAATCACGGCTTGTGGGTAAAGTGTGCGACCTCTGCAGAGTGTTAGAAACTGGTATATCAGTCGTGCTCACGGTTAAGAGCGGCCTTGGGATCCTCTTTGATTAGAAGAACTTTAGTTACTTTTATGATGATGATAAATGATGATGGTATAATTATGATCTCTGGTATTTCCTCTTAGAGGGAGTGCTTTTGGGTAATAACTGGGTTTATTACTAAAACTTGGCTCTACTAATAGTAATAAATACTTGACCAACTAAAAGCAACTGCTTAACCTTAACTCCACATACAGCTAGTCCACTTTAGCCAAATGAGACATTTGTTGAGTACGTTGATGTGTACTCACCCTTGTTTTACAAACCACCCCACCCCCAGGTTGTCCCCACTATACTCAGTGCTCAGGAGGAGATGCTGGCAACTTTGAGGATTTTGAGGAGTTTCAGGACTACGACGAGTTCTAGTTTTTCTTAGTGGCAAACCCCCAGTCAGATGCCTATGAAGGCCTTATCTTCTAAGTTTCGTATTTTTCGCACTTTGATGTTAATGACTATGTTATAGACTCAGTGGATGTTGTCACACCCGGGCTTTAAGGAACAAAGCCGGTGTAACACCCTAAATCTAACAAAAAACAAACAACCCTATTTGAATTATTAAATTTCAGTAGAAATGAAAAATATTTATGTTTTCAAATAAGGAAGCATTGATTTGAAGAATTTCTTGAATAGATAAAATTTATCAAATGTTTGTTGCACTCATGCCGAAGCATATATTTTTGAATTGATTTGCAAATCCAATTTATGAATTTGATCTTGTGATGAAAATCTCATTTTACAAAACAATAATTAATTGCTAAAATAAGGTTTTAATAATTCTAGTTTATAATGGTAATCATGGTAATAAATCTTTCATTGAAGTGTTTGTTTCATTTGGAATGATTTTTGGAATGCTCATTTTGAATATTGAATATCATTTCTTCTTAAATGAAAATTCACATAAATAATATAATTAGTCCAAGAATTAATATGGTATTTATAAATAATTTTGGTTTGATTCTTATGAATTTTATGATTATTTAAATATGTATTTCGAAATTTGTAAAGGAAATAGAAAAAAGAAAAAAAACAACAAAACCTAACTAACCCTAACCCTAAATGGCCCATTAGGCCCATTACCCGAGCAGCACCCAGCGCCCCTGGCTCCTCCAAGCCGAGCGCCGCCCCCTGCTCCCTATGGCCACCAGGCTTCTTCCTTCTCTCTCCCCATTGCTTCTCTCCCCAAGCGTGCAGCCGACCGGCCGACTGCCGCGAGCCCCAATGCTGTAATACTCAAAATTCTAAATAAAGAATATAGAGAGATCTTCTCATTTTATGTGCCTCATTTGCATCATGAAAAGAGCATACATGTAATTAAGAGGATTTAATCCAAACAAATGATTCAAAAATAAAATAAAGTACATCTTGTTGGAGTTTTATGTTTGTGCATTAAATAAAAATAATAACAATATAAAAATGACTAGAAATTGGATTAAACCCTAAATTGAAAAAATAGGGTTTTCTAAAATGAGAAGAAGAGGAATGATACAAAAATATAAATAATGTTATTATACTTTTAAAATTGGTATTTTTAATTTCACAATATGATTTGAGAATAAATTTGCACAAGGTTTGAAACTAAATTCGAATTCAAATTGATTTTAGAAATAAAGAAAAGAAAATGGGAGATGAAAAGAAAAGGAAAAGCAAAATCCCACTGTTGGGCCCAAAACCCTCAATTCGGCCCACCATCTCTTTTGATCCGCGCAGCCCACCACTCACCCTCGGCGCCGACATGGTGGGCCCACAGGGCAGTCGCGCCAGCACACACAGCATTCCCCCTTTCACTGCGTCGCGGGGACCACCGGCCAGCCGCTTACCCCGCTCCCACACCGCGCGCTGGGTGAACTCTCTACCACGGCCACAGCGGACCCACATGTCATCCCTCTCTCCCGAACGCCGCACTCCGCCCACCTCGCGCAACGGATGCCGAGTCCTTCGGCATGGTGGACCTGTGCGACTAGGCTTCTGCGCGCTTATAAGGAAGCCGGGTCCCCACGCCGTTAACCTAGCCACAACCGGTCGCCTCTTCTACCCTCTGGCGCGACCTCGCGCAGATCTCCTCTTTGCTGCCACGCCATCGTCGCAGGGGGGGGCTTCGCCGCCGTCGGCTGGAGAAGGAAGGCTACCTCCGCCGCTCCGCTAGCTGTGAGTACTCCTAAGGTCATAGGCTCGTACCTCCTACTCCAGTTGCAACTAGAATCGTTTGATAAAAGCCACGCTTCACCTAGCGATTTCTCGCCGGAGTGGTAGAACCGCCGTGCGCCGTGGCCAGGGCTCACGCGCACACTTTACTTCAGTTGAGTTCGGTCCACGTGTTCGGGCCATTCATGACAACGTGTAGAGTACCTAGATTGGAGAAATTGGTGCTCGGTGCATCGGATTGAAGGTCCTCCGGTGGCTCAACGCCGTGGGAGCTTGGGCTCCGCTGTCACCCGGCGAGGGCTGGGGAAGATGCACCGCGGACCGTTGGATGCTCTATGCGCGGCTCTGAATAAAAACCAGGTGTCGGTTCGGGCGCGTTCGTCTGGGACCGTCGATCTCGAGTTAGTCGGCCGGGATTTAATGATGTGTGGAGCGAGCGATTGCCGTTGATCTTTGATCCAGTGGCCTCAGTTGTATACCGTTTCGTTTCAGGCCGGTTGGATCCTGGCCCTAGAATTCTAATCGGACGGCCAGAGTTAGTCCATACCCCTTCGCGGTGCACTTTTGCATAAGAGCCCCTCGGGAAGTAGGAAATAGAACCCGCGGTCCATGGGCATTGTGCTCTGTGCCTCGGGTTTCTTGCACCGAGAACCGTGTATTTTCTAGAATTCGAGGCCCAGTCCAGAGGAGATTAAAAACAGAGAAATAATTATAGAAATTCATTTTTAATACAAAAAGAAATCTAGAAACTTGTAAAATGCATAGAAAATTTATTTTAGCTCCAAATTGAGTCATTCCAATTCCTAAAATTTTGTAATATTATTGTCTATCATTTAGTGTCTCTGTTTTGACATGAATTCAGTTAGAAAAATTAATTTCTCATCTAATCCTATTTTAATCACATTAAATCTTAGGAAATTCATAACTTGAAATCTATAACTCCAAATTTAGTGATTCCAGTTCCTATGATCTCATTTTAATGTGTAGATTTTTACTGTGTATTTTATTTGCATGTTTGATGTGATGTTAATTTATGCTATACTATGTATGTATTGTGTTGATGCGAGTAGACGAGCAAGCCACTGTGGAAACTGAGGTTCAGCAAGTAGAGATAGCTGAGCAGGAGCTCATTGAAGGCAAGTTGTGCCCTTGATCACTTACTTTTCCCAGCCATGTTCTTATTAGTTATAATGATCTGCATAGGTTAATTTTGATGGGATCCTTTAGGTTACCCTAGTTTTGGTTATCTTTATACCTTGTTCACCCCTGAAATATTTTTTGGGTAGTACCTGCTATTGCTTTATGTGGATTTGGGTATGAAGATACACTATTCATGATTATTCTGTTATTATCTTGTTATTATTACTATTCATGTTAAGATCATTAAATTAATGGGAACATGGAGCGACCACCCGGGAAAACAGTGCTACCACAAGGGTTTAATGGGACGCCCTTGGCTGATTAACTAGGAAAGCTAGTGGAGGTCTTCCTTACCCGAAAAGGGCAAGGGCAGTAGGGGAGTGGTCAGTGTAGGGAGGTCCTTGGTTGATTTTGCTGCGATGGCGGTCAGGCAAGAACCCTGCATTGGAGCTTCCTATAAACTGTAGCGGGATTTCTGAAGCTAGTGGAACCTTGTAAAGGCCTCGTAGTGTTACCCTGCCTCGCCTCCTCGGTAGAGGTGTATGGGATTGGCCGTCTCTTGGCAGATGGGTAACATGACTTGTGGGTAAAGATGCGCAACCTCTGCAGAGTGTAAAACTAGTATACTAGCCGTGCTCACGGTCATGAGCGGCTTGGACCCTCACATGATTAATTATGGAACTTAAATTTAATTTGACATTTGCATCGCATTTGGGATCATTTTACTATTATTGTTCTTTATTATTATTAAGGTTTGGTATTTACTTACACTTAGTAATTGCTAATAAAATTTTGACCAACTTATAAAAGCAATGCTCAGCTTCAACCTTTATTTCATTGATCAGCCTTACACTTCATGAACTCCCACCTTTGGTGAGTTCATGTCACATTATTCCCCACGACTTGTTGAGCTATGAACGTATGTGAGCTCACTCTTGCTGTCTCACACCCCCCCACAGGAGAAGAACAGGTGGTCGAAGAGGAGCCGCCTAACACTGAGGCATTCGACTTGATCTAGGTGGCGTTTCTCAGTCGACATTGGCGCCAACGATCCTTAGTTCGTTTTATAATTATTCTTTTACTTTGTAATAAGTCTTCCGCTATGTAATAAGTACTCTGATGTTTTGTGACATTTATCTCTATACACTCTGTTATTATATATGTTGTCTTCTTTGGCGCATGTATGAGATGCACCCGGCTTTGTTCCTTAAAATTGGGTGTTACAGAAGTGGTATCAGAGGAATGTTGACTGTAGGACGAAACCTAGATAGAAATGGTAAAACCCTTACCTACTTATCTTATTCTGACTCATTCTACACTTACCTTACTCTGATTCTTTCTACACTTATCTTGATCCTGTCCCACCTTCTACTGTTCTGCTCTGATCATTCTTACCTTTTCTACTCTTAGACAAGATGGATTTCACACCTTGGAATCCCTACCCCTATGACATTTTTAAGAGATAGGAAGCCTAAGACAAAATTAAAACTATTTTCTCTATTAAAAATGTTGGTTGATTGTTCTGATGATCAATGCCTGATTTGCTTCTTTGATTGATTGAAATATTACATGGACATCTTAGCATGTGCCAGCATAAGGTAATAAAATTAGCTATGGTAGGTAAAACATTAAACTGCTTAGCTAATAAATCCCCTAAAGTAACATGATTACTGCCTTGTCTACTGCTCTCTCTTACCATATGTATCTAACTCAGATGGTCTATACCAGGAGGGGTGGTGGAATTGATTTGCCTCCTAACCGACACACTCGAAGGATATATAGACAACCTCAGCCACAGCCTGCAGAGATGAATCCTCCACCAGGCGGAGTTGACCCACTGGTTGCTGCTCAGATGGCGGTGATGCAGCAAATGGCGGACACTATGGCTGATATGCGTGCCCAGATGCAGCAAGAACGCCAGGAGATGCGTCAGGAAAGAGAAGATATACGTCAGGAGTTACGCCAGGAGAGAGAGGAGACACGCCAGGAGAAAAGGGCGCAACAACAGCAGCTGCAACAACAACTTCAACAACAGCAGCAATAGCAACAAGTGCCATTGCCTCCGCCACCACCACCAGTTCCACCTCGTGATAAGCACTGGGAGTTTATGAGCCATAAGCCATCGACCTTCGCCAGCTCGCCAGATCCACTAGATGCAGATGATTGGCTGAAAGCAATTGAGAAGATGCTCAACATTGCCCAATGCTCAGACAGAGAGAAAGTTCTTTATGCCTCGGGTCGTCTGACTGGTCCTGCTGCTGACTGGTGGGATTCTTATACTGCTGCCCACGATGCTGCTGATACTATTACTTGGGCAGAGTTCAGTACACAATTCAGGAACTACCATATTCCAGCTGGTATGATAAAGATCAAGAAGAAGGAGTTTCTGTCATTGAAGCAAGGTAACATGTCAGTCAGCGAGTACAGAGACAAATTTATTCAGCTGTCGAGATATGCTCCGGAGGAAGTTGCTGAGGATGAGAGAAAGCAGGAGCACTTCATTGAAGGACTTAATGGACCCTTGCAGTATGCACTGGTTGCACACACCTTTCCATCATTTCAGAGGCTACTGGATAAGGCTCTTGCTATTGAACACAAGCGTGTTCAACTTGGTGATTTGAAGAGGAAGGCTATCTCACAAGGACAGGGTAGCAGCAGTGTTCGTCCTCGCTACAGTTCACCACAGGGTACACCGACTCGACCGGGAGGACCGCGCCCAGTTCAGCAATCACCACTGAGGACTCCACCTCCTCAACAGGCTACCCCCACTGGCACCCCAACGAAATTTTCAGGACAGAGTTCAGGCACTACTTGTTTCAAGTGTGGGAAGACTGGTCATTATGCAAATGTCTGCCCACAGAGGATTGCTACTACTCCAGTACAGAACAAGCAACAGACTCCTGGCAAGGGATATTCTATAGCCAGGGTGAATCAAGTCAGCGTTGATGACACTCCTGATGGTGGTGACATCGTACTTGGTATGTTTTACGTTAATGCAATTCCTGCAACAATATTATTTGATTCTGGTGCTACACATTCATTCATGTCTGCTAGATATGCCAACACAAATGAAATACCACTGCTAAATATGAGAAAACCCATGATAGTAATTACACCTAAAGGGCCTGTTGAGGCGAATCAAATGACACGTAGATTGACATTGACCATTATGGGTAGAGAATTTGGAGCTAATGTTATAATATTAGAGTCAAGCAGTATAGATCTGATCCTTGGTATGTCATGGCTAAGAAAGGCAAAGGCCGTTATAGCATGTGGTAGAGGTACCGTAGAGCTCACTACCACTAAAGGAGAAAGATTTCAAGTTAATATTGCAGTAACCTCCTCATCCATGCGTGTAATGTTCTTTATGCCTGAGGAGTTTGTTGGTGACAACATCCGGGTGGTTAGAGATTTTCCGGATGTCTTTCCAGAGGAGTTACCAGGGATGCCACCTGATAGAGAAGTTGAGTTTGTTATTGATCTTTTACCTGGAACTGCCCCTATTTCTAAGCGACCATATAGGATGGCTGTAGAAGAACTGAAGGAGCTTAAGAAGCAGTTAACTGAGTTACAAGAAGCGGGGTATATTCGTCCGAGTTCCTCACCTTGGGGAGCACCGGTGTTATTCGTACAGAAGAAGGATGGATCACAACGAATGTGCGTGGACTATTGATCACTTAATGATGTCACGGTGAAGAACAAGTATCCATTACCCCGTATTGAGGATTTGTTTGATCAGATGAGAGGAGCCAGGGTATTCTCAAAGATTGATCTCCGATTGGGATATCATCAGATGAAGATTAGACCATCAGATATTCCTAAGACGGCCTTCTCAACCCGATATGGATTATATGAGTTTACTGTTATGTCATTTGGATTAACCAATGCACCGGCTTATTTCATGAATTTGATGAACAAAGTGTTTATGGAGTATTTGGACAGATTCGTCGTGGTGTTTATCGACGATATTCTGATCTATTCTAGGAATGAAAGTGACCATGAACAACATCTAAGGTTGGTGCTACAGAAGCTACGAGATAATCAACTTTATGCCAAGTTTAGCAAGTGTGAGTTTTGGATTGACAAGGTGCCATTCCTTGGACATATTATTTCTAATGGAGGAATAGCAGTGGATCCTGCTAAAGTGAAGGAGATAATGGAGTGGAGAGTGCCCACTACAGTTACTGAGATTCGGAGTTTCTTGGGACTTGCAGGATATTATCGGAGATTTATTGAAGGGTTCTCTAAAATTGCTAAGCCTATGACATCGCTTTTGGAAAAAGGAAGAGAATTCAAGTGGGATGAGAAGTGCCAAGAAAGCTTTGATCAATTGAAGGAGAGACTAATGTCGCCACCAGTATTGATTATGCCAGATCTACAGAAGGGATTTGACATTTGTTGTGATGCATGTGGCCAAGGACTTGGATGTGTGCTCATGCAAGAAGGACATGTGATTGCTTATGCATCTCGTCAGTTGCAGAAGCATGAACTGAACTACCCCACTCATGACCTGGAACTGGCTACCGTTGTGCATGCACTTAAGATTTGGAGACACTATATCATGGGAACTAAGTGCCAAGTATATACGGATCATAAGAGCTTGAAGTACATATTTACTCAGAAGGACCTCAATCTTAGGCAACGCCGTTGGTTGGAGCTCATTAAGGATTATGATTTGGAGATTCACTATCACCCGGGCAAGGCAAATTTGGTTGCAGATGCCTTGAGTCGGAAGGAGCATGTTCACTCCGCTTTCGTTGTCCAGCTACCTGATGAATTAGCAAAAGATTTTGAGAGACTCAACCTGGGAATTGTTACACATACGGAAGGAGTGACTATTGAATTGGAACCTACCTTGGAGCAAGAAATTCGTAAAGGTCAGGTTGGTGATGCTAAAATCCAAGAGATCAAGGATCTGATAACAGAAGGTAGAGGCCCGGAATTCACAGAGGATGAGCAAGGCACGATATGGTTCAAGAATCGGATCTGTGTTCTCGATATCGATAGTCTTTGGGAAACCATATTGAAGGAGGCACATGATTCAGTTTATTCTATTCATCCTGGGAGTACTAAGATGTATCAGGATTTGAAGCAAAAGTATTGGTGGTATGGACTGAAGAGAGATGTGGCTGCACATGTGGCTATGTGCGATGTATGCCAAAGAGTTAAGGCTGAACACCAGAGGCCAGCCGGACTACTGCATCCACTGAAGATACCTGAGTGGAAATGGGAAGAGATTGGCATGGACTTCATTGTTGGACTACCCCGCACGTCTGCTGGATATGATTCTATATGGGTGATTGTGGACAGCTAACTAAAGTAGCCCACTTTATTCCAGTGAAGACCACATATTCAGGAGCCAAGTTAGCAGAGTTGTACATGGCCCAGATTGTCTGCTTGCATGGTGTGCCAAAGAAGACTGTGTCAGACCGGGGGTCACAGTTTAACTCTCGGTATTGGAAGAAGTTACACGAGTCCTTGGATACAAGATTGAATTTTAGTTCGGCTTACCATCCACACACTGATGGGCAGACAGAGAGGACTAACCAAGTGCTGGAAGATATGTTAAGAGCTTGTGCCCTTAAGCATGGTGGAAGTTGGGATAAGAGATTGCCTTATGCTGAGTTCTCTTATAATAATAGCTATCAGGCCAGTTTGAAGATGTCACCGTTTGAGGCTCTGTATGGCAGAAAGTGCAGGACCCCACTGTATTGGGATCAAACTGGTGAAAGGCAGTTGTTTGGGCCTGAGATTATACAAGAAGCAGAGGAACAAGTTCAGCAGATAAGGGAGAATTTGAGAACCGCACAGTCCAGTGTCCAGGCAGAAAAGTTATGCTGATACCCGGAGAAGACTGCTTGAGTTTAAGGAAGGAGATTATGTCTATTTGAAGGTGTCACCACTCCGGGGTATGAGAAGATTCAAAGTCAAAGGAAAGTTGTCCCCTCGCTTTATTGGACCCTTCTTGATCTTAAAGCGAGTGGGAGAGGTTGCATACCAATTGGAGTTACCGGATCATCTTGCGGATGTTCATGATGTCTTTCATGTATCTCAGCTGAAGAAATGTCTCAGGGTACCTGAAGAGCAACTACCAATGGAAGACCTTAGTGTTCAAGGTGATCTAACTTATGCTGAGTACCCCATTAAGATTCTGGATACACTGACTCGTGTCACGAGGAATAAAGTTATAAAGATGTGCAATGTTCAATGGAATCACCACGGTGAAGATGAAGCAACTTGGGAAAGAGAAGAAGAACTTCGCATAGATTTTCCTCACCTTTTCCCTAGATCTTCCTAAATCTCGAGGACGAGATTATTTTTAAGGGGGGTAGGATTTGTAATACTCAAAATTCTAAATAAAGAATATAGAGAAATCTTCTCATTTTATGTGCCTCATTTACATCATGAAAAGAGCATACATGTAATTAAGAGGATTTAATCCAAACAAATGATTCAAAAATAAAATAAAGTACATCTTATTGGAGTTTTATGTTTGTGCATTAAATAAAAATAATAACAATATAAAAATGACTAGAAATTGGATTAAACCCTAAATTGAAAAAAATAGGGTTTTCTAAAATGAGAAGAAGAGGAATGATACAAAAATATAAATAATGTTATTATACTTTTAAAATTGGTATTTTTCATTTCACAATATGATTTGAGAATAAATTTGCACAAGGTTTGAAACTAAATTCGAATTCAAATTGATTTTAGAAATAAAGAAAAGAAAATGGGAGATGAAAAGAAAAGGAAAAGCAAAATCCCACTGTTGGGCCCAAAACCCTCAATTCGGCCCACCATCTCTTTTGATCCGCGCAGCCCACCACTCACCCTCGGCGCCGACATGGTGGGCCCACAGGGCAGTCGCGCCAGCACACACAGCATTCCCCCTTTCACTGCGTCGCGGGGACCACCGGCCAGCCGCTTACCCCGCTCCCACACCGCGCGCTGGGTGAACTCTCTACCACTGCCACAGCGGACCCACATGTCATCCCTCTCTCCCGAATGCCGCACTCCGCCCACCTCGCGCAACGGATGCCGAGTCCTTCGGCATGGTGGACCTGTGCGACTAGGCTTCTGCGCGCTTATAAGGAAGCCGGGTCCCCACGCCGTTAACCTAGCCACAACCGGTCGCCTCTTCTACCCTCTAGCGCGACCTCGCGCAGATCTCCTCTTTGCTGCCACGCCATCGTCGCAGGGGGGGCTTCGCCGCCGTCGGCTGGAGAAGGAAGGCTACCTCCGCCGCTTCGCTAGCTGTGAGTACTCCTAAGGTCATAGGCTCGTACCTCCTACTCCAGTTGCAACTAGAATCGTTTGATAAAAGCCACGCTTCACCTGGCGATTTCTCGCCGGAGTGGTAGAACCGCCGTGCACCGTGGCCAGGGCTCGCACGCACACTTTACTTCTGTTGAGTTCGGTCCACGTGTTCGGGCCATTCATGACAACGTGTAGAGTACCTAGATTGGAGAAATTGGTGCTCGGTGCATCGGATTGAAGGTCCTCCGGTGGCTCTCCGCCGTGGGAGCTTGGGCTCCGCTGTCACCCGGCGAGGGCTGGGGAAGATGCACCGCGGACCGTTGGATGCTCTATGCGCGGCTCTGATTAAAAACCAGGTGTCTGTTCGAGCGCGTTCGTCTGGGACCGTCGATCTCGAGTTAGTCGGCCGGGATTTAATGATGTGTGGAGCGAGCAATTGTTGTTGATCTTTGATCCAGTGGCCTCAGTTGTATACCGTTTCGTTTCAGGCCGGTTGGATCCTGGCCCTAGAATTCTAATCGGACGGCCAGAGTTAGTCCATACCCCTTCGCGGTGCACTTTTGCATAAGAGCCCCTCGGGAAGTAGGAAATAGAACCCGCGGTCCATGGGCATTGTGCTCTGTGCCTCGGGTTTCTTGCACCGAGAACCCTGTATTTTCTAGAATTCGAGGCCCAGTCCAGAGGAGATTAAAAACAGAGAAATAATTATAGAAATTCATTTTAATACAAAAACAAATCTAGAAACTTGTAAAATGCATAGAAAATTTATTTTAGCTCCAAATTGAGTCATTCCAATTCCTAAAATTTTGTAATATTATTGTTTATCATTTAGTGTCTCTGTTTTGACATGAACTCAGTTAGAAAAATTAATTTCTCATCTAATCCTATTTTAATCACATTAAATCTTAGGAAATTCATAACTTGAAATCTATAACTCCAAATTTAGTGATTCCAGTTCCTATGATCTCATTTTAATGTGTAGATTTTTACTGTGTATTTTATTTGCATGTTTGATGTGATGTTAATTTATGCTATACTATGTATGTATTGTGTTGATGCGAGTAGACGAGCAAGCCACTGTGGAAACTGAGGTTCAGCAAGTAGAGATAGCTGAGCAGGAGCTCATTGAAGGCAAGTTGTGCCCTTGATCACTTACTTTTCCCAGCCATGTTCTTATTAATTATAATGATCTGCATAGGTTAATTTTGATGGGATCCTTTAGGTTACCCTAGTTTTGGTTATCTTTATACCTTGTTCACCCCTGAAATATTTTTTGGGTAGTACCTGTTATTGCTTTATGTGGATTTGGGTATGAAGATACACTATTCATGATTATTCTGTTATTATCTTGTTATTATTACTGTTCATGTTAAGATCATTAAATTAATGGGAACATGGAGCGACCACCCGGGAAAACAGTGCTACCACAAGGGTTTAATGGGACGCCCTTGGCTGATTAACTAGGAAAGCTAGTGGAGGTCTTCCTTACTCAAAAGGGGCAAGGGCAGTAGGGGAGTGGTCAGTGTAGGGAGGTCCTTGGTTGATTTTGCTGCGATGGCGGTCAGGCAAGAACCCTGCATTGGAGCTTCCTATAAACTGTAGCGGGATTTCTGAAGCTAGTGGAACTTTGTAAAGGCCTCGTAGTGTTACCCTGCCTCGCCTGCTCGGTAGAGGTGTATGGGATTGGCCGTCTCTTGGCAGATGGGTAACATGACTTGTGGGTAAAGATGCGCAACCTCTGCAGAGTGTAAAACTAGTATACTAGCCGTGCTCACGGTCATGAGCGGCTCGGACCCTCACATGATTAATTATGGAACTTAAATTTAATTTGACATTTGCATCGCATTTGGGATCATTTTACTATTATTGTTCTTTATTATTATTAAGGTTTGGTATTTACTTACACTTAGTAATTGCTAATAAAATTTTGACCAAATTATAAAAGCAATGCTCAGCTTCAGCCTTTATTTCATTGATCAGCCTTACACTTCATGAACTCCCACCTTTGGTGAGTTCATGTCACATTATTCCCCATGACTTGTTGAGCTATGAACATGTGAGCTCACTCTTGCTGTCTCACACCCCCCACAGGAGAAGAACAGGTGGTCGAAGAGGAGCCGCCTAACACTGAGGCATTCGACTTGATCTAGGTGGCGTTTCTCAGTCGACATTGGCGCCAACGATCCTTAGCTCGTTTTATAATTATTCTTTTACTTTGTAATAAGTCTTCCGCTATGTAATAAGTACTCTGATGTTTTGTGACATTTATCTCTATACACTCTGTTATTATATATGTTGTCTTCTTTGGCGCATGTATGAGATGCACCCGGCTTTGTTCCTTAAAATCGGGTGTTACAAATGCCCCCTGCACGCCGGCCGAGCCATCCGCACCGTGCACCGACGCGCCCAGCCCTGTGCCTGCGACAACTCGTCTCCCCGGCGCCCACGAACCCGCACGCGACGCCACGCCCAGAAGCTTTCCTGCGCGCCCAAGCGAGCCACCCCGACGCCCGGCGTCCTCGCCCTCTAGCCGCCGAGCCGCGCCTAGGACTGCCCCGACCACACCCTACGTGCCATGTCCCGTGCCAAGCTGCGACCGAAGCCTGACCCCGCGCTGTCCGTTCGCCGTCCCAGCATTAATGGAGTTTTATTGCAGCCGTTACTTCTCCCTCCATTGAACCAACACCATCAATGGCGCCTTGAAGCCATGGCTTTGAAGACCGCCGTTTCTTCTTCCCCGGCTCGCCCTCTCCCCTTCCCTCTCCCCTCTATAAATCTGGCCAAGCCCGGACCTCTCTCTCTCCCCAAGCTCGCCCTCTCTATCTCCCTCGCTCTCCTCGTGTTCACGCCGTGCCACACGCCCGCCGTCGAGCCCCTGCTCGTCCGCGCAGCACCCGCAGCAACATCACGTACCCGCCGTCGAGCCCCTGCTCGTGTCGTGCACAGCTCGTCGTCGTGAAGATCGTCGCCGGACCGTCCGCATCCGTACGCCGTTCGCCATCCGTGGAACCCTGCCGGAGCTCCGTTGAACGCAGCACGAGGATCGCATCGTTCCCTGCTCGACGCCAAACCCATTGTCCCTCCTCTGCACGGTCGAACCCCCCTCGACGACGTTCATCCCTGCACATGAGCGAACTTAAGGTGGAAGACAACCCCTACCCATTAATGTATTTTCTAAATCATGTTTGAATTACTTTATTGATCTTATGAATTATTGTTGTAATTTGGCGATTCACGCATATGATTTTTAGAGATGCGATGTATACGTGTAGCCAAAATCGAACCCTGCGACACTACTTTGAATATGCGTAGGATTTTATAATTCTAAAAATGAACACGGTCACTAGTCACTACCGTGGTGATTTTCATACTAGAATACGTTTACGTATTTGATTTCGCTTTAGTGTGTGTGTAATGATAATTATTAGTAGTATTTTAAGTGTAAACTTATTAACATGAAGAAATTGAAATAGGAATTAAGCCACGTATTCCTGGTCAAATGAATATATAGATTTTACTATTCATGATAAATATATTCATAAGCATAGCACTTAATTACTTAGAATTAGTAAGA
The DNA here is from genome assembly GCA_029449295.1 of Zea luxurians. Taxonomy (NCBI): domain Eukaryota; kingdom Viridiplantae; phylum Streptophyta; class Magnoliopsida; order Poales; family Poaceae; genus Zea; species Zea luxurians. Next base: position 4,135,930 of record JAOPSE010000060.1, on the reverse strand, counting down.
TACTTATTCATATCATAATAACCATGAATGGATTATTAATAGTCCCATTTAGTAATTTATAATTACTTCTTAGAATATTATTGGTTAGAGGAATTAAATAAACAATTTTTAGTTATACGTATAAATTCTATTTAGAAAAAAAAAGAGAAAACCGAAACAGTAGAATTTTATAATGACTTTTCTAATAAAGAAAATGATAGTATGTTGATAAACATAGGTTTCTTACTAAAGAATTAGATAATTTGTTTCTAGTTTAAAATGACCTTTTTAATTGATATTATATTTAACGAGGTTCGTTATAGAAGTTGAGTATAGCCTATTAAATAGAAACTTAAAAGAGTATGTAGACATATGTTTCATAATAAAAATAGAAGATAAACATATGTCCAATTAATAGATTATTTACAATTTTTGAATTAAAAGATAACAAGGGTCATTGCTTTTATAAACTAAAATGATAGTTTATACATAACTTCCTTTCTAATGAATTAGATCATTTAGATCATTTGTTCCTACAATAGAATTGCAGATAATTAATAGATTAATTATCATTTATCATAATTTATTAATCAAACTTATAGTCAATTTGTTCTTAAGTAGATTTATGACATGATTAATGATTTCATAGAATTTAGTTCACATTATATACGAATCACTTAGCTTTTCCTAAAGGATAAGAGTTTAAGTTCTTTTATAACTTAAAATATTACTTTGTATATTGACTTCGAATATAATAATATAGGCTATGTGTTTTCAAATGAAATTAAAAGATAGTTGTTTGTTCATTGTCTTTTACATAAAAGTTCATTTAAGGCATATACCATAAATTTCCATAAATAGGTGTTTAATAATAATAATGACCTTTTCACATAAAACCTATTTAGACTTATATCTTAATTTATCATAAGTGATAGGTTTAACAATGAATTATATGTTCCATAATGCTTTTAAAAATTTATAACGTGATTAGTCACCCATTAACCTTAGATATATAACATATATCTTTTCTAAAATGTTAAAAAGGTTTAATATTGTTATAACGTGTTTTATCATCTTATAAACCCTTAATATTAGACATATCACGTATGACGCTTTATAAAAGATTAATTTGGTGAACCAAATATTTGTATATTTTAATTAATATATTTTAAGCTCATATCTTGTTTTATAAAGTATAAATCACACATTTTTGAAAAGAATACCCTCTTATTATAACCATTACTTGCGACGTTTTTGAAAAGCGAACGCTCTTTTCGTTAGGCTTTCTTTTAGCTTTACGTATGGCGAATGTTGTATGTTATTGAGTGGTGTTTGTTCTTCTTGTTTGTTTGTGTGATATTCAGTGGTTGATCTAGTAGTTAAGAATCAAGATCTATTCCTATCTGTGGAAGAACCTCAAGTTTTCTATAAGCAAGGCAAGTAGACTTCTCCCTCTGCATACTCTGTTTGATCCCAAACAATACATTTAATAAAGTTTATTCTTTTGGATATATATGCATAATTTGACGGGTTACCTATTTAGATAACCTTTCCAACCTTATTCCTTGATCAAACCTGGGAATTATACTTTACCTTCGTAGTTATGCTATTGCTACAACTTAACTTTATGCAGTCACTCCAGCTTATGATATTAATATTCCAAAATGGTAAGTTTACATTATTGTTGTTAACCCGATGGTTAAACAAGATTATTGCATATTAATTGGAACATGGAGTGACCACCCGGGAAAACAGTGTAACCACGAGTGCTATCATGGCTCTGGCTTTGGTAATTAGCTTTATATGCTTAGTGCCTGGCAACCTTACCTGAAATATGGGCAAGAGGGAGAGCAGTAGGTGTTGGCAGCCCACGTTAACATGGGGATGTATTCTTGGCTAAGGTACCACACCCAGGGGGCCACCACCATCGTCTTTAAGAACCTTAGCGGGTTGCTTCGTATTAAGTGTATTTTGTGAAAGCCTCATAGTGGATCCCTAGCCACTCACCTCGGAAGTGTTTACGGGTTTTGGCCGATCCAGGCTAGTGGGGATACACGGCTTGTGGGTAAAGTTGTACCACCTCTGCAAAGTGTAAAACTGATATATCAGCCTTGCTCACGGTTATGAGCATCTTGGACTCCTCACATGATAATTGAACTTAAAGATGGAAATAAATCGAGATCCGATGATCTGCCAATGGTTTTGCTTAAGTGGTTTCACTTAGTGTTTTTTATATACTCTTATACCTTTGTTTAATGGGAATACTTGGGATTCACACTTATTAGTAAGACAGGTGTTGTTAATAAAATGTTGACCAACTAAAATGCTTACTGCTCAACCTTAGCCTCACCTTGTTACCTTGCATTAGTTTTTCCCCCACTTACTGAGCCCCGACCATAAGTGAGCTCACCCTTGCTTAATTTTGATCAGAAGTTTGCAGATGAAGTTATGATGCTGAGCTCCATGGATGCTAGTCTAGTGATACCCCCGGTCATCTTCCTGTGGATGGATGTCCTTGTTTTGCTGTACTTTGATGAATAAAGGTTAAGACATTTTGTCTGTTTGAAGTGTAATATGTTAATATAATCGTTATTTACGCTCTTATACATTGTTCTTTTGATATATTACACTTGTGATGTCAACATATGTGTGGAAATAGATCCTGGCACACATATGCCATGCACCCGGCTCTGCCCTTTGGAAACGGGTGTGACAGAAGTGGTATCAAAGCAATGTGACCGTAGGTCGCTATATTAGTTAGAAATGGAAAGCCCAGTCAGTCGTTCAAAACTTGATTTAATTGTCTTCATAAAAACTTACTTTATATCAAAACTCGTCTCCTTTATCTTCAACCCTTCTTGTCTGATTTTTTCGTCTATCAGAAGGTTCTAATGAGAAGCATTGCAAGATGATCAAGCTAGGAGTGTGGAACTTGAAGCGAAGTTTGCCAGAAGAAACCCTTTCAAAGCTATCGATGATGCCCTATTCTCTGTCTTATCCCCACTCCGCAAGAAGTTTTGCTATGGATTCTTTGTAACTATTACCAGACTTCTTGGTTAGGTTGATAGGATTGTTCTTTAGTATTAAAATTTTCGACTAGATCGGTAATGACGATATTATATTATATTATAAGTGGTTTTCTAATCCCTAATATTGCTATATAACCCTTGACTTCTTATACTTTTGTTTTCTTGCCATTGTATTACCACCCTTGTGCAATATCTAACTTGATATATTAAACTTTTGCCTCTCTACTTTTCTCCTTGATAATGCTTTCTCCCTACTGAATTCTTATACTTTTGTTTTCTTGCCATTGTATTGCCACCCTTGTGCAATATCTACCTTGATATATTAAACTTTTGCCTCTCTACTTTTCTCCTTGATAATGCTTTCTCCTTATTGAATTCTTATACTTTTGCTTTCGTGCCATTGTATTGCCACCCTTGTGCAATATCTACCTTGATGTATGAAACCTTTGACTCTCTACTCCTTGATAATGCTTTCTCCCTAACTCACTTTATATCCTTGGTTGCATCATTTATCCTGACTTTAATAGTTCATGATTATCTTATTTCACTCTTGGCCACCAACAAATATGTCTTGTCTAACTCCTTGTTAATTCTTAACCAACTCCTTGATGTTATAATACCTTTCTTATTGCAAACCTTGTCTCACCTTTTGTTTTGGTTGAATGAGTAGAATTGGATTGTGTTGTGCTGGTATGCTTGAGTTCATTGTCCTTTGTGTTCATGATTGATTTGCTTCTTTGAAATGATTGTTGGTGTATTGTGTGACTTTTGTCCACAATGGCATCAGTTAGCTAGGTAAAACCTTAAATAGATGAGTTTTCTCTGCTCTCTATAATCTATCTTTGCTCAACCCTTTCATCCCTTCCATTCTTCCATACCCATACAGATGTCAGACCTTGGAATGTCAACTACAAGTGATGTCACTAAGTGCAAAGAATACATTGTGTTGGCAACTCCTCTAGCTAAGGATCAGATGGAACAGTTCAAGAAGGCGCATGCTCAGTTTCTGCAAGCAACATATCAAGTGGTAGCTAGACTCCAACAAGTTGATTTAGCAGAATTTATAGCACATGAGCAGACTACCGACACCCATATGACATCAACCACAACATCACCCTCGATAGTTGACTTAGAAAAGCTGTTACATGCACAAGCTCAGATAATATAGAAAGCGTCTCAACTCACTCCTCATACCAACAAGTGTTGGCAAGTCGAAACATCACTAGAAATGAAACAACTAATGAACAAAAGGATGCATACCAACAGACAAATGATCTTGGAACATGTTGTTGTTGTGAGTACTATAGAATTCCTTGTTGCCAGATCAGTACAAACGAAAGTGTAACTACAAAACAGAAGAACCGGATTTTATTTTCTGGTATAAAAAGTCAATGGCCTTCCCAAGAATAACTAATAGCAGATGCACTGTCAAACGATGAATTGCCAGGTTCTCCAAAAAGGAAACATCACAAGGATGCCCAGCCCCAAGAAGAAACACAGGAGTGTTACATTGATGGATGGACTATTACTTACACACAGTTTCAGCCTCATGGTCACATCAGGTCCAAGAAACAAAAATGGAAGCATGGAAAAAGTCAAGAAATAACTCCAAGAAAAGCTTGTTATCTATGTGGACGTGAAGATCATTACCTTCGTAACTGTCCTGAGAAGAGTTCATTACCAGACACCTCCGAGATAAAGCTATCTCAGACTCTAGACATGGAATATGAACAAAAATTCACAAAAACTTCTATCAACATCGTGAAGATCAACAAAAGGAATAGAAAAAATGTTTGGATACATGAGTAGTCTACCTCAACCACAAGCAAAAGCCCCAAAACACATTGATACCTGAACAGAAGAATCAAGCCAGACTCAACTATATGAGATACAGACACCCAATCATCCCTCATCCCCTGTTAGTCAAGCAAAGTTGACTTGCAAAGAACTCAAAGCAAGAGGTGCTTGCTACTACTGCAAAAATGAAGAACATATTATTTGTGAATGCCCCAAGAAGCGTCTAGACTAACTAAAGAAGAAGGTTGCAAAGCATGACCCAAGCAATAATCCAGAAGACCAACCAATTTATAAGTACGATGATGAAGATCGCATGATTAGCATTCATTACGGAGCAAAGAAACAATAAGTTCCTTAAGTTTGGAAGAGTCTGGTGTGAACCAAGAACCTACGTGTCGGGGACCATAATTAGGGGTACCCTCAAGACTCCTAATCTCAGCTGGTAACCCCCATCAGCACAAAAGCTGCAAAGGCCTGATGGGTGCGATTAAGTCAAGGATTGGTCCACTCGAGGGACACGATCTCGCCTCGCCCGAGCCCAGCCTCGGGCAAGGGCCGCCGACCCCGGAGGATTTACATCTCGCCCAAGGACCCCCTCCAGCAACGGACACACCTTCGGCTCGCCTGAGGCCCAGACTTCGACAAGAAGCAACCTTGGCCAAGCCGCCACGCCGACCGACCGTATCGCAGAAGCCTTTAATGCAAAGGTGGCCTGACAACTTATCCTGACGCGTGCCCTTCAGTCGACAGAGCCAAAGTGACCGCAGTCACTTCGCCGCTCCACTGACCGGCCCGACAAGAGGACAGCGCCGCCTGCGCCGCTCCGACTGCTGTGCCACTCAGCAGAGTGAGGTTGACAGCAGCCAAGTCCGGCCTTAGGCGCCATAGGAAACTCCGCTTCGCCCGACCCTAGGGCTCGGACTCAGGCTCAGCCTCGGAAGACGACGAACTCCGCTTCGCCCGACCCCAGGGCTCGGACTCGGGCTCAGCCCCGGAAGACGACGAACTCCGCATCGCCCGACCCTAGGGCTCGGACTCGGGCTCGGCCCCAGAAGACGACGAACTCCGCCTCGCCCGACCCAGGGCTCGGACTCGGGCTCGGCCCCAGAAGACGACGAACTCCGCCTCGCCTGACCTAGGGCTCGGACTCGGGCTCGGCCCCGGAAGACGACGAACTCTGCCTCGCCCGACCCAGGGCTCGGACTCGGGCTCGGCCCCGGAAGACGACGAACTCCGCCTCGCCCAACCCAGGGCTCGGACTCGGGCTCAGCCCCGGAAGACGACGAACTCCACCTCGCCCGACCCCAGGGCTCGGACTCAGCCCTAGCCTCATCCGACAGTCTCCGCCTCGCCCGACCCAGGGGCTCGGACTCGACCTCGGCCTCGGAAGACAGACTCGACCTCGACCTCAGAGGAGCCTCTGCCTCGCCCAACCCAGGGCTCGGACCGACCACGTCACAGGAGGCGCCATCATTACCCTACCCCAAGCTAACTCAGTCTACGGGGAACAAGACCGGCGTCCCATCTGGCTCGCCCTGATAAACAAGTAATGATGGCGCCCCGCATGCTCCATGACGACGGCGGCTCTCATCCCCCTTACGGAAGCAAGGAGACGTCAGCAAGGACTCGACAACCCCAACAGCTGTCCTTCCACTAGGCTCCAGCGCTCCTCCGACGGCCACGACACCACACGAACCGGGTGCCAAAACCTCTCCGGCTGCCACGACGGCATGTACTTAGGGCGCTAGCTCTTCTCCGCTAGACACGTTAGCACACTGCTACACCCCCATTGTACACCTGGATCCTCTCCTTACGCCTATAAAAGGAAGGTCCAGGGCCCTCTTACAGAGGGTTGGCCGCACGGGGAAGGACGGGACGGCGCTCGCGTAAGCCTCTCGCTCCCTCCCGCGTGGACGCTTGTAACCCCCTACTGCAAGCGCACCCGACCTGGGCACGGGACAAATACGAAGGCCACGGGTTTCCCCTTCTACGCCTGTCTCCCTCCGGCTTCTTCCCCCCTTCGCGCTCTGTCTTGCGCCGACCCATCTGGGCTAGGGCACACGGCGACAATTTACTCGTTGGTCCAAGGACCCCCCGGGGTCGAAACGCTGACAGTTGGTGCGCCAGGTAGGGGCCTGCTGTGTGTTGACGAACAACTTCCCGTCAAGCTCCAGATGGGTAGTCTCCAGCAACCTTTCCAGCCCGGGACGGTGCTCCGTTTCGAGAGTCTTGAGTTCATGTCCCTCGACGGCAGCTACGACATGATACTCCTTCCCCCGCCGTGTGACAACGACAATGGCGGCCGACAATCCGCCCACCGGCGGCGGAATCGACGACGTCTTCCCCACGTGGCGGAAGAACGACATTCGAGCTTGTCCCGTCCCCTCCCCCACTGACAGAGGAGGAGGCGGGGCAACCAAGGCCAAGCAGGAGGCGGCATCTCGTCGGCTGTCGAGCGAGTCGACGGCGCCGGCGCCCCAACGGGGGGCACGTTGGGCATCGACCTCGCGTCTGAGACGAAGACGATCACCGTCTCCCCGCAACACACCAACTCCAAGCAAACGGACGACGCCAGCACGCTCGCAAAGGACTTGCTGGGCGTCACCCTCGTACCTAAGATGACGGTGCAGTCTGCCCCTGACGTGAGTTCGTCACCGCCCGTCGAGGTACCGACCGACTCCCATCTCGTGCCTTTTGGATTCAGCCTCGACCCACCAAGCGACTTCGCTTCGGTGGACGCTCTCATAGAGGCGAGTCCAAACCCTCTGGGGTATTGTATGCGGTCACCCTGGGACCGGCTGACGGCCATCTCGACCTACAGGCCCTCGGGTTCCGAGGAAGATGACGAGCCCGACTTTTGTTGGGATTTCTCCGAACTTGGTAACCCCAGTGCCATGCGGGACTTCATGACCGCATGCGACTACTGCCTTTCCGATTGTTCTGACGGTAGCCGCAGCCTCGGCGACGAGGACTGCGACCCAAGTCGTGAATGTTTCCACGTTGATCTAGGGGGTCCCGGCGAAGGCAACCATCTTGGTACGCTGGAAAACGGTGATCCCCCTAGGCCTGCGCCTCGCGTTGACATCCTTCAGGAGCTAGCTGTGGTCCCCGTCCCGGCGGGGGGTCATGACCCACAGCTCGAGCAAATCCGCGAGATGCAGGCTAGGCTCGACGAGGGAGCAGGAACACTTGAGCTGTTCCGCCGGGACATCGGGCAGGAATGGGCAGGCCAACCTCCGGCTGGAGAAGCACGTCATCTACCCCAGGGCATCTAGCACCGCATCGCCGATGATGTCAGGGCAAGGCCGCCACCGGCTTCCAGTGGGGTCGGCCAGAACCTGGCTGCAGCGGCAATACTTCTCCGCGCGATGCCGGAGCCATCTACCACCGAGGGGCGGCGTATCCAGGGAGAGCTCAAGAATCTCCTGGAGGATGCCGCGGTCCGACGGGCCGAAAGCTCCGCCTCCCGAAGGCAGGGGTACCCCTCGGAACATCGCGCCACGACTTCCCGATTCATGCGGGAAGCCTCGGTCCACACTGAGCGCACGCGCAACACAGCGCCTGCGGCCTCGGATCGCCTCAACAACGGACACCCTCACCGCAACCGTCGAACCCACCTCGACGAGAGGGTGCACCGAGGCTACCACCCCAGGCGTGGGGGACGCTACGACAGCAGGGAGGATCGGAGTCCCTCGCCCGAACCGCCCGGTTCGCAGGCTTTCAGCCGAGCCATATGACGGGCGCCGTTCCCGACCCGGTTCCCAACCCCGACTACTATCACAAAGTACTCGGGGGAGACGAGACCGGAACAGTGGCTCGCGGACTATCGACTGGCCTGCCAACTAGGTGGAACGGACGATGACAACCTCGTCATCCGTAACCTCCCCCTGTTCCACTCCGACTCTGCTCGGGCCTGGCTGGAGCATCTGCCTCCGGGGCTGATCTCCAACTGGGACGACCTGGTCCAAGCCTTCGCCGGCAACTTCCAGGGCACGTACGTGCGCCCTAGGAACTCCTGGGATCTCCGAAGCTGCCGCCAGCAGCCGGGGGAGTCTCTCCGGGACTACATCCGGCGATTCTCGAAGCAGCGCACCGAGCTGCCCAACGTCACCGACTCGGATGTCATTGGCGCGTTCCTCGCCTGCACCACCTGCCACGACCTGGTGAGCAAGCTGGGTCGCAAGACCCCCACCAGGGCGAGCGAGCTGATGGACATCGCTACCAAGTTCGCCTCTGGCCAGGATGCGGTTGAGGCCATCTTCCGGAAGGATAAGCTGCCCCAGGGCCGCCCACCGGAAGATGTCCCCGAGGCGTCAACTCAGCGCGGCACCAAGAAGAAAGGCAGGAAGAAGTCGCAAGCGAAACGCGATGCCGCCGACGCGGACCTTGTTGCCGCTGCCGAGTACAAGAACCCTCAGGAACCTCCTAGAGGTGCCAATTTCTTCGACAAGATGCTCAAGGAGCCGTGCCCCTATTATCAGGGGCCTGTCAAGCACACCCTTGAGGAGTGCGCCATGCTTCGGCGCCACTTTCACAAGGCCGGGCCACCTGTGGAAGGTGGCAGGGCCCGCGACGACGATAAGAAGGAGGATCACAAGATAGGAGAGTTCCTCGAGGTCCGCGACTGCTTCATGATCTAATGGGGCCAGTGGTGAACGCCTTGGCTCGGCACCGCAAGCAAGAGCGTCGGGAGGTCTGCTCAGTAAAGGTGGCGGCACCGGTCTACCTAGACTGGTCCGACAAGCCCATCACCTTCGACCAGGGCGATCACCCCGACCGCGTGCCGAGCCCGGGGAAATACCCGCTCGTTGTCGACCCCATCATCGGCAATGTCAGGCTCACCAAGGTCCTCATGGACGGAGGCAGCAGCCTCAACATCATCTACACCGAGACCCTCGGGCTCCTGCGGATCGATTTGTCCTCGGTCCGGGCAGGCGCTGCGCCTTTTCACGGGATCATCCCCAGGAAACGCGTCCAGCCCCTCAGACAACTCGATCTACCCGTCTGCTTTGGGACACCCTCCAACTTCCGAAGGGAGACCCTCACGTTCGAGGTGGTCGGGTTCCGAGGAACCTACCACGCAATGCTGGGGAGGCCATGCTACGCCAAGTTCATGGCCGTCCCCAACTACACCTACCTCAAGCTCAAAATGCCGGCCCCAACGGGGTCATCACCGTCGGCCCCACGTATCGACACGCGTACGAAAGCGACGTGGAGTGCGTGGAGTACGCTGAGGCCCTCGCCGAATCCGAGGCCCTCATCGCCGACCTGGAGAGCCTCTCTAAGGAGGCGCCAGACGTGAAGCGCCGTGCCGACAACTTCGAGCTGGCGGAGACGGTTAAGTCCGTCCCTCTCAACCCCAACAACGACGCCTCCAAGCAGATTCGGATCGGCTCCGAGCTTGACCCCAAATAGGAAGCAGTGCTCATCGACTTTCTCCGCGTGAACGCCGACGTTTTCGCGTGGAGTCCCTCGGACATGCCCGGCATACCGAGGGATGTCGCCGAGCACTCGCTGGATATCCGAGCTGGAGCTCGACCCGTGAAGCAGCCTCTGCGCCGATTCGACGAAGAAAAGCGCAGAGCCATAGGCGAGGAGATCCACAAGCTAATGGCAGCAGGGTTCATCAAAGAGGTATTCCATCCCGAATGGCTTGCCAACCCTGTGCTTGTGAGAAAGAAAGGAGGGAAATGGCGGATGTGTGTAGACTACACTGGTCTAAACAAAGCATGTCCGAAAGTTCCCTACCCTCTGCCTCGCATCGATCAAATCGTGGATTCCATTGCTGGGTGCGAAACCCTGTCTTTCCTCGATGCCTACTCAGGGTATCACCAAATCAGGATGAAAGAGTCCGACCAGCTCGCGACTTCTTTCATCACACCCTTCGGCATGTACTGCTATGTTACCATGCCGTTCGGTTTGAGGAATGCGGGTGCGACATACCAAAGGTGCATGAACCAAGTGTTCGGCGAACACATTGGTCGAACGGTCGAGGCCTACGTCGATAACATCGTAGTCAAGACGAGGAAAGCCTCCGACCTCCTTTTCGACCTTGAAGTGACATTCCGATGTCTCAAGGCGAAAGGCGTAAAGCTTAATCCCGAGAAGTGCGTTTTCGGGGTCCCCCGAGGCATGCTCTTGGGGTTCATCGTCTCCGAGCGGGGCATCGAGGCCAACCCGGAAAAAATTGCGGCCATCACCAACATGGGGCCCATCAATGACTTGAAAGGCGTACAGAGGGTCACGGGATGCCTTGCGGCTCTGAGCCGTTTCATCTCACGCCTCAGCGAAAGAGGACTGCCTCTGTACCGCCTCTTAAGGAAGGCCGAGTGCTTCACTTGGACCCCTGAGGCCGAGGAAGCCCTCGGGAACCTGAAGGCGCTCCTCATGAACGTGCCCATCTTGGTGCCTCCCGCCGCCGGAGAAGCCCTCTTGATCTACGTCGCCGCTACCACTCAGGTGGTCAGCGCCACGATCGTGGTTGAGAGACAAGAAGAAGGGCATACATTGCCCGTCCAGAGGCCAATCTACTTCATCAGTGAGGTACTGTCCGAGACCAAGATCCGCTACCCACAAATTCAGAAGCTGCCGTACGCGGTAATCCTGACGCGGCGGAAGTTGCAACACTACTTTGAGTCTCATCCAGTGACTGTGGTGTCATCCTTCCCCCTGAGGGAGATCATCCAGTGCCGAGAGGCCTCGGGTAGAATTGCAAAGTGGGCGGTGGAAATCATGGGCGAGACGATCTCGTTCGCCCGTCGGAAGGCCATCAAGTCCCAGGTCTTGGCAGACTTTGTGGCTGAATGGGTCGACACCTAGCACCCGACAGTTCCAATCCAACCGGAACTCTGGACCATGTTTTTCGACGGGTCGCTGATGAAGACAGGGGCAGGCGTGGGCCTGCTCTTCATCTCGCCCCTCGGGAAGCACCTACGCTACGTGCTACGCCTCCACTTCCCAGCGTCCAACAATGTGGCCGAGTACGAGGCTCTGGTCAACGGGTTGCGCATCGCCATCGAGCTAGGGGTCCGACGCCTCGACGCTCGCGGTGACTCGCAGCTCGTCATCGACCAAGTCATGAAGAACTCCCACTGCCGCGACCCAAAGACGGAAGCCTACTGCGATGAGGTTCGGCGCCTGGAAGACAAGTTCTATGGGCTCGAGCTCAACCACATCGCCCGACGCTACAACGAGACTGCGGACGAGCTGGCTAAGATAGCCTCGGGGCGAACAACGGTTCCCCCGGACGTCTTCTCCCGAGACCTGCACCAACCCTCCGTCAAGACTGACGACACGCCCGAGCCCGAGAAGGCCTCGGCCCAGCCCGAGGCATCCTCGGCTCGGCCCGAGGCACCCTCGGCTCTGCCTGAGACACCCTCGGCTCAGCTCGAGGCAACCTCGGCCCCCGAGGATGAGGCACTGCGTGTCGAGGAAGAGGGAAGCGGGGTCACGCCTAATCGAAACTGGCAGACCCCGTACCTGCAATATCTCCACCGAGGAGAGCTACCCCTCGACCGAGCCGAAGCTCGGCGGTTGGCGCGGCGTGCCAAGTCGTTCGTCTTGCTGGGGGACGGGAAGGAGCTCTACCACCGCAGCCCCTCAGGCATCCTCCAGCGATGCATATCCACCGCTGAAGGCCAGGAGCTCTTACAAGAAATACACTCGGGGGCTTGCGGTCATCACGCAGCACCTCGAGCCCTTGTTGGAAACGCCTTCCGACAAGGCTTCTACTGGCCGACCGCGGTGGCCGACACCACTAGAATTGTGCGCACCTGCAAAGGGTGTCAATTCTACGCAAGGCAGACCCACCTGCCCGCTCAGGCTCTGCAGACCATACCCATCACCTGGCCGTTTGCTGTGTGGGGTCTGGACCTCATCGGCCCTTTGCAGAAGGCACCTGGGGGCTACACGCACCTGCTGGTCACCATCGACAAATTCTCCAAGTGGATCGAGGTCCGGCCCCTAAACAGCATCAGGTCCAAACAGGCGATGGCATTCTTCACCAACATCATCCATCGCTTTGGGGTCCCGAACTCCATTATCACCGACAACGGCACCCAGTTCACCGGCAGAAAGTTCCTGGACTTCTGCGAGGATCACCACATCCGGGTGGACTGGGCCGCCGTGGCTCACCCCATGACGAATGGGCAAGTAGAGCGTGCCAACGGCATGATCCTGCAAGGACTCAAGCCGTGGATCTACAACGACCTCAACAAGTTCGGCAAGCGATGGATGAAGGAGCTCCCCTCGGTGGTCTGGAGTCTGAGGACAACGCCGAGCCGAGCCACGGGCTTCACACCGTTCATTCTAGTCTATGGGGCCGAGGCCATCTTGCCCATAGACTTAGAATACGGTTCCCCGAGGGCGAGGGCCTACGACGATCAAAGTAACCGAGCTAACCGAGAAGACTCACTCGACCAGCTGGAGGAGGCTCGGGACATGGCCTTGCTACACTCGGCATGGTATCAGCAGTCCCTGCGACGCTACCACGCCCGAGGGGTTCGGTCCCGAGACCTCCAGGTGGGCGACCTGGTGCTTCGGCTGCGAGAAGACGCCCGAGGGCGGCACAAGCTCACGCCTCCCTAGGAAGGGCCGTTCGTCATCGCCCAAGTTCTGAAGCTCGGGACGTACAAGCTGGCCAACAGTCAAGGCGAGGTCTACAACAACGCTTGGAACATCCGACAGCTACGTCGCTTCTACCCTTAAGATGCTTTCAAGTCGTTCATACACTTCGTTCGCACACGAAGTCTAGTCATCAAGGAAGGGTCAGCCTTGCCTCGGCAAAGCCCGACCCTCCCTCGGGGGCTAGAAGGGGGAACCCCTCTGCGCCAAAATTTTTCCTCGGAAAAAGATCTTTTCTGCCAGAATATCTCTCGTGCTTTCCGACTACTTCGAAAGTGGATCCTGAAAACGACGGAGTACATGTAAGCAGCCAAGGCTGACCGAGCCGAGGGACTCCTACGCCTCCGGGATACGGATACCTCACTCATCACCTTCTGCGATAAGTAACTCATGCTCGGATAAGCGATTCCGCTGATCGAACAAGTCCCAACGCTCGAAGACCATTCTGACGAAACGATTTTTCGGGCCTTCTCGACTACATCGATAGCAGAATCCAGCGGACGAGTAAGAGTACACGTAAGCAGCAAGGCCGACCAAGCCGAGGGATTCCTATGCCTCTGGGATACGGATACCTCACTCATCACCTTCCGTGAAAAGTAACTCTCGCTTGGACAAACAACTCTGTTACCGACAAATAAGTCCAGATACTCGAAGCAAGGGGAAAAGACACGCAGCTTTACAACACGACGATAGTATGTTTGGCCCTCGGCGCCGCAGAAAACATACGCACACTACAAGATAACCCGATCCTGCAGGCTCGGACCTTGACGGTTGAAGGGAGCAGCAGCACCCTCGGCGTCAACTACACCTTCGGCGAGGTCCGACCTAGCCTCAGACGGCGACGCGGTCGGAGGATCTCCACTTCGAAGGACGACATCAGCACCACGCCCGGGCCACCGCCGCCAGGGTCTCTTCCAGGAGTCCGGCTCGAGCAGACGGCTCGGCCGGCCACCCCAAAGCCTCAGCCAGCTGTCCCCCGAGGACATCAGCCCGGCTCGTGGCCTCGGCAACTCAACTCCGACGCTGGTCCCGCCAGTGGACGGCCCGGCCGGGCTCCGGCAGACGAAGTCTTCTTTTCGAGTCAACTCCGCCTCTGTCTGTGCTGACACCGCTACCTCCGGCTTCGGCTCATCGAAGAGCGGCTGAGGGTTTCTTTAACTAAGCAAGAGAAACCTCGGACAGCAAGGCCGACCGAGCCGAGGGACTCCTACGCCTCTGGGATACAGATACCTCACTCGTCACCTTCGCACGAGGCAACTCACGCTTGGTGAAGTGGTTCAGATAGCCGACAGTCGAGTCTTAGTGCTCGAAATGAAGAAAAAACACGGCTTCGTGCCGAAAATACATACATGTTCAGGACCTGACAGCCACAATGAACAGACTCTGGCACTCAAGGTGCCATTACAAACGAAACTCCGGTTCCACCTCCGCGGGTACGAACAACCCCCCACATTGGAGGGCCCGCGGGGCGATAAGGCTCCAGGTCGCCCACCGCCGCCCGCTCCAGCAGCAGCGACAACGACCTCCGCTCTGGGTGGCCGAACTGCAGCGGCGATGGCCTCAGGGCGGACGTCGCTGCAGCGATGCCCTCGCCCACGTCTACGCACGAGGGGCGAGGACAAGTACAAAGAGCCGGAGGTCCGGGGCGTGAATGGTGGCGCTGATCCCGTCGGCGACGGGGACTTCTTCAGCCGCCGCCACCTCAGCACCGACGACGGGAGCCGTCTGCCCACCGGCAGATCCCCACACGGATCCTCCCGGACGAGCGGGGCACCGACCTCCGCGCAAAGGCGCCGTACCAGGGCAAAGGCAGGACAGCCCTAGAACACGAACGCCGCCCTAGCAGCGCGCGATGTCTTGGGCGGTCCTCCGGTGCGCGCGGCGCGACAACCGCTCTTGCGGCGGGAGGGGGAACCAGAAGCCGAGCCAGAGCCAGCTGAGCCAGCGAGCCCAACGCGCTGAAGCTGACGACGCTCGCCGCCGACCAGCCCCGCGTTGTCGAAGTCCGTCCCTCCCGCTAGGCTGGTGAGCGCCCTCTCCCTTGAATGCTGAGGGAGAAGGTGACCCACGAACCCGCGCGGGAGGTAGAGCTCCGGCTCAGCCCGGCCTCCGCCCCATCAAGGATGACGAAGATCCTTGAAGCTGAGGGCGGGACCAAGATCGCAGCCCAGCTTGCTTCTCCCCACCATCGAACTGGAGGTCACCGTCTTGGGTGACCACCGGCGAGGGGATGCGGCCGGGCTGCCTGACGAAAATCCTTGAAGCCGAACGATGGCTGAAAGGTACCAACTTCCACGAAGTTGTGTTTCCCCAACGATGACAAGGCGGAAGAACCACGGGCGCCCCCATCTGGGGGCTCGGAAGGGGGAAAGACACGATGCATGAGGGGAGCGCGAAGACATGGTTGCCCTTCAAGGGGGTCGCCCTCCTTTTAAAGGCAACTCTCCCCACTTGCGTCCTCAGCCGTCGCGGGCTGAGTCTTCTCCAACACGCTCCAAGGTCCTCCCCCTACGACACGGGGGCTAGGTCCCACGCGTCATGCAAGCTGGCCCAGGGCAGAAGAAGACAAACCACCACACGGGGCACGCGCAACTGCCCAGCGGTTACAAGCATTCCCCCACTTTCGCCCAGACCAGCGGGTGAAAGGGTGGACCGCCATGCAAGCGGCATGCAACTGCACCGAAGGGGCGCACCCTTTCGACTTCGACGCGTCCAGCATGGAGGCCTAGGCCCACGCGTCATGCAACCGGCACGCCGGTCGCAACGTGCAAGAAACCGCACCGCCACTCGCGCCACTACCGCGCCTCCTCGACTGTGGAACCAGTACCGCGACTCGAGGCAACCTTGCACATGACTCAACAGTGCCAACCAGGCACATCGGTCACGGGCCAGTCAGCTGCAGGAGAAGGCGCGACGGTCGATGCGGCCAGAAATGGGCCGGCAGTAATGGCGGTGGCACGCGAGCGAAAGCAGCGGTCAAGTCGTCAGCCAAGCTCACGTCCCCTCCTGGGACAGTGGGAGAGCCCTCTCCCATGGCGTGAAGACGGCGCGCCCGTGTCCCGTTCCTCGAATGGCTCGCGCACACGCAACGGCTGCCCCACGAACCACTCGTCCCGCCGCATTAACTCCGCCGCGGGACAGGCAGCACCTTTGGCACGAGAAGCGGGCGACGCTTCGCCTTCGTCATAATGACCGCGTCCAAAAAGGTACGCCATGTCATTCGATTTCGTATCCTTTTCCTCTTTCTCTCTCTTACAACAGGGACCGGGAAAGGGGATGCCCCGAAAGGGATCCTTCTCCGCGAAGGAAACGGGCCCCGAGCCCCCCTACTGATCAGAGGTTCGAAGGCTGGCCCCTCGGAGGGGTTCAACAGCCGCCTCAGAGCGCTCGGGCTCCATGCCCACTACTGGTCAGGGGTTCAAAGGCCGGCCCCTCGAAAGGGTTCAACGACCGCCTCAGGCCACTCGGGCTCCACGCCCACTACTCATTAGGGGTTCGTAGGCTGGCCCTCGAAGGGTTCACAGCCGCCTTAGACGCAGAGCGAGGGATGACCCTGGGTACGTTCGATACATAACCAAGGCTCAGGCTACGCTCCCGAGGTACCCTAGGACCTTTTCGAGACCAACGGGAACGATCTTGTAGTGGAATCCCATTAGAGGGAGGCATCGAGCCCTCGGACCCCGTCAAAAGGGGACCGGGTCCGGCAGATCACCCGCAGGTACTTTTGGAGCGCGCCTCCGGGCCTCTAGCCGATCCCTAACAAATGGGGCATGGGCGTCCACTCGGATTACCCTTTAGCAGCTCACCGGAGACACCATGTTCGACGCCCTCCAAGGGCAACATGGCGCTTTTTCCCCCCTCCTCCTTGCGGAAAGGCGACGCAGGGGCGTATGTAAAGAAGTCGAGTCTGTCCTTGACCATCCTCTCGCCCTGTGCGGAGGCTCGGGGGCTGCTCTCGCAAACCCGGCTCCGGCCAAACCGTTGACAGCGTCAACATACCAGCCCGAGAACTTGGGACCCGACCGTGCACCCGAGCTACGGCCAGCTCGCATGAGGGAACAACCAGACCGGCCGAAGCATTGCGAAATGCATTAAGACCTCGAAGGAGTCAAACCACTCCTCCGAGACCTCGGGGGCTACACCCGGCGGGTGCGCTCGCGCGCACCCACAGGAACAAAATGCAACCGAGAAAGGCCGGTCCCCTTGCAAAAAAGTGCGACAAAAGCCTCCAAGCGAGTATTAACACTCCCTTCGAGGCTCGGGGGCTACTGTCGGGGACCATAATTAGGGGTACCCTCAAGACTCCTAATCTCAGCTGGTAACCGCCATCAGCACAAAGCTACAAAGGCCTAATGGGTGCGATTAAGTCAAGGATCGGTCCACTCGAGGGACACGATCTCGCCTCGCCCGAGCCCAGCCTCGGGCAAGGGCCGCCGACCCCGGAGGATTTACGTCTCGCCCGAGGACCCCCTCCAGCAACGGACACACCTTCGGCTCGCCCGAGGCCCAGACTTCGACAAGAAGCAACCTTGGCCAAGCCGCCACGCCGACTGACCGTATCGCAGGAGCCTTTAATGCAAAGGTGGCCTGACACCTTATCCTGACGCGCACCGCAGTCACTTCGCCGCTCCACTGACCGGCCCGACAAGAAGACAGCGCCGCCTGCACCGCTCCGACTGCTGTGGCACTCGATAGAGTGAGGTTGACAGTAGCCAAGTCCAGCCTCAGGCGCCATAGGAAACTCCGCTTCGCCCGACCCCAGGGCTCGGACTCGGGCTCAGCCCCGGAAGACGACGAATTCCGCTTTGCCCGACCCCAGGGCTCGGACTCGGGCTCAGCCCCGGAAGACGACGAACTCCGCATCGCCCGACCCCAGGGCTCGGACTCGGGCTCGGCCCCGAAAGACGACGAACTCCGCCTTGCCCGACCCAGGGCTCGGACTCGGGCTCGGCCCCGGAAGACGACGAACTCCGCCTCGCTCGACCCAGGGCTCGGACTCGGGCTCAGCCCAGGAAGACGATGAACTCCGCCTCGCCCGACCCCAGGGCTCAGACTCAGCCCTGGCCTCAGCCGACAGTCTCCGCCTCACCCGACCCAGGGGCTCGGACTCGACCTCGGCCTCGGAAGACAGACTCGACCTCGACCTCGGAGGAGCCTCCGCCTCGCCCAACCCAGGGCTCGGACCGACCACGTCACAGGAGGCGCCATCATTACCCTACCCCAAGCTAACTCAGGCTACGGGGAACAAGACCGGCGTCGTAATACCCACTTTGTAAGTTGCTAGAAATAATACCAAAAGGGAATCAATTTCTCTTTATGTGAGTTTGATCTTTATGCATCATCACATGTGAACACCATGTCCAAGAACAATTAATAAAAAGATATGCTACTAAATTGTTGCATCATGCTGAATATTTTATTTTTGTGTGCATTTTGTGACAAGAAAAATATTAAGGCCAAAAAGGGAATTTAAAACCTAAAAGAAATTCTTGAGAATAGAGAAGAGAAAGGAATATTATTCAATACAAATAAAATTATCATTAAAATTACTTCATCACAGTTGGTATGATCAAATTAAATAATTAGCCAGTATATAAAATGCCACAAAGTTTGAATTTGGATTGAAGTTTGAATTTGAAAAAGAAATGAAACAGAAAATAAAAAGAAAAAGATAAAGAACCTTACCTGGGCCGCAGGCTCCTTATTCAGCCCACTTGGCCAAACCACCCGCGCGGCCCAATCGGCTTCCCCTACACGCGACCCACCGACACGCGGGACCCACCGCTCAGCTACACACCCCTGCGCCATGCGCTTGCCTCACACTCGCTGCCAACTGGGGCCCGCTCGTCTGCCTTCGGCGCCGACAGCTTGACCCCACACGTCAGCCGCTGTTACACCGCGCGCGCGCCACACCCTCTGTCTCGCGGGACCCGCGTGCCAGCCACACCTTCGTCCCAGCGCCGCTGTCACACGGGTCCGGCCTGTCAGTCCCCGCGCTCAACTGAAATCCCGAGCGTGGCGGTGAATCACCGGTGTGCGCGGAATCCGTTGTTGACCGACTTCGGCACATAAATGGAATTGCGTCGTGCGCTTCCTAATCCTCTGTCCAGCTCGCGTCCACCTGGAGGGGTTGAG
Source organism: Zea luxurians (assembly GCA_029449295.1). Classification (NCBI taxonomy): domain Eukaryota; kingdom Viridiplantae; phylum Streptophyta; class Magnoliopsida; order Poales; family Poaceae; genus Zea; species Zea luxurians. The sequence continues at coordinate 4,116,368 of JAOPSE010000060.1, read as the reverse complement.
AGAGAGAGAACCAAGGCCGTAGTAACCAGGCGGGCGGAAGGTCGTCCTCCCCGTCGTCGGTCGTGCTCGGCGCCAAATTGGGGCCTCGGGTGCGGACAGAGGGCTTCGCCCGTGCCCCTGGTTCGTTCCGGTGGTGATTGCGGGGCAGGTGGGTGACCGGAGTGCGCCCAATTCGTCTCCGCCGTCGCACATCCGCGGGTCGCCGTGGGCCGACCAAATCGACGCCGGACCTTGGGTAAGAAACCGCCCTCCTAATTCGCCTTCGTCTACTTGTTGCGTCGCACCCTTCAATTCTGGACTAGGAGCACTTAGACGTTGAATTGCGGGCTCGCCGGCGTGGCTCCACCGCGGGGGGGGAAAGCCAGCCCCGCTGCCTGAGGTTGAAGACGACACGCAGTAACCGTAGATCGGTTCTCGGACGGCTAGGATTAGTTTTGGCGTACCGATTCACTGCGATGGGTTCAGCACCGTCGATCTATTCGCGGACGGCTGGATCTGGGCGTCGGGCACCGCTTCGGAGGGGATGGGATCCGTGCCGTGGATTGGGATCCAACGGTCCCTGGTTAATTCCGACCACATAAAATCCTGGCCGTAGATTAGCGATCCGATGGATCCGGTTGGGTACCGCTTCAGTTGGAGTAACGATCTAATCCGTGCCCTCCGCTGCGGATCCAACGGCCCTGAGTGCACCATACCCCTTCGGCCGCTAGTTTTGTAAAAGAAACCCTGGAAAACCGAGGAATCAACCCGCCGTCCTATTTCCACTGTGCTCTGTGTCTATAGACTTTCACCCCGAGCCCCCTGGCATTTGCAGATATTGAGGCCCAGTCCAGGACTTTATAAAACCAGAGAAAATGATTATTAAATAGATTTTTAATAGGAAAATAATTGCTAGAACTTCAATAATTCATAGAAAATTCATACTAACTCCAAATTGAGCCATTCCAGTTCCTAAAATTTTGTAATTTTATTCTCTAGCACTTAGTGTCTCTGTTTTGGCATAAAAACAGTAAGAAATTTATTTATCACTTAATCCTATCTAAAGCACATAAAACCTTTGAAAATGCATAACTTAAAATCTATAATTCAGAAAATTATGATTTCTGTTCCTAGGATTTTATTTTAATATGTAGATTATTACTGTGTATTTTGTTTATATGCTTGGTGTAATGTTAATTTCTCTATATGCACTGTGCTTGTTTGTATTGTGGCGAGTAGAAGAGCCCGTTGCTGAGGATCCTGGTGAGCAGCAGGTTGAAGTAGCTGAGCAGGAGCTCATTGAAGGCAAGTTGTGCCCTTGACCACTTTTTACCCAATAATGTTCTTTAATATCACTTATCCATGCATAGGTTAATTTTGATGGGACCCAATAGGTCACCCTAGATTGCTTATCTCATTACCTTGTTTACCCCTGAATCACTTGGGTAGTTTGCTATTGCTTTATATGGTTTTGGGATAATCATTTATTACCTCTATGTTCCAATTCTTGTTGTTATTCTGTTTATGTTCATGTTGATATCATTAATGTTAATTGGAACATAGAGCATAACTTGAGTAACACGTGCCACCACAAGGGAGGAATGGGACCCCTTGGCTGACTAATTAGGAAAGCTAGTGGAAGACTACCTTACCCGAAAGGGGCAAGGGCAGTAGGGGAGTGGTCAGTGTAGGGAGGTCCCTGGTTGATTTTGCTGGGATGGCAGTCAGCCAGGAACCCTGCATTGGAACTTCCTATAAACTGTAGCGGGTTTTCGGAAGCTAGTGGAACTTTGTAAAGGCCTCGTAGTGTTGCCCTGCCGCGCTTCCTAGGTAGAGGTGTATGGGATTCATGACCCCTTGGCAGATGGGTAACATGACTTGTGGGTAAAGGGTACAACCTCTGCAGAGTGTAAAACTGGTATACTAGCCGAGCTCACGGTCATGAGCAGCTCAGGACTCTCTGATGTTTAAATTATGGAACTTAAATTCAATTTTGTCATTTGCATTGCATGGGTTTGTTATTAATTTTGTTCTATTACTTTACTTATGGTTTGGTATTTACTTACACTTAGTAATTGCTAATAAAATTTTGACCAACTACTTAAAAGCAATGCTCAGCTTTAACCCCTGTCATTGATTAAGCCTTACACATCACATGAACTCACACCTTTGTGAGTTTATGTCCACTGGTTCCCCACAACTTGTTGAGCTATGATCATGTGTGAGCTCACCCTTGCTGTCTCACACCCCCCCCCACAGGAGATGATCAGGTGGTTCAGGAGGAGCCGCCTAACACTGAGGAGTTCGATCTGATCTAGGTGGCGTTTCCCAGTCGACATTGGCGCCGACGATCCTTAGTTCATTTTATCTTTATTATTTCATTTTGTAATAAGTCTTCCGCTATGTAATAAATACTCTGATGTTTTATGACATTTATCTCTATACACTCTGTTATTATATATGTTGTCTTCTTGGCGCATGTATGAGATGCACCCGGCTTTGTTCCTTAAAACCGGGTGTTACAGAAGTGGTATCAGAGGAAATGTTGACTGTAGGACGAGACCTAGATAGAAATGGACAAACCCTTACCTACTTATCTCATTCTGAATCATTCTACACTTACCTTACTCTGGATCTTTCTACACTTATCTTGATCTCGTCTCACCTTTTTGCTATTCTACTCTGATCATTCTTATCTTTTCTACTCTAAGACAAGATGGATTTCACACCTTGGAATCCCTACCCTTATGACATTTTTAAGAGATAGGGAACCTAAGACAAAATTAAAACTATTTTCTCTATTTAAAATGTTGTTCGATTGTGCTGATGCTAAATGCCTGATTTGCTTCTTCGATTGATTGAATTACTATAGATGGACATCTTAGCATGTACCAACATAAGGTGTTGAATTAGCTTTGGTAGGTAAAATATTAATCGGCTTAGCTAATAAAACTCCCCAAAGTAACCTGATTTGTAAATACCTGCCTTGTCTACTATTTTCTTACCATATGTATCTAACTCAGATGGTCAATACCAGGAGGGGTGGTGGAATTGATTTGCCTCCTAATCGACACACTCGGAGAATATACATACAACCCCAGCCACAGCCTGCAAGGATGAATCCTCCTAATCCTCCACCAGGCGGAGTTGACCCACTGGTTGCTGCTCAGATGGCGGTGATGCAGCAAATGGCGGACACCATGGCTGATATGCGTGCCCAGATGCAACAAGAACGCCAGGAGATGCGTCAGGAAAGAGAAGATATACGGAAGGAGTTACGCCAGGAGCGAGATGAGATACGCCAGGAAAGGAGGGCGCAACAACAACAGCTGCAACAGCAAATGCAACAACAACAGCAACAAGTACCACTGCCTCCACCACCACCACCACCAGTTCCACCTCGTGATAAGCACCGGGAGTTTATGAGTCATAAGCCACCTACATTCGCTAGCTCACCTGATCCACTGGACGCGGATGATTGGCTGAAAGCAATTGAGAAGATGTTGAATATTGCACAATGCACTGACCGGGAGAAGGTTTTATATGCTTCTGGACGTCTGATTGGTCCTGCTGCTGACTGGTGGGATTCTTATACTGCTGCCCACGATGCTGCTGATACTATTACCTAGGCAGAGTTCAGTACGCAGTTCAGGAACTACCATATTCCAGCTGGGATGATAAAGATCAAGAAGAAGGAATTTCTGTCGCTGAAGCAAGGAGGTATGTCAGTCAGCGAGTACCGCGACAAGTTTATCCAGTTATCCAGATATGCCCCTGAAGAAGTTGCTGAAGACGAGAGGAAGCAGGAGCATTTTATTGAAGGACTTAATGGACCACTGCAGTATGCTCTAGTGGCACACACATTTCCATCATTTCAGAGGCTGCTTGATAAGGCCCTGGCTATTGAACACAAGCGTGTTCAGCTGGGAGATTTGAAGAGGAAGGCAATATCCCAAGGACAAGGAAGCAGCAGTGTTCGTCCTCGCTACAGTTCACCACAGGGTACACCGACTCGACCCGGAGGACCACGCCCAGTTCCGCAATCACCACTGAGGACTCCACCTCCTCGACAGGCTACCCCTACTGGCACCCCGACGAAGTTTTCAGGACAGAGTCCGGGCACTCAATGTTTCAAGTGTGGGAAGATTGGTCATTATGCAAATGTCTGCCCACAGAGGATTGCTACTACTCCAGCTCAGAACAGGCAGCAAACTCCAGGAACTGGCAAGGGATATTCTATTGCCAAGGTTAATCAAGTCAGCGTTGATGCTACTCCGGACGGAGGGGACCTCGTAATTGGTATGTTTTATGTTAATGCAATTCCTGCAACCATATTATTTGATTCTGGTGCTACACATTCATTCATGTCTGCTAGATATGCCAACACAAATGAAATACCACTGCTAAATATGAGAAAACCTCTGATAGTAATTACACCTAAAGGGCCTGTTGAGGCGAATCAAATGACACGTAAATTGACATTAACCATTATGGGTAGAGAATTTGGAGCTACTGCTATAATATTGGAGTCAAGCAGTATAGATTTGATCCTTGGTATGTCATGGCTAAGAAAGGCAAAGGCCGTTATAGCATGTGGTAGAGGTACCGTAGAACTCACTACTACTAAAGGAGAAAGGTTTCAAGTTAACATTGCAGTAACCTCCTCATCCATGCGTGCAATGTTCTTTATGCCCGAGGAGTTTGTTGGTGACAATATCCGGGTGGTTAGGGATTTTCCGGATGTCTTTCCAGAGGAGTTACCAGGAATGCCACCTGATAGAGAAGTTGAGTTTGTTATTGACCTCTTACCTGGAACCGCCCCTATTTCTAAACGGCCATATAGAATGTCCGTAGAGGAGTTGAAGGAACTTAAGAAGCAGTTAACTGAGTTACAAGAGGCTGGGTACATTCGTCCGAGTTCCTCACCTTGGGGAGCACCGGTCTTGTTTGTACAGAAGAAGGATGGATCGCAACGGATGTGTGTGGATTATAGATCTCTTAATGATGTTACGGTGAAGAACAGGTATCCGTTGCCCCGTATTGAAGATTTATTTGATCAGATGAGAGGTGCAAGAGTATTTTCGAAGATTGATCTCCGATCGGGATACCATCAGATGAGGATTAGACCATCGGACATTCCCAAGACGGCGTTCTCGACTAGATATGGATTATATGAGTTTACTATTATGTCGTTTGGATTAACCAATGCGCCAGCTTATTTTATGAACTTAATGAACAAGGTGTTTATGGAGTACTTGGACAGATTCGTCGTGGTGTTCATCGACGATATTCTCATTTATTCTCAGAGTGATAATGATCATGAGGAACATCTGAGGTTGGTGCTACAGAAGCTACGAGATAATCAACTCTATGCCAAGTTCAGCAAGTGCGAGTTTTGGATTGGCGAAGTGCCATTTCTTGGTCATATTATTTCTAATGGAGGAATAGCAGTGGATCCTGCTAAAGTTAAGGAGATAATGGAGTGGAGAGTACCCACTACAGTTACTGAGATTCGGAGTTTCTTGGGATTAGCAGGCTACTATCGGAGATTTATTGAAGGATTCTCTAAGATTGCTAAGCCCATGACAACGCTTTTGGAGAAAGGAAAAGAATTTAAGTGGGACGAGAAGTGTCAAGACAGCTTTGATCAATTGAAGAAAAGATTGATGTCGCCACCAGTGTTGGTTATGCCGGACCTACAGAAAGGATTTGACATCTATTGCGATGCATGTGGCCAAGGCTTAGGATGTGTGCTCATGCAAGAAGGACATGTGATTGCTTATGCTTCTCGTCAGTTGCGGAGACATGAATTGAACTACCCTACTCATGACTTGGAATTGGCAGCCGTTGTGCATGCACTTAAGATTTGGAGACATTATATCATGGGGACCAAGTGCCAAGTATATACGGATCATAAGAGTTTGAAGTATATATTCACTCAAAAGGATCTCAACCTTAGGCAACGCCGTTGGTTAGAGCTTATTAAGGATTACGATTTGGAGATTCACTATCACCCGGGCAAGGCAAATTTGGTTGCAGATGCCTTGAGTCGCAAGGAGCATGTTCATTCAGCTATTGTTGCCCAGCTACCCGATGAGATTGTTGAGGATTTCAGGAGACTTAACCTGGGGATAGTTGCTCATACTGAGGGAGTTACTATTGATGTGGAACCTACTTTGGAGCAAGAGATCCGCAAAGGACAAATTGGTGATGCTAAGATAAAAGAGATCAAGGATCTGATTACTGAAGGTCGAGTTCCGGAATTTACGGAAGATGAGCAGGGCACTATATGGTTCAAGGACAGGATGTGTGTTCCTGATATTAAAAGCCTTCGGGAGACTATTTTAAAGGAGGCCCATGACTCGGATTATTCTATTCATCCTGGTAGTACCAAGATGTATCAGGATTTGAAACGGAAGTATTGGTGGTATGGATTGAAAAGAGATGTAGCTGCACATGTGGCTATGTGCGATGTATGTCAAAGAGTTAAGGCTGAACACCAGAGGCCAGCTGGATTATTGCATCCACTGAAGATACCCGAGTGGAAATGGGAAGAGATTGGTATGGATTTCATCACTGGATTGCCTCGCACCCAGAAAGGATATGATGCTATATGGGTGACTGTGGATAGATTGACTAAAGTGGCTCACTTTATTCCTGTCAAGACTACTTATAAAGGTTCTCAGCTAGCAGAGTTATATATGGCTCGGATTGTGTGTTTGCATGGAGTACCAAAGAAGATCGTGTCTGATCGAGGTTCGCAGTTTACCTCAAGATTTTGGAGAAGCTTTCATGAGAACATGAGTACGAAGTTGAATTTTAGCACGGCTTATCACCCTCAGACTGATGGACAGACTGAAAGGACTAATCAAGTATTGGAAGATATGTTGAGAGCATGTGCCCTTCAGCATGGAGGAAGTTGGGATAAGAGTCTGCCTTATGCTGAATTCTCATATAATAATAGTTATCAGGCCAGTCTGAAGATGTCACCTTTTGAAGCTTTATATGGGAGGAAGTGCAGGACTCCTCTATATTGGGATCAGACTGGAGAGAGATAGTTCTTTGGGCCTGAATTGATTCAAGAAGCAGAAGAACAAGTTCGTATAATTCGAGAGAATTTGAGGGTGGCTCAAACCAGGCAAAAGAGCTATGCTGATAATAGAAGGAGACCACTGGAATTTGAAGAAGGAGATTATGTGTATCTCAAGGTGTCACCACTGCGTGGAATGAGGAGATTTAAAGTTAAGGGCAAATTATCCCCTCGCTACATTGGACCATTCTTGATCTTTAGAAGAGTTGGGGAGATGGCATACCAACTCGAGTTACCGGATAGTCTATCGGATGTGCATAATGTGTTCCATGTGTCTCAACTTAAGAAGTGTCTCCGTGTTCCCGAGGAACAGTTACCAATGGAAGAGCTCAGTGTTCAAGGTGATTTGACTTACACGGAGTACCCGATCAAGATTTTGGATACATTGACTCGAGTTACAAGAAATAAGGTGATAAAGATGTGTAAAGTTCAATGGAGTCACCACAGTGAAGATGAAGCAACTTGGGAGAGAGAAGAAGAGCTCCGCATAGATTTTCCCCACCTTTTCCCTCGTTCTTCTTGAAATCTCGAGGACGAGATTATTTTTAAGGGGGGTAGGATTTGTAATACCCACTTTGTAAGTTGCTAGAAATAATACCAAAAGGGAATCAATTTCTCTTTATGTGAGTTTGATCTTTATGCATCATCACATGTGAACACCATGTCCAAGAACAATTAATAAAAAGATATGCTACTAAATTGTTGCATCATGCTGAATATTTTATTTTTGTGTGCATTTTGTGACAAGAAAAATATTAAGGCCAAAAAGGGAATTTAAAACCTAAAAGAAATTCTTGAGAATAGAGAAGAGAAAGGAATATTATTCAATACAAATAAAATTATCATTAAAATTACTTCATCACAGTTGGTATGATCAAATTAAATAATTAGCCAGTATATAAAATGCCACAAAGTTTGAATTTGGATTGAAGTTTGAATTTGAAAAAGAAATGAAACAGAAAATAAAAAGAAAAAGATAAAGAACCTTACCTGGGCCGCAGGCTCCTTATTCGGCCCACTTGGCCAAACCACCCGCGCGGCCCAATCGGCTTCCCCTACACGCGACCCACCGACACGCGGGACCCACCGCTCAGCTACACACCCCTGCGCCGCGCGCTTGCCTCACACTCGCTGCCAACTGGGGCCCGCTCGTCTGCCTTCGGCGCCGACAGCTTGACCCCACGCGTTAGCCGCTGTTACACCGCGCGCGCGCCACACCCTCTGTCTCGCGGGACCCGCGTGCCAGCCACACCTTCGTCCCAGCGCCGCTGTCACACGGGTCCGGCCTGTCAGTCCCCGCGCTCAACTGAAATCCCGAGCGTGGCGGTGAATCACCGGTGTGCGCGGAATCCGTTGTTGACCGACTTCGGCACATAAATGGAATTGCGTCGTGCGCTTCCTAATCCTCTGTCCAGCTCGCGTCCACCTGGAGGGGTTGAGAGAGAGAGAACCAAGGCCGTAGTAACCAGGCGGGCGGAAGGTCGTCCTCCCCGTCGTCGGTCGTGCTCGGCGCCAAATTGGGGCCTCGGGTGCGGACAGAGGGCTTCGCCCGTGCCCCTGGTTCGTTCCGGTGGTGATTGCGGGGCAGGTGGGTGACCGGAGTGCGCCCAATTCGTCTCCGCCGTCGCACATCCGCGGGTCGCCGTGGGCCGACCAAATCGACGCTGGACCTTGGGTAAGAAACCGCCCTCCTAATTCGCCTTCGTCTACTTGTTGCGTCGCACCCTTCAATTTTGGACTAGGAGCACTTAGACGTTGAATTGCGGGCTCGCCGGCTTGGCTCCACCGCGGGGGGGGAAAGCCAGCCCCGCTGCCTGAGGTTGAAGACGACATGCAGTAACCGTAGATCGGTTCTCGGACGGCTAGGATTAGTTTTGGCGTACCGATTCACTGCGATGGGTTCGGCACCGTCGATCTATTCGCGGACGGCTGGATCTGGGCGTCGGGCACCGCTTCGGAGGGGATGGGATCCGTGCCGTGGATTGGGATCCAACGGTCCCTGGTTAATTCCGACCACATAAAATCCTGGCCGTAGATTAGCGATCCGATGGATCCGGTTGGGTACCGCTTCAGTTGGAGTAACGATCTAATCCGTGCCCTCCGCTGCGGATCCAACGGCCCTGAGTGCACCATACCCCTTCGGCCGCTAGTTTTGTAAAAGAAACCCTGGAAAACCAAGGAATCAACCCGCCGTCCTATTTCCACTGTGCTCTGTGTCTATAGACTTTCACCCCGAGCCCCCTGGCATTTGCAGATATTGAGGCCCAGTCCAGGACTTTATAAAACCAGAGAAAATGATTATTAAATAGATTTTTAATAGGAAAATAATTGCTAGAACTTCAATAATTCATAGAAAATTCATACTAACTCCAAATTGAGCCATTCCAGTTCCTAAAATTTTGTAATTTTATTCTCTAGCACTTAGTGTCTCTGTTTTGGCATAAAAACAGTAAGAAATTTATTTATCACTTAATCCTATCTAAAGCACATAAAACCTTTGAAAATGCATAACTTAAAATCTATAATTCAGAAAATTATGATTTCTGTTCCTAGGATTTTATTTTAATATGTAGATTATTACTGTGTATTTTGTTTATATGCTTGGTGTGATGTTAATTTCTCTATATGCGCTGTGCTTGTTTGTATTGTGGCGAGTAGAAGAGCCCGTTGCTGAGGATCCTGGTGAGCAGCAGGTTGAAGTAGCTGAGCAGGAGCTCATTGAAGGCAAGTTGTGCCCTTGACCACTTTTTACCCAATAATGTTCTTTAATATCACTTATCCATGCATAGGTTAATTTTGATGGGACCCAATAGGTCACCCTAGATTGCTTATCTCATTACCTTGTTTACCCCTGAATCACTTGGGTAGTTTGCTATTGCTTTATATGGTTTTGGGATAATCATTTATTACCTCTATGTTCCAATTCTTGTTGTTATTCTGTTTATGTTCATGTTGATATCATTAATGTTAATTGGAACATAGAGCTTAACTTGAGTAACACGTGCCACCACAAGGGAGGAATGGGACCCCTTGGCTGACTAATTAGGAAAGCTAGTGGAAGACTACCTTACCCGAAAGGGGCAAGGGCAGTAGGGGAGTGGTCAGTGTAGGGAGGTCCCTGGTTGATTTTGCTGGGATGGCAGTCAGCCAGGAACCCTGCATTGGAACTTCCTATAAACTGTAGCGGGTTTTCGGAAGCTAGTGGAACTTTGTAAAGGCCTCGTAGTGTTGCCCTGCCGCGCTTCCTAGGTAGAGGTGTATGGGATTCATGACCCCTTGGCAGATGGGTAACATGACTTGTGGGTAAAGGGTACAACCTCTGCAGAGTGTAAAACTGGTATACTAGCCGAGCTCACGGTCACGAGCAGCTCAGGACTCTCTGATGTTTAAATTATGGAACTTAAATTCAATTTTGTCATTTGCATTGCATGGGTTTGTTATTAATTTTGTTCTATTACTTTACTTATGGTTTGGTATTTACTTACACTTAGTAATTGCTAATAAAATTTTGACCAACTACTTAAAAGCAATGCTCAGCTTTAACCCCTGTCATTGATTAAGCCTTACACATCACATGAACTCACACCTTTGTGAGTTTATGTCCACTGGTTCCCCACAACTTGTTGAGCTATGATCATGTGTGAGCTCACCCTTGCTGTCTCACACCCCCCCCACAGGAGATGATCAGGTGGTTCAGGAGGAGCCGCCTAACACTGAGGAGTTCGATCTGATCTAGGTGGCGTTTCCCAGTCGACATTGGCGCCGACGATCCTTAGTTCATTTTATCTTTATTATTTCATTTTGTAATAAGTCTTCCGCTATGTAATAAATACTCTGATGTTTTATGACATTTATCTCTATACACTCTGTTATTATATATGTTGTCTTCTTGGCGCATGTATGAGATGCACCCGGCTTTGTTCCTTAAAACCGGGTGTTACAGCGTCCCATCTGGCTCGCCCCGATAAACAAGTAATGATGGCGCCCCGCATGCTCCATGACGACGGCGGCTCTCAGCCCCCTTACGGAAGCAAGGAGACGTCAGCAAGGACTCGACAGCCCCAACAGTTGTCCTTCCACTAGGCTCCAGCGCTCCTCCGACGGCCACGACACCACACGAACCGGGTGCCAAAACCTCTCCGGCTGCCACGACGGCATGTACTTAGGGCGCTTGCTCTTCTCTGCTAGACACGTTAGCACACTGCTACACCCCCCATTGTATACCTAGATCCTCTCCTTACGCCTATAAAAGGAAGGTCCAGGGCCCTCTTACAAGGGTTGGCCGCGCGGGGAAGGACGGGACAGTGCTCGTGTAAGCCTCTCGCTCCCTCCCGCGTGGACGCTTGTAACCCCCTACTGCAAGCGCACCCGACCTAGGCGCGGGACAAACATGAAGGCCGCGGGTTTCCCCTTCTACGCCAGTCTCGCTCCGGCTTCTTCCCCCCTTCGTGCTCCGTCTCGCGCCGACCCATCTGGGCTGGGGCACGCGACGACAATTTACTCGTCGGTCCAGGGACCCCATGGGGTCAAAACGCCGACACTACGAATAACCATGTATCACCTTTGCTTCCTTGCTAGCCTTCCCTAATCTCGAGGACGAGATTCTTTTTAAGGGGGTAGGTTTGTAACACCCTAAATCTAACAAAAAACAAACAACCCTATTTGAATTATTAAATTTCAGTAGAAAGGAAAAATATTTATGTTTTCAAATAAGGAAGCATTGATTTGAAGAATTTCTTGAATAGATAAAATTTATCAAATGTTTGTTGCACTCATGACGAAGCATATATTTTTGAATTGATTTGCAAATCCAATTTATGAATTTGATCTTGTGATGAAAATCTCATTTTACAAAACAATAATTAATTGCTAAAATAAGGTTTTAATAATTCTAGTTTATAATGGTAATCATGGTAATAAATCTTTCATTGAAGTGTTTGTTTCATTTGGAATGATTTTTGGAATGCTCATTTTGAATATTGAATATCATTTCTTCTTAAATGAAAATTCACATAAATAATATAATTAGTCCAAGAATTAATATGTTTTATAAATAATTTTGGTTTGATTCTTATGAATTTTATGATTATTTAAATATGTATTTCGAAATTTGAAAAGGAAATAGAAAAAAAGAAAAAAAACAACAAAACCTAACTAACCCTAACCCTAAATGGCCCATTAGGCCCATTAGCCGAGGAACGCCCAGCGCCCCTGGCTCCTCCAAGCCGAGCGCCGCCCCCTGCTCCCTATGGCCGCCAGGCTTCTTCCTTCTCTCTCCCCATTGCTTCTCTCCCCAAGCGCGCAGCCGACCGGTCGACTGCAGCGAGCCCCAACGCCCCCTGCACGCCGGCCGAGCCATCCGCACCGTGCACCGACGCGCCCAGCCCGGTGCCCGCGACAACTCGTCTCCCCGGCGCCCACGAACCCGCACGCGACGCCGCGCCCAGAAGCTTTCCTGCGCGCCCAAGCGAGCTGCCCCGACGCCCGGCGTCCTCGCCCTCCAGCCGCCGAGCCGCGCCTAGGACTGCCCCGACCGCGCCCTGCGCGTCGAGTCCCGTGCCAAGCTACGACCGAAGCCCGACCCCGCGCTGTCCGTTCGCCGTCCCAGCGTTAATGGAGTTTTATTGCAGCCGTTACTTCTCCCTCCATTGAACCAACGCCATCAATGGCGCCTTGAAGCCATGGCTTTGAAGACCGCCGTTTCTTCTTCCCCGGCTTGCCCTCTCCCCTTCCCTCTCCCCTCTATAAATCTGGCCGAGTCCGGACCTCTCTCTCTCCCCAAGCTCACCCTCTCTCTCTCCCTCGCTCTCCTTGTGTTCACGCCGTGCCACACGGCCGCCGTCGAGCCCCTGCTCGCGTTGTGCCCAACTCGCCGCGCCGGAGCTCGTCCGCGCAGCACCCGCAGCAACGTCACGTACCCGCCGTCGAGCCCCTGCTCGTGTCGTGCACAGCTCGTCGTCATGAAGATCGTCGCCGGACCGTCTGCATCCGTACGCCGTTCGCCATCCGTGGAACCCCGCCGGAGCTCCGTTGAACGCAGCACGAGGATCGCGTCGTTCCCTGCTCGATGCCAAACCCATTGTCCCTCCTCTGCACGGTCGAACCCCCCCCCCCTCGACGACATTCATCCCTACACATGAGCGAACTCAAGGTGGAAGACTACCCCTACCCGTTAATGTATTTTCTAAATCATGTTTGAATTACTTTATTGATCTTATGAATTATTGTTGTAATTTGGCGATTCACGCGTATGATTTTTAGAGATGCGATGTATACATGTAGCCAAAATCGAACCCTGCGACACTACTTTGAATATGCGTAGGATTTTATAATTCTAAAAATGAACACGGTCACTAGTCACTACCGCGGTGATTTTCATACTAGAATACGTTTACGGATTTGATTTCTCTTTAATGTGTGTGTAATGATAATTATTAGTAGTATTTTAAGTGTAAACTTATTAACATCAAGAAATTAAAATAGGAATTAAGCCACGTATTCTTGGTCAAATGAAGATATAGATTTTACTATTCATGATAAATATATTCATAAGCATAGCACTTAATTACTTAGAATTAGTAAGATACTTATTCATATCATAATAATCATGAATGAATTATTAATAGTCCCATTTAGTAATTTATAATTACTTCTTAGAATATTATTGGTTAGAGGAATTAAATAAACAATTTTTAGTTATATGTACAAATTCTATTTAGAAAAAAAGAGAAAACCAAAACAGTAGAATTTTATAATGACTTAACTAGACACTCATACTTTTCTAATAAAGAAAATGATAGTATGTTGATAAACATAGGTTTCTTACTAAAGAATTAGATAATTTGTTTCTAGTTTAAAATGACCTTTTTAATAGATATTATATTTAACGAGGTTTGTTATAGATGTTGAGTATAGCCGTATTAAATAGAAACTTAAAAGAGTATGTAGACATATGTTTCATAATAAAAATAGAAGATAAACATATGTCCAATTAATAGATTATTTACAATTTTTGAATTAAAAGATAACAAGGGTCATTGCTTTTATAAACTAAAATGATAGTTTATACATAACTTCCTTTCTAATGAATTAGATCATTTAGATCATTTGTTCCTACAATAGAATTGCAGATAATTAATAGATTAATTATCATTTATCATAATTTATTAATCAAACTTATAGTCAATTTGTTCTTAAGTAGATTTATGGCATGATTAATGGTTTCATAGAATTTAGTTCACATTATATACGTATCACTTAGCTTTTCCTAAAGGATAAGAGTTTAAGTTCTTTTATAACTTAAAATGTTACTTTGTATATTGACTTCGAATATAATAATATAGGATATGTGTTTTCAAATGAAATTAAAAGATAGTTGTTTGTTCATTGTCTTTTACATAAAAGTTCATTTAAGGCATATACCATAAATTTCTATAAATAGGTGTTTAATAATAATAATGACCTTTTTCACATAAAACCTATTTAGACTTATATCTTAACTAGGTGAGTGCCCGTGTGTTACAACGGGAACATATAATAACATGATAACTTATATACAAAATATGTCTTATATTGTTATAAGAAAATGTTTCATAATCCATTTGTAATCCTGGTCATACACAAATTTTGTTATTTTAATTTAGCTGTTTCACTACTACATTGCAACCATCAATATCATGTAGACTTCGATATATGCCACGATTTGCATGGTCTCATCATTGAAGAGCACGTGCCACACCTGCCGGTACAAGTTCCCTCGTACATTGTCAGTCATCAGGTACGCACCACCATACACGCTTGCTTAAACAAAAAAGGCAAGTGTATGTGTCTGCGAAGAGAATTAAAGGCAGGCCGGCACAAAAGCTACCCTGACGATGGCAAGTGGTCATTTCTGTTGGTCCTCCTCTGCTTCACCTCTAGCGCCAAGATGACGCCACATACCTTGATATAGTAGTCGTCGAACACGCACGACATGGCGAGTACCCATGACTCTTGGCTGGGCTGCGAAACGAAGTGCACCCTAGGCTCATCAGCGAGGTAATACACCTAGTCATTGCACCACCGGATGTGCTACTCCTCTACATACATCTTGTTCGAGGACACTCACACAACGTCAGCAACGGCTGTTGTCCCAGTGCACAAGAATTCATGGCCGGCTAGTAGCGACTTACGTGGCAGGTTGAGCTTCAGATGGATGATGAGCTGGACGGTGTGACAGCGCCATCGTCGGATGTGGTGCCTAGAACAACCCGAGAGTCGCCAGCGTTGGGGACGACCATGAGGTCCCCCTGTTTGAAGATGGACAGCACAGTGCAGCCACTCTGGACCACGTCCAAGCGGCAGCTGCGTCGGAGCTTGCCGAACACAGCGGCGCATGCGGACACGTAGGACTGCTTCCAGAGGTCGAACCGGTAGTCACCAAGCTTCTTCTCGTCGTCGATGAGTAACGCCAACGCGAGCGCTCTTGCCAGTGGTGTTTGTTCGGGGTTTTCAAGTAAGAAACATGGATTCATCTTTGGCGTTGGTTTATGAAAATGACTTACAAGTCAGACTCATGGAAAAATATTACGGAGAATAAATGTCACACATATAAAAAAGGAATTTTAAATTGAAAATATTATAAAAACAAAAGAAATTGCATACAAGGCTCTTCTTTAAATACTACTGCCTCCGTCGAAAAATATAATTCAGTAATCTCGTTGATAATTATCTACTACTACACATTGTGCAAGGGTAGCAGGTGAGATTTGGGAGAGATGTAGTAGATATTTTTACTGTAACAAATATTGACATAAACACACATGTGGTGTAGTGGTAGCTACGATCACATTTGCTTGAGGGGTCGTGGGTTCAAATCCCATTGGGATCACATTTGTGTTTTTTTAATTTAATTTTAGCTAGACGTGGGATGCACGTGGGAATGTGAATGAGCTTTGTGGGAGGAGGAATGAGAAAGACAGTGCGGGGAGAGTGGAATGGGAATGACAGAACACGAAATGGCAGCTGGGAATGGGAATGGGTTTTACGGGAAGGAGAATGAGGAAGACAGAACACGGAATGGCAGCCAGGAATGGGAATAGGCTTTGCGGGGAAGGCGGAATGGGAATGGCAGAACACGGAATGGCAGCCTACCCCTTACCGCCTTAATAAGTAGTAGAGATTTATCATAAGTGATAGGTTTAACAATGAATTATATGTTACATAATGCTTTTAAAAATTTATAACGTGATTAGTCACCCATTAACCTTAGATATATAACATATATCTTTTCTAAAATGTTAAAAAGGTTTAATATTGTTATAACGTGTTTTATCATCT
Organism: Zea luxurians; assembly: GCA_029449295.1. Taxonomy (NCBI): domain Eukaryota; kingdom Viridiplantae; phylum Streptophyta; class Magnoliopsida; order Poales; family Poaceae; genus Zea; species Zea luxurians. Next base: position 4,099,981 of record JAOPSE010000060.1, on the reverse strand, counting down.
TATAAACCCTTAATATTAGACATAACACGTATGACGCTTTATAAAAGATTAATTTGGTGAACCAAATATTTGTATATTTTAATTAATATATTTTAAGCTCATGTCTTGTTTTATAAAGTATAAATCACACATTTTTAAAAGAATACCCTCTTATTATAACCATTACTTGCGACATTTTTGAAAAACGAATGCTCTTTTCGTTAGGCTTTCTTTTAGCTTTACGTATGGTGAATGTTGTATGTTATTGAGTGGTGTTTGTTCTTCTTGTTTGTTTGTGTGATATTCAGTGGTTGATCTAGTAGTTAAGAATCAAGATCTATTCCTATCTGTGGAAGAACATCAAGTTTTCTATAAGCAAGGCAAGTGGACTTCTCCCTCTGCATACTCTGTTTGATCCCAAACAATACATTTAATAAAGTTTAATCTTTTGGATATATATGCATAATTTGATGGGTTACCTATTTAGATAACCTTTCCAACCTTATTCCTTGATCAAACCTGGGAATTATACTTTACCTTCGTAGTTATGCTATTGCTACAAATTAACTTTATGCAGTCACTCCCGCTTATGATATTAATGTTCCAAAATAGTAAGTTTACATTATTGTTGTTAACCCGATGGTTAAACAAGATTATTGCATATTAATTGGAACATGGAGTGACCACCCGGGAAAATAGTGCAACCACGAGTGTTATCATGGCTCTGGCTTTGGTAATTAGCTTTATATGCTTAGTGCCTGGCAACCTTACCTGAAATATGGGCAAGAGGGGGAGCGGTAGGTGTTGGCAGCCCACGTTAACATGGGGACGTATTCTTGGCTAAGGTACCTCACCCAGGGGGGCCACCACCATCGTCTTTAGAAACCTTAGCGGGTTGCTTCGTATTAAGTGTATTTTGTGAAAGCCTCATAGTGGATCCCTAGCCACTCACCTCGGAAGTGTTTACGGGTTTTGGCTGACCCAGGCTAGAGGGGATACACGGCTTGTGGGTAAAGTTGTACCACCTCTGCAGAGTGTAAAACTGATATATCAACCATGCTCACGGTTATGAGCAGCCTGGACTCCTCACATGATAATTGAACTTGAAGATGGAAATAAATCGAGATTCGATGATCTGCCAATGGTTTTGCTTAAGTGGTTTCACTTAAGTGTTTTTGATATACTCTTATACCTTTGTTTAATGGGAATACTTGGGATTCACACTTATTAGTAAGACAGGTGTTGTTAATAAAATGTTGACAAACAAAAATGCTTACTGCTCAACCTTAGCCTCACCTTGTTACCTTGCATTAGTTTTTCCCCCACTTGCTGAGCCCCGACCATAAGTGAGCTCACCCTTGCTTAATTTTGATCAGAAGTTTGCAGATGAAGTTATGATGCTGAGCTCCATGGATGCTAGTCTAGTGATACCCCCGGTCATCTTTATGTGGATGGATGTCCTTGTTTCACTGTACTTTGATGAATAAAGGTTAATATATTTTGTCTGTTCGAAGTGTAATATGTTAATATAATCGTTATTTATGCTCTTATGCATTGTTCTTTTGATATATTACACTTGTGACGTCAACATATGTGTGGAAATAGATCCTGGCACACATATGCCATGCACCCGGCTCTGCCCTTTGGAAACGGGTGTGACAGCCGGGTGCATCTCATACATGCGCCAAAGAAGACAACACATATAATAACAGAGTGTATAGAGATAAATGTCACAATAACATCAGAGTATTTATTACATAGCGGAAGTCTTATTACAGAATAAAAGATAAATATAAAACGAACTAAGGATCATCCGTGGTGCCAATAAGTCAACTGGGAAACACCAACTAGATCTGATCAAACTCCTCGTTGTGTGGCTCCTCTTGAACCACCTGTTCTTCTCCTGTCGGGGGGTGTGAGACAACAAGGGTGAGCTCACACATGATCATAGCTCAACAAGTTGTGGGGAAACCAGTGGACATGAACTCACCAAAGGTGGGAGTTCATGTGATGTGTAAGGCTAATCAACAATAGGGGTTAAAGCTGAGCATTGCTTTTAATCAGTTGGTCAAAATTTTATAGCAGTTACTAGATGTTAGTAAATACCAAACCTTACTAAAAGTAGTAGAACAAAATTAATAAATAATCCCATGCAATGCAAATGACAAATTGAATTTAAGTTCCATAAATTAATCATGCGAGAGTCCTGTGCTGCTCATGACCGTGAGTTCGGCTAGTATACCAGTTGTCACACCCGGTTTTGAAGGTAAACCGAATGCGAACCATGTACGTGCTAGGATCAGTACATTCACGTACACAACGATTACATAAATGACTAATCATAGCACAATGCTTCGAATTACAATAAAGAATAAGTAACAATATTACAGACTAGAGCCATTTACATAATATAAATCAAAGTACACATAATCGAAACATAGCCAACGTAAACAACCCACCACAGGCAGCTGATTGGGGGAGGTTGCTAGCCTAATCCTCGAACTCGTCAAAGTCCTGGAACTACTGGAGATCCACCTCGACGCCTTCTTCTTTACCTGAGCATAGATTGCACCAAAGGCAACCTGGTGTTTTGTGAAAGCAAGGGTGAGTACACATCAACGTACTCAGCAAATGTCCCGTTTGGTTGTAGTGGACTAGCTTTATGTGGGGTTAAGGTCAAGCAGTTGCTTTTAGTTGATCAGGTAATTATTACTAGTAGAGAGCTAGGTTTTAACATTAACCCAAGTTGTTAACCCAAAAGTACCCTTTCCATACGGAAAGAATACCACTTACCATTACCATAGTCATAAACATCGTCCTCATCACCACCCGTAATCCAAACATCTCTGATCAAGTATCTCTAATCAATGGAGCTCCCTTGGCCGCTTATAACCGCGAGCACGGCTGATATATCAGTTTCATAACACTCTACAGAGGTTGCACACTTTACCCACAAGCCGTGATTCCCTCTCTAGCCCGGGCTTGCAAGACCCTTGTTCACTCCCGAGGTGAATGGCCAGGGATTCACCACGAAGCCTTTACAAAGATTCCCTGAGGCTGTAGCCGCCCGTTAGGTTTCTTAAATGCATCGCACTCCTCCCCAAGGGGCGAACCAACCTTGGTAGAGCGAGCCGCATACACCGAGCCCCATTAACGGCACGACGGCGAAGCGAACTACACCCCAGTTCCTCTAATTATTCAGCTAAGGGCGTCCCATTCCACCCTCATGGTTGCACTATTTTCCCGGGCGGTCATCCAACGAACAGGTCCTTACGGAGAGGCACTCGAGAAACCGCTCGAGCCCCCTAAAGTATCACCATTCCAACATCATAATCATAATGACAACATCGTATCATAAGTGTTCACATCATGTTCATTGATTAAAGTAAAGCAATAGCATGAATCTAACCATAGTAGCCCAAAAGGTAATCAAGGACCAGGTAAATAGAAAGCTAGTCAATCCTTAGGTTGTTCATAGTATGCGGGACAGTGAATTATAAAGTAAATGGGAAATAATGGGTCAGAGGACACTTGCCTTCACCAAACAGATACTCAGGGTCTTCAACTTTGTAGAACTTGAAGAACTTGACCACTTGGTCGCCAGCGCTTGACCGTCGATTGCTCGAAGCTCAGAAACGAAAATTGCGATCTAATCGCAATGCGAAGCGAAGACGAACAGGCACAAGCAAACAAACATATATATACATAAGAACAGTACACCATAGAAGATAAAATATTATAAAAGCGAGCAATATAAACTAGAGAGCTTTTCTACAGTTACGCGAGGATAAGAAACGCGACGGTCGAAGCTACGTTCAAGAAGTTATAACGTTTACGCTACGTAAGTGATAGTCTGGACGTTTAGTTCGACATCATCAAATATAAATTATAACTGCTATTTAGTTTTGATTAAATCTGCTACACTGACAACTATCAAATAGATAAGTAATATAATTAGCACGAGAGATTATAAGCGAGACGAAATACGTAACGCGTGAAACAGCATGACTGCACGCGACCTAGCGCGTGCACCACGCGCGGAAAGCGCAGACAACGTGACGACGGCGAACCCAACAAGGCAGCGTGCAAACGACGCGCGGGCACGCGCGACATAGCACACTGATGACACACGAAACAGCGCGCGACCAGCACGAACGAGAATGTCACCACGTGCAGAACAACACGCGTGACAGGCGAGGAAAACTAAATAGATGACACGTTTATACTAAACAAATATTAGATAATTAAAAAGCAGTTAAGTTAATATCTGTCATGTTAATATTTATTCTAAAAGCGTAGTTGAACACTATATTTTTAATCTAATTGCAATATTAGTCTAATAAATATTAGTCGAGCGAACCTTAAGTTGATTATCTAACATATATGACCTGACGAATTAACGTGACTAACATGGGTGCTTATAGGCGCAAACAATTTGTCATTACGTGCCGACGCCGTGCGACACACGTGATCGACATGCGAGATACGCGCGACACGCGAACCAGACGCGCAGCACGAACGCGTGAAGGAATAATGACGACTTGCAATCGGCACACAAACGACGCGCAACGGCAGCGCATGACACACGCGATTCAGTGCGACTACGCGCGCGAACAGCAACAAACAAATAATTAGTTAAAAGTATTTAAGCTGATATTGATCAAGTTAATTAACGTTTATTTATAAAAGCGCGAGTTAAAACTATAAAATAGTTTTAATTAGAAGGTCATTTTAATAAGTATCGAATGAATAGTTAATTAAATAATATAGACTCGTGACATGATAAAATACATTACTAATACGAAATCGACGTGACTGAACAATTAATTTAGAACGAACACAATATATCGCAGTGCTAATCGATATCATGTCTGCACTAACCAAACATAAATGAAAACGCTGCGGATTGACACAACTACCTTAATAGCTATTGACGAAGCGTATAATTAAAATTACAAGTTCATTTTCGGTTGAATTGTTATTTTAATTGTCGACCACTAAACAACTAATTACTAATTAATTATTCAACATACACGAAGTGGCAAAACGATTTTACTAGACGCGCAACTAGTGTTTTGCGCGAAAGACGGCATGCGCAAAACAGCGCGCGACACGCACGAGTCAACATGACTATGCGAACGACGTCGCGCGAACGACACGCAGATCAGCACGTGACAACGCGCGCACCAGACACGCGACGATTACTAACAAAATGTTGTGTTTAAACTAAGCAAGCATTAATAAAATAAGAAATGTCTAGGTTGATATTAATCATGCTAATGTTTATTTATAAAAGCGCAAGAAAACTATAAATTAAATTTAATTGGAAGGTCATTTTTTATAATTATCGAATGAGTACTAATTAATTAATTAATTAAAACTGACGACGGGGTAAAACAATGCTACTAGTACGAAATCGACGATGCTACAAAGTTGACACGACCGAAATGTGTCGAAACGGGTCTACAACGTATAATATATTGAATAAATAGCGACTCGCAGGTTACTGGTGTTGCGGCGAATTCCTAATGGCCGCAAAGTGGCCACACGAAGGGTCACGAGGAGCACAACCACAGAAGATCCAAAAAGGGAATCAAATGTGGATATGGCAGTTCTCTTCTCTCTCTTCCTAGCTCCACGGATGGACAAAATTGCACAGACTGCTTCTTCCCACGGGTGTTCTTCAATTTGCAGCAAGAGGAGGGATCTATGGCAAAGAAGGAAGGGGCTGGCTGGGCGGTTCCACCGCTGCGCAAGGGCATGGGGGGCTCGGCGTTGCTGGCTGGCCAGCCTGCCGCGGCGGGACACAGACAACGCAACCACGCAGGGGAAAACAGGTGGGGAATCACCATTGCAGGGGCTAGAGCAGGGCTGCGCTAGGGGATCGGAGCCACGGCAAGGGCCATGGGAGGGGTCTGGGACAAGCTCGCCGGAGCCTCTGGGCTCGCTGAGCAGGGCGGGCGCGGGCTAGGAATCACAGCAGGGGGCAAGTCGCCGCGCTGGCCGAGCACTGAGGGGAGGGGAAGAACGCGTGGGGAGGGAGGGAGCAGCCAGAGAAGAAGAGGGATAAAGGGAGAAGAAGAGGGAGCCTCACTCGGCCACTAACCTCGGCAACGACGAGAGCATCGCAGATATTCCTGGGCGATCAGCGTGGCGAACGACTGAGTGGCCTGGACATGGAGGGCAGCTCGCTGGAGAGCCGAGGTTGACTGGGGGCGGTTCGGCTTTGGGTTTCGCAAACATGGGCGATATGGGTGGGGAAAGGCGGTTTGGAGAAGATGAATAGGAGATGGGGCGGCCTGGTGGGCGTGATGCACAGCTACGGTGCATGTCATGCGCGGTGGGTGGAGAGAGCGGCCGAGCGCGGTTGGTTCCTGGGCGAGATCGTGGCCACGGTTCGGGTAGCATGCAGATTACGCCCAAGAGAGAAGATAGGAAGTGGGACCCATATGGTATTTCTTTCCTCTATTTTCTCAACCGCACAAGACACACCAATGCACGCAAAAAGTTGCATGCAGCCATGCGCGGGGTTGACGATGGGGAACAGGGAGAAAAAGGCGTGTGCACATATATAAATATATATTTGGAGGAGAGGTGTGGCGAGGCAGTTGAGTCCATGAAGGGTGGAAGTTATGCAACAAAGTGAGGCGAAACGAGGTGATTGTGCTTGCGCCAAGGGATAGACGGGGTAGACACGAGCAGCACGATGTTTGCGAGGAGAGACAGTTTGGCGATCTCACGAAAATGACACAAGATCTGGATCAGGCTCGATGAGAGGAAGAAAAATATATAAATAATTGAGCTTCCAAAATTTTATAGTTTTTTGCAAGTACTAAATTTTAGGTATTTAATTAAGATTAGAAAAACTGAAATTCATATTTAATACTCGAAGAAACATTCTAAAGATTCCAAAAAACTCTTGGAAATATACTCGAGATATTTTAATCTGTTACAATAACATTTTGCACTCATAAACACTATGCATCAACATGAATGCAACAATCAAAGTTTCTCTAAGATTTTATTTTACTAGGCTTACGCCTAGACATAAAATCAAAATAACTCTTCACTATTTAGGAAAAAGAAAAGAAAAGCAAGGAAATGAGAGGGTAACACCTGAATTTGATGGATATTAGAGAAAAAATTTTATACCCCCAAATTCAGGGTGTTACACTAGTTTTACACTCTACAGAGGTTGTACCCTTTACCCACAAGTTGTGTTTCCCATGTCGCCAGGGTTAGCTAGACCCTTAGACACTACCGAGGTGAATGGCTAGGGATCCACTACGAGGCCTTTACAAAGTTTCACTAGCTTCCAAAAACCCGCTAAAGTTTATGGGAAGAGCACTTGCAAGAATCCCCCGTCTGACCGCCATCGCAGCAAAATCAACCCGAGAACCTCCTTGCATGCAACTCCCCTACTGCCCTTGCCCCTTTCGGGTAAGGTAGTCTTCCACTAGCTTTCCTAATTAGTTAGCCAAGGGGTCCCATTCCTCCCTTGTGGTGGCATGTGTTTCTCAAGTTAACCTCCATGTTCTAATCAAAGATAATGATCTTGACATGAACATAAATAAAATAACAATATAACTGGAACAAGGATATAATGAAATATTAACCCCAAAACCATGTAAAGCAATAGCATAACTACCTAAATGATTCAGGGGTAAACAGGGTAAAATGGATAAACATACTAGACTGACCTATTGGGTCCCATCAAAATTAAACCTATGCATGAATAAGTGATATTAAAGAACATTATTGGGTAAAAAGTGGTCAAGGGCACAACTTGCCTTTAATGAGCTCCTGCTCAGCAACTTCTATCATCTGGGCACCAGGATCCTCAGTCACAGGCTCTTCTACTCGCCACAATACAAACAAGCACAACATATAGAGAAAATTAACATCACACGAAACATATAAACAAAATACATAATAATAATCTACACATTAAAATAAAATTCTAGGAACAGGAATCATTAATTTTGGAGTTATAGATTTTAAGATATGAATTTCCAAAGATTTTATGTGCTTAAAATAGGATTAAGTGAGAAATTATTTTTCTTATTGTTTTCATGTCAAATCAGAGTCTCTAAGTGATAGAGAATAATATTACAAAATTTTAGAAACTGGAATGGATCAATTTGGACTTCATATGGATTTTCTATGAATTATACAAATTCTAGCACTTATTTGTATATTAAAAACCTATTTTCATTTTTATTTATTCAATTTATAAGTCTTTGGATCAGGTGCATTAAAACAGAAAACAACAGGGGCTCCGGGGTAAGAATCTACAGGCACAACGCACAGTCGCAATAGGACGGCGGGTTGATTCCGGTAAAGTGCATGGTCTCTTTAGAAAAATGTACCCGCGAAGGGGTACGTGTTGCTTACAGTCGTCAGATCGGATCTGAGGGCCACGATTAGGTCTAGATTAACGCAACCGGTACACAACGACCGCCCTCGAATTGAGGATCTACGACTAGGATTCAATTGACGGGCGATCAACTCACAGCCACCCGATACCGATCCGACGCCATGGATTTAATATCGCGAAGGGGTATCCTAAGATCTAATCATAGCCGTAGACCAAAGGATCGATGGCACGCGCTACTACAACAGCGCCCGCCCAACTCCGGTCACCGGGGATTGTTTCCCGCGGCGGCGCCATCGCCGTACGTCGCCCGAGCTCGTTCCCAAGCGTAATTCGCCACCTCTACCTGGTGTAAACCAAATTGGAGGGTCCACGAAATAGAAGGGGGAGTTCATACCGCGGATTATGAAGCAATGCCCCCCTGCGTCGTCGCATGGCGGATCCACGGCGAAGACGATGCTCCGGTGCAAAATTCGCCGGTGTCGAACGCTCCCAACCCGATGCCGATGCACGAACGACTTCCCTGGGTCCCGACGACGCTACCCGACCGCAATCTAGAGGCGGGCGCAAGCACAGCAGAGGTTTCACCGTCGGCGGCCACGAGGTGGCTCCCAGCTTCGTTTCCTGATCTCTACGGTGGTAATTCACGAGAGTAGGCGAGAGAAGGAATAGGCGAGCCTGGGGCATGGCACCCTATATGGACGCGGTTGTGGCCAGGGCACCACAACAGACTATGCGATGTCCGTGCTCCACGCGCTCCGCCATGCACGGAAATCCATTGACGAGGATGGAACTGACTTGCGGACCCCGTGATTCAGTGTGAGGCGTGAGCGAGGGACTGCCCGGTGGGGCCGCGATGTTGGCGTGCAGCGGAGGGGATTTGGGCCAAGTGACTGAGACGGACATGAGGGGCCCGCACTCCAGCGGCCGTAGACGGAGTGAGTCCACGCGTACCCGAGCGACTAACAAGCGGGCCCCATGTGACAGAGCTGCGCACGCGGTGGAATAGGGTTTGGGCCACGCGGTGTGCTTCCTCAGGTGGGCCAAAATGAGTTCCAAAGCCCAGGTAAGTTCTCTTTTTCCTTTTTATTTTATGTTTTATTTTCTGTTTTCTTTTATCCTTAATTCTTTTGAACATAAATTTGAATTTGAATATGAGTTTAATCTTTGAGTAAATTATGCAAATTCAATCCCTAGTATAGGAATCACATATCTTTATTTACTTATTTTCTCCACATTATATTTATTTTCTTCTCTTTTTCTAATTTCTAGAATTTCTTTTAGATGTGAAATTCCACTTTGGACTTTAATATATTTCTTTTCACATTATTCTATGTTGGCAAAAAATGCACACAAAATAAAATCCAACATGATGCATAATTTTGTGGCATATATTTTTATTAATTATTTGTTTTCAAGCGAAGTGTTCACATGTGATGATAAATGGAGAAATCACATGTAAAGAAGAAAAAAATCTCCTTTTATTTCTTTACATATTGGGTATTACAGATGTCTTGGACATCTTGTTGTAATAAAGTACTTTTCCGCTATTTACTTTGAGCAATGTGTGATGATGTCCAATCATGTAATCGTTGTGTACATGAGTTTCTGATCCTGGCACGTACATGGTTCGCATTCGGTTTACCTTCCAAAAACCGGGTGTGGGCTTGTTCGGTTATTTTCAATCCATATGGATTGGAAGGGATTGATACGGATTGGAAGAGATTTTGACTTACTAGGGATTGAAACCCCTCAATCCCCCTCAATCCATATGGATTGGGGTAGAATCGAACATGGCCTATATGGAACAACCCATGCCCCTACGCACGGCTGGACAGTCTGGGCCTGAGGCTGGATGGTTCGGCCCAGTGGTGGTTGGCTCTGTCCCCAGCGACGAGCCGTCGGATTACACACTAGGAATAACAGATATGCTCAGACCATCCGGCTATATGTGCGGACTGTCCGAGCACATCATCGGACTATTTGGATACTGCACTGGACCGTCCGCGATAGGGTATGCATAGCATCAGGCTAAGGAAGTAGAAGCTTCGGAAGATGTCCGATGTCAAAGCCGAAGGTGTAAGAAACAAATTCAAAAGGCTCCCAAGTACCGGAGTAATCAGAGAAGTAACATATCCAAGTGGCTGGCCAATACTGTGATGGTGAAGAAGGCTAATGGAAAGTGGAGGATGTGCATTGATTTTACAGATCTCAATAAGGCATATCCAAAGGATGAGTTCCCTTTGCCAAGAATAGACTCCCTTATGGATGCAACAGCTACCTCGAAGCTCATGAGTCTATTGGACTGCTATTCAGGCTACCATCAAATCTGAATGAAGAAAGAAGATGAGCCCAAAACAAGCTTCATAACCCCTAGTGGGACCTACTGCTACCTTCAGATGCTCGAGGGGCTCAAGAATGCTGGAGGAAGCTTTAGCAAGATGACTGCTAAAGTCCTTTACTCTCAGATTGGCAAGAATGTTCTAACACATGTCGATGATATCATAGTAAAAAGTACCAAGCAAGAAAATCACATCACTGATCTACAAGAAACATTTGCCAATTTTAGAAAGGCAGGCCTCAAGCTCAACCTAGAAAAAAGTGTTTTTGGAGTGAAAATTTCTTGGGTGTCTTGTGTCAACAAAAGGAATTGAGGCTAACCCAAACAAGATAGAAGCTATACTTCAGATGGAGCCACCAAAGTCAAGAAAAGGTGCCCAAAGGCTGACAGGAAGGTTAGCCTCATTGAACGGATTTATTTCAAGATCGGCAGAAAGGAACTTGCCATTCTTTGAAGTATTGAAGTCAGCCAAAGTCTTCCAGTGGGGACCAACTGAGCAAAAGGCTTTCAAAGAGCTGAAGCAATATTTAATAGAACTGACATCATTAACTCCACCTTCATCAGGTGTCGGTGTTTCGGGTCCGACCACGCACCCAGGGTTACCCCCAAGGTGCTTTTAGGAGTAGGACGGTGTTACCGACTGTAGCTCGATGGTTCGTGCTGGGCGCACGAGAAATAGTAGACAGTGATGTACAGGTTCGGGCCGCTTTGAGATGCGTAACACCCTACGTCCTGGTTGGAATGCTTTATGCAACGAGTTACAAGGGAGCTCTCTAGTGCTGGAGAACGTGAAGAACGGGATGGAAGGCTAAGTAATGAATAATGTCGATCTCTCCTCTTGAAGGGGTGCCCCCTAGGCCTTATATACTCGACCGTGGGGCATTACATGTGGATATGATAACAACGTGAGCTGGAATAATAGTGAACTAACCGAGTCTGTCTCCCTATAATTCAGCCGACTTATCCTCACCTAGTTCCGATGTACGGGGCTCCTGCGCGGGAAGGTCGGGTCACTGCTGTGATTACTGTTCGGATGTTGTTGGGCCGTCTGGGCTTGCACCGACCCGACCTTGTGTTGATCTATCTCACTGGTATTTCCTCCTAGGCCCACGAGGGGGATGACCTTACGAATTATGGGGCCTTTGGGCCTTTCGTGAGGTCCTAGTGGACCCGGGGGATATCTGTCCCCCACAAGCCCCCGATCTTTGGGCTGATTTTGAAATAAATGGCCCAAAGATCTTAGGTCCAGCTTGCGGTATTTGATTTTACCAGAGAATGCTTTGGAAATAAGTCTGTCGGGTCACTGCTTCAGAATTCTGAGTGATCCGGTTAACATGTCTTCTTTTTTACTGTCTTCTTCTGCTATTATTCCTCAAAATTTGGTGTTCTGTCTCGGGTTTATGCTTCGGAGGTCAGCATTTTGCACTGTTGAACAGTGAAGTCCACTGGGTGCACCGAAGGTGCACCCAATGGGTGTAGCCCCCGAGCTTCGAGTGGATTTTTGAAAATAATCCACTCGAAGGTCTTCATTTCGTGTCTTTTTCTAGGAATCATCCTCCCTCTCTATTGAATACTTTGGAGACCAGCATTATATTGTTGATACTACGCTTTAGAGGTCAGCGTATATTTTTGTCTTTGTGGCCGAGTACGCGATCTGCCCATATCTTGACAGGTTTTGCCATTTATTTGATCTGCGACTGATTGGACGTTCGATGGATGGCCCTTGGCTAGTCTTCTTGTCACTTCGTGCTTTGATGCTTCTGTCGATTAGACTTGTACCTCATCGGCTATATTTGGCTTTCCTTTGATCCCTGCTGATATCTTTCTTCTGTCTTGAAGTATTCATTGAATATACTGTTCGGATGTGACGGTGTTGAAAATATACTGATAATTCCTGGGCGTCCCCCCAATGGGTGTTGGCAAGGGATGGCTTGGTACGCTGAGCGTTTAGCAAATTGCTTCTGAGTAGTAACTTGATGTGACCGCGAGCGTAATCATATCGCCTGCGCGGTTGACTGGAGTCCCAATGGGTGTCGTGTTACGTGAAACGGCGTCAGCCGCCTGACGTGTCTTCAGATGGTTTGAATTGCATATTGAATTTTTGCGACTGTTCAGTGGCCGTGGTAGGAGGTGAGCGGTTGCCTTCTTCTTCTATAAATAGTACCCTTGCTTCTCCAGCGTTTTCACGCTTCTTGCTACTGCTTGCTGTTTAATCTTCTCTTCTTCCTTCCACATTCGCCATGGGCAAGAACAAGAAAGGCGGCAGCTATTCGCATCACTCGGGCGACAAGCGCAAGCGCGAGCTGACTCCTCCTTCGAAGGACTTCGGCAACTTGGAATACTCGGAGGAGGAGTTCTCCTCCGAGTCCGAGGGCTCTCTGGCTCCTGCCTCTCCCCCGGCGTCGTCTGATGATTCAGACGACTCCCAGGGGATCGCCGCGGAGGTATGGACCTACATCCGGGCCGTCGAGCATGCCGGGCTCGAGGGCTCGGATGAGTCGGAGTACTCCTCGGATGAGGAGAATCCCTCCGACTCGTCCGAGGAGGGCAGCGGCGGCGACGGCGGTGACGGCGACGACGACGGAGGCGACGGTGACGGCGGCGGCAACGGCGGCAAGGGCGGAGGCGACAGCAGCGATGGCGGCAACGGCGACGGCGGCGGCAGCAAGGGCAGGAACAAGGCCAGTGGCTAGACGCCACTGGTTTTAGATGTTAGTGTAGATTAGTAGTAGAAATAGTATTAGCAAAATAATGTAGTAGTAGCTAGTAGTATAGTTAGTTAAATGTAATGTAGTAGAAGGGGAAGCATCAACTCATAATGAGTTGATTTGTAAGTTCGGTAGTACTTCCCGTATGATGAAGAATGACTTCGATTCCTCTCGTGTGCATCATTCTGCTTTCTTGCTGATTGTCGTTTGTGTTGATGCCTACTGCAGAGGCTGTTTCTGAACGTAATGTTTGAGTGGCAACTTAGAATCGTTGAGCCATGCTTTAGACTGCCTTCTTCACGATGCCAGCGCTTTAGTAGTGGGGGCCGAGTGATTATCAGTGATGTTGGGGCTTTTTAGAGGTGATAGCCGAGCGATAACGGGCCGCGTCGGTGTTTTAGAAATAACGACCGAGTGGTTACTGGCGATGTCGGCGTTTTAGAGGTAACAGCCGAGTGATAACGGACCACGTCGGCCGCTTTGAAAGTAGTGGCCGAGTGAAGTCAAATAACGCCGGCGTTTTTAGAAATGGCAGCTGAGTCAATTTGGGCCGCGTCGGTCGTTTTGGAGACAACGGCCGAGTGATGACATGGCACGCCAGCGTTTTAGAAATAACGACTGGGTGATGACATGGCACGCCAACGTTTTAGAAATAACGGCTGGGTGATGACTGGGCACTTTTTAGAAATGACATCTGGCTCGGGAAAATCCCATATGTGCTGCACTGTCACACGCCTCCACACTCCGTGCCCTAGTTTCTGCTTTTTTGCATCCAGGCTTTCTCTGCTTTCCTGCAATATCGCTTCCGCTCCGTTCGCTAGCAAGGTTGAGATGGTGCCCAAGCGGAAAGCTTCGAGTTCGTCCGTCGCAATCATTCCTCCCATTCATCCCAACAGTCAGTTGCCTTTCACAGGTAACCATATGTATGTTGTCTCCGAATCTGACCTTCTTCATCTCGTTTCCATTGGGGTTCTTCCTCCAAAGGAGCTCTGTTCATGGCGGATCTGCCGTGGGGTCACTGTTCCGACAGAAGACACCCACGAATCCGTCATTTATGTTCCTTTCCTTATCCGCGGACTTGCTCTACCCATATCTCCTTTCTTCTGCGGCCTCCTTGATTTCTATCGCTTGAATCTGACCCATCTAAATCCCAATTCTATTCTGCAAGTTTCTGTTTTTGTTCATTTATGCGAAGCCTTTCTTGGTGTTTTGCCCCACTTTGGCCTTTGGAAGTATCTGTACCACTGTCGGCCTGGGATGGCCGGGGGGCAGCACCAGCTGGTGGGGGCGCGAGCTTGGAGATGCGCCGCGGAAGGAAGACTGATTACCTCGACATCCCACTCAAGGACAGTGTTGGGGGCCTTCGTCCTCCGAAGGTCCTCAAAAACATGATTTGACAACGTTTTCCAAGCGGATTATATGAACAGGTATTTTCGGATTCAGAATTATGGATATGGAGCACGACCAGGACGAAGCCTGAACCAGACGAAGGTCGAGGGCAGCCGAAGCTGTGCGCAGGGAAGCTTCGGCGCGATGGCATACGGGAGAACCGACTTAAAGATAAAAAGACTTCGGGGGCCTCGACAGATTTCCATAAACTGTTAACAAATGTAACGGACATGAATGTAATTTTACGTGGGCTGCGTCCCGCGTCTATAAATAGATGAACAGTACTCTCGTACTGTTCACGCTGACTTGGCATTCTGCTTTTGAGTCACGCTTGTACTTTATACCTTCTTTCAGGACCGAAGGTACATTTGTAATTTGAAATCATTTCTATTTTTCCATGTTAATAAAATAGAAATGATTTTATGTTGTTTATATTATATTTCGTGCTTTATATGAGTCCTTCGTCATTACTCGTTGTAGTTACGAAGGTATGTCCCTTATGACCTTCGTCCGAAACTCATTATTTCCCGAAGGGGCATAATGTTTTGAAGGACGAAGGACTTTAACATTTAACACTTTTTATGTTGCCTTGTTCTTAACTCGAAGCATTTGAGAACAAGTCCCCAACATTGGCGCCCACCTCCGGTGAACTCACTTCCACTTCGAGCTTTTTTGAACACCTTCGGAAGCTATGGCGCCGAAGAAAGCTTCAGCGACTGGGGCTTCAGCACTGCAACCGCTGGACCACAACCAGGAGACCGTCTCTCTTCGGGAGGCCCGAAGCCAGAAGAGAAAGGCTGTCAGCCCAACACTTCAGGAAGAAGAGCTAGACCAAGAAATCAGGGATATGGAGATGCTACACCAACAAGTACAAAGGAAGAAGGAGAAGATGGCCCGCCTAGCTGAGTTGCAAAGGCAGATAGACGAAGCCTCTGAGGAAGTCCGCCATCTTACTCACGATGAGCAGAACAGAAGGCCTCATCAGAAAGACCTTCATCAGGAGGGCTTCGTCAACGAAGATGACTGGTATGATAATTTCCATCAGGGAAATTTTGTTTTTGATGATGCTTCTCCTCTGTCTGCTGAGCTGCAGGCTACACCTTGGCCTTCATCCTATAAGCCACCCCAGCTTCCCATGTTTGATGGACACTCCGACCCGAAGCAATTCTTGATGAGCTACGAAGCAACGGTGTCTTCGTACGGGGGCAATGCTGCAGTCATGGCGAAGTCTTTCGTCATGGCCGTCAGGAATGTTGCTCAGACCTGGTATTCCTCCCTTCGGCCAGGAACAATAACTTCATGGCAGAAGCTGAAGGATATGTTATTGACCAGTTTTCAAGGATTTCAGACGAAGCCGGTCACAGCTCAAGCCCTGTTCCAGTGTATTCAGGATCACGAAGAGTACCTTCAGGCGTATGTCCGAAGGTTTTTACGATTGAGGGCGCAGGCACCAACGGTGCCCAATGAAATTGTTATCGAAGCCATGATCAAGGGGCTTCGTCCTGGGCCTGTAGCTCAATACTTTGCTAGAAAGCCTCCTCAGACCTTGGAGAAATTGCTCCAAAAGATGGATGAGTACATTCGTGCTGACAATGACTTTCGTCAAAGAAGGGAGGAGGCCTTCAGATTTTCTGAAATGACCAGGGGCTTCGGAGGAAGATACTACCCGAGACATGTCCGTTCTATCCACAACACTCAGAATGATGATAAGGGGAGTCAGAACAGACCGCAATGCTCATCACAGGCTTCGGGGCAACAACAAACTTCCTTCCGGCCACCAGCTCCAAGAGGCAGAGGCGCCAGGGGCTTCGGCGGAAGATTCGGAGATCAGCCAAGGAGACTGTTTTGCTTGTTCTGTGGAGAAGGCAAGGGCCATACCACTAGGTCGTGCCATATTACAATCCAGAAGCAAAAGGAAATTGCCGAAGCTGCATCTCAGCAAGCTCAGCCGAAGCAGGTCATGCATACTGCTTCGTATCATCCGCCTTATGTCCCACAATACATAGACAACCACCCTGCAGCTTCTGTAGCTTCGGCAAGTCAACCTCAAGCTTCCTGGCAACAGCTTCCGCCCCCACCTCCATTGCAGCAAGGCCAACAGCCAGAAGGGAGTCAATACACTCCACATCAGAGGGACTTCAGAGAGCAGTCCGAAGCTCGCACAGTTAACAGCACTGTGCCAGAGTCGAAGCACATATATTGACACATATCCTACCTTTGATAGCACTCTTTCCTATTCAGTTTTATTTTCTGTGAAGCAAAAAACATTGGTAGTTTTCATGTAATAATTTCGTTGTTTTCCGCGAGGAAGATCTATTTGATCCACAAGCTTAAGTTGTTGAAGCTTAAAATTTTTTCCGTTACCAAGGAGGACCTTCGAATTAAAAATCCTTCGGAGTAACAGAAAGTCGTTCTAAGGAACGCAGCGTAAGTTTGCGAAGTCACAAAAAGTCGTTCCAAAGGGAGCGCAGTGTAAGTTTTCTGCTCAGAAGTCGTTCCTAAAGGAATGCAGAGCCTACAGCGAAAAGTCAACGCTGATACCGCCTAAGTAAAAGGCGAAGAAGCTCCTAAGGGAGGCTTATAGCGAAAAGTCAACGCTGATACCGCCTAAGTAAAGGGCGAAGAAGCTCCTAAGGGAGGCTTACAGCGAAAAGTCAACGCTGAGATCGTCTAAGTAAAAGACGAAGAAGCTCCAAAGACGTTCCTAAGGGAATGCAGAGCTTACGAATATATTTTATGAGTATCTTCGGAACAAATGTCACATGCATAGCATAACATCATCACATCATATTGCACAACATAAGCATCATACATCATATTGCATTTGGCAAAAGAAAGTGACACTCTCAACCTTCGAAAGGATGCTCTGAGAAAGTGATATCGAAATTGTATAGCTTCGGATTACGGCTTCGGAGAATATTTTTATAAAACATGGGTGAGCTTTTTCAGATCAATATTGAGATTGCATAACCTCGGAGTATAGCTTCGGATAATGATTTCACGAAGCATGGATGTCATTCATCAGAATAATTTTAACAAAGAATGTCTTCTTCACGAAGCATGAAAAGAAGGGAAGGTGTTTTTTCGCCGAAGGCTCAAAAAGGTATGTATATAGAGTTTCATGCATCGTGAAGAATTGAATAATGAAAAGAAACTTGTATATTACATCCAAATGTACAAAATATTACACAGACCACAATTTAAATGTTTTTCTAATAGCATCTAGTCCTCTCTTAATACTGCTTCGGCGACTTCATTTAAAAGTTGGTCAACAACTTTGTCCATGATAGCTTCGGCCATTTGTTTGATTTCTTCATCTCCTTTTGTGTGGGGGTCGGCAGTCAACCCAGCAGCTTCTGAGGGAAGAGAACATTTCTTCATCACTATTACAAACTAAGCGCAGAGTTTGAAACAAAAATTACAACACAATAAGAATAACTAATTAATACCTAATTGCCTTTCGGGTTCCGTACTTTTTTCAGTAGTTTCCGCCACTTTTCTAGCATCATGGATGCCTTTTTCACTCCTTTGGATAATCTCTTGCGCCATTCCTCGGCCGCCGTCGTTCCAGATATCCGTAAAAAATTTGCCGCCAACCACGCTTGCTTCGGCCGAGGGGTCCTTAATGTCTTCGGAAGATAAGGCAGCTTCGGACTGAGCAAGAAATTTTACATGATCGCAACCTTTTTTCTCTAAGACAGAGGCAATTCCTCTGGCGCCTGAAAAAGCGCAGATATCGCCACGGCTGCTCAGGATCTCCTCGAAGGCCTCTGCTTCGTGACTAATCCATTCCAGTGGACCTTCGGGATTGCCTCGAGAGAAATTCTCTTCGCTGGAGAAGGCGCCCACGCTGGCAAAGCTGGCTTTAATTTTATTCACACATTCTATAGATTTGACATAACATTTACCCTGAGATGTACGAAGCTCTTTAACTCTTAACTCCAATTTGTTGACCATATGATCGCTGAGTTCTCGTTTTGTTTCCTCAAGAACGCGCTCCTCTCTAGCTCTAGTCAGCTGTTTCTGAAGATCTTTAATTTCGCGCTTGTGGGCTTCGGCCTGGGTTTTTGAAGCAGCTTCATCCTTCTTTACTTTGTCTATCAGCGTAAGAAGAATTTTATCCTTTTCTAGAGCTTCGTTTCTCAATCTGATAACTTCGGAGCGCAAATTGTTGAACGCAATCTCATAACTTTCATCTTCGGCGCTCTTTTGCGCTCTCAGCGCGTTGCTTAGGATCAGGCCCTATACGAAAAAGAATTCATATAAGAAAAAACGAATGTGTCGTGTAAAAAAATATATAATAATAATACAAGAGGGTTTTCTTTTCAAGCGTTAAATTCCTATACCTTCAGGCTGTTGTACGCAAGACTGTCTGCGAGATCTTCTTTTGTCATGGCGCTTAACCCAGATTCGAGCTTCGGGAAACCAATACTCCTGGCCATTTCTCGGCAGACAGAGAGCTCTTTGTTGTCAGGCAGGCAGTATAAAAAATCATCTTCATTTGTCCCATTGAATATTACTGCCCCCTTTGGATATTTTAGCTCCTTTGCATAATGGTTAGCTTCATGAGTTTCTTCTTCAGATAATTTTTTCCCCGAAGCATGTCGTATGATGTAATCACACATGCTGGCAGGCGCTTCGGGGATGGCAGTGTCAGTCTCTTCAATTAAAATTGGTTCTGGTATTTTTATTGCTTCGGCTTCCAAAGTTTGTTCCCTGAAGGGCTCTGAAGGCCCAGCTTCAGCTTCAGCTTGTTGCGTCGGAGCTTCAGAGGAAGCTTCAGCGATTTCAACACTCTTTTTTGGAGTTGTGCTTGAAGACTTAATTGTCTCCAAGACATCTAGTACATTTACCATTCTCTTCCTTTTTGGGGTCACCATTGGACCCTTTTGGATTTTTGCTGCTTCGACATTTACAACAGGACTTAAAATTTCTGATGCTTTTTCCTTAGTCAGATTTTTCGCTTCTTCCATTTTTCCTGTCGATGGTGCTTTGGCCACCTCTGCAATTTCTGGCAGCAAGGTTGGCTGTTCAGCTTCAGCGGCCGAAGAAGTTTCTCCAGTGAACTCAGGCACCGAAGCTGGTTCAATATGGCGTGGTCGGTGTGTGAGGACCTTCAACCTTTTTCCTTTTGGTTCTGGCTCGCTAGGAGCGGTTCCAGCTTCTTCTTTTTCAGAGGTTATGTTTTTCCTTTTTTGCTTTCGGATGGGATAACAATAATCAGGGTAGAAGAACCCGACTGCATCAAACACTCGGTTCAGTCTCTTCTTTTTTCGGCCTCCGAAGGCTGCTGATAGTGCAGTATTTTCAGCCTTCGAATATGCCCCAAGTAATTCATCACTTAATGTTTCAATGCTTTTCAGCCAGTCATCATCAGGTTCAATAAATTTGTCTGCATATTTGAATGTGTACTTTAATCTGACTAGTCCGCCTTCGTCGGACTCTTTGATGGTTTCCTTCGGCATTTCCCACTTTTCTGCAAGTGGCCATACCCTGAAGGCGATGTGTTCTTGGACCAAATCCCTTGTCCCAATAAACGAGCAGACTACCCCGAAGGCTCTTTGGCATTCTTCGGAGGCTTCGTCCATTTCGACCTTCGGCCTTCGAAGACCGAAGCGTTGCCAGATTGGGTGCATAATAATACTCTTCACATTCTCTTGGGCTGTTAGATCATTCTTTACATAAAACCATTCAGTCATCCAGGCTCCGGGCCACCTCTTCCGAAAGGTCGGCACAGGGCAGCTTGACCCGGAGCGGGCGCCGAAGCTGTAGCACCCAAAGTTGTTGTGGTATTGCTCTTTTCCCCAGGGCTTCGTCTCGTATAATAACTCATGAATGTTGCAGAAGCTTTTAGCGTTCGGTTCCAAACCTTGGCTTCTTGCAGCCCAGACAAAAATCCCCATTCTTATAATAGCTTCGGGAGTGAGTTGATGAAGGTAGACTTGGAATGTTTTTAGTACCTCAACAACAAAATTGCTCAGGGGGAATCGAAGCCCAGCCCTGAGGAAGCTTCGGAAAATCACAACTTCATCCTCTTCGGGGGTGGGAGAAGTCTTCTCCCCGGCATCAGCTCTCACAATAGATATGTCTCGGAAATATCGCCCCCTCATATTATCAATGTGACTTTGCTTGATGGTCGTTTTCCCAAAAACTGTGTGACTTGGTCGCCACGGTCGATCTTCGGCCTCTTCCCCACCACTTTCCACATCATAGCTGTCGCTGTCATCAGAATCTTCAGATAAACCTTCGAGAATTTCCTTCGTAATTTTCTCTGTATTAGTCTCTGCCATCGCTATCAGGAACCCTAGATTCTTCTCCTCCTCGAGACTCAGCTTCGTCTCAGCAGGGATCTTCAGCTTCGTTTCAGCAGGGGTCTTCTTGCCTTCAGACATCTTCGGGAACGCTCAAAAATTCCTTCCGAGGCCGAAGCTTCGAAATCAAAAAGAACAGCAAATCTTAATGAACAAGCGCTAAAAATTTTTAGTGGGCCGAAGCAAAAGGCAAGTGTGCGTATCAAATGAGTTCGCGATGTGATCTTATTTATACGCCTAGGGCGCTGAAAATTAAAAGGCCCCGCTTGTCAGTGAATGTTGCTATTCTAGCAAAGGGAAGGTGTTTTTTCGGACCTTCGGCTCAAGGCCTTCGTCCATATCGCAATCTGAATTTATTATTTACAAATTAATATTGCGAGGGGCTACTGTTGGGGGCCTTCGTCCTCCGAAGGTCCTCAAAAACATGATTTGACAACGTTTTCCAAGCGGATTATATGAACAGGTATTTTCGGATTCAGAATTATGGATATGGAGCACGACCAGGACGAAGCCTGAACCAGACGAAGGTCGAGGGCAGCCGAAGCTGTGCGCAGGGAAGCTTCGGCGCGATGGCATACGGGAGAACCGACTTAAAGATAAAAAGACTTCGGGGGCCTCGACAGATTTCCATAAACTGTTAACAAATGTAACGGACATGAATGTAATTTTACGTGGGCTGCGTCCCGCGTCTATAAATAGATGAACAGTACTCCCGTACTGTTCACGCTGACTTGGCATTCTGCTTTTGAGTCACGCTTGTACTTTATACCTTCTTTCAGGACCGAAGGTACATTTGTAATTTGAAATCATTTCTATTTTTCCATGTTAATAAAATAGAAATGATTTTATGTTGTTTATATTATATTTCGTGCTTTATATGAGTCCTTCGTCATTACTCGTTGTAGTTACGAAGGTATGTCCCTTATGACCTTCGTCCGAAACTCATTATTTCCCGAAGGGGCATAATGTTTTGAAGGACGAAGGACTTTAACATTTAACACTTTTTATGTTGCCTTGTTCTTAACTCGAAGCATTTGAGAACAAGTCCCCAACAGACAGCATCAAGGGATGGCGCCTGGAATGGTTCATCGTGGAGAATCATGGGAATTCCCTCCCCCCACGGTCAGGGAGACAGTCGGATGTTCGCACTCCGAGCTGGACCGAATCCCCCACAGACCAGGAGGTGGCTAAGGCAAGGGCTCTGTTAGCAGAAGTTGGATTGTTGAAAGAAAGGGGTTTGACTGTAGAAGCTGTGGTCGTTGACTTTGTTTTCAAGAACATTCAGCCACTGAAAGACAGAGCATATTCGGCCTACCTGTACTGAGGCTTGGCTGATTCAACCCGGGTGACCAACAGAAGAATTCCTACTGTGGACTTGGCGAACCGGCTCGAGATGATACTCAGAGGTAAGGTGTCGAACATCGGCGCTCCTGTTGCATACTCGGCCTGGAATTTGCCTCCCTCCCAGGCCTTTAGCAGTTTCGTGTCAAATCCTCCTGCTGATGACAGCGGTTTGGGCCTTAGAGTGCGACCCTCTCTCGAAGAAGTTAGTGCTTTGGTTGCCTCACTCGGGGAGATTCCTGACGACGAGTGGCAGGTTCATTTTGAGGTGCCTTTGAATCCAAGTGACACGGAGATAAGTGCCATGCTGGATATGTTAGCTGAAGATTCTTCTAATGCAGTCCGTACTGAAACACTGGCGGTAGCGCCCATTCCAGGGGATAGCGAAGCTTTAGATATTCAGAAGTCTGACAACGTTCGTCCGAAGCATTCTCGCTGAGCCAATCAGCCTGCTTCTCCTGTTGACGGGAAGAAACAGAAGAAGAGACGTCTTCGTCGAGTGTCTAGTTTTGACCAGGATGCTGGTCCTTCCGTTCCTGCTGCTGAAGAAGTGCCAGTGCTTGCATTTGCTGAAACTAATCCCGATGGGTGTAGCCTGCCTGCTATTAACCCCAATGGGTGCGACCTAGATGACGCTGACCCCAATGGGTGTACTGTCCGTGTTGTTGATGATGGTGAGGAGGAGGAGGATGAAATCCCTCTAACTCGGAAGAACAGCCGACGCTACATTGCCAGTGGCGAAAGCAGTGGTGTTCCTTCTCTAGCCCTGTCTGCTCTTGTTGGTCTACAAGAATTGACTCTGGCCAACTTTGATCAGGCTCTTGAGGATATGGTTCCAGAAGATCAGTTGTCAGAGCCGGCAGATGGTGGCGCGATGGATGTTTGTGCTGATGTGCTTGATGCCGGGTTGGGGTCATCCCGGGCAGCGTCCCGCGCCTCATCGACCTTGGAGCGCGGTCTTGAGGGTCAGGAAGCTGGTCTGGATTGCACTGCTCCCATGGAAGTGACTGAGGGACCTTTGGCCTTAGAGGTGGCTGCTGCAGAGAACTCGGCCCTCGAGGATGGTGCTGGCGCTTACCCAGCCCCCGAGGGTGTTGCCGGGAATGATCCAGCTCGGATGGGTAGCGCGAGCGATAACCCAGCCCCCGAGGGTGTTCGAGTTGGTTCTCCCTCTAACACTTCCATGGATGTTTATGTGGGATCTTCTCCTCCGCTTTCTGATTGCATGGCAGCATTACAGGTTTCATGTCAAGAGGTCGTTTTAGAGGTCAACGTTCCTGATGACAGAGTTCTGACTTCTGCTGGTGACACCGACTTGGTTCCCAATGATGCATTGCGGGTTGTTCCAGTTGGTGGCCCTTCAGCAAGCCATCGGTTGATTTCCCACGACTTGGGGGTTCCCTCATTTTTCTCTAACCTCCAGGTATCTTGGTTTCTTCTGCCCTGACTTTTACTTTAGGTAGACTGTCGTTATTGTGCTCATCTGTTTTTATCGTCAGGCACTGGTGGATGAAATGGCTAGCCGGTTGAAATCACAGGGGACCTCTGTCCCAGAGGGGGCTTTGTCCCTAATGCATTGGAATCCAGTGTTACTTCAGCGGCGAGTATCTGACTTGGAGATGGCAAATGCTGGTTAGTGCCATTTTTGCCTTCATTGGCTATTTGAGTAATCTGCTTTATAGCTGAACACCCTTGCTTGACTGTTTCCTGACAGACATGGCCCGGCGGTACTCTGATCTTGAAGAAAAACATTCTCAAGGTCAGACTGAGCTGGCCCGGCGGTGCTCTGATCTTGAAGAAAAGTATTCTCAAGGTCAGGCTGAACTGGCCCGGGTCTCTGCTTCTCTGAATGATGCTAACATGCTGAACTCTACTCTCCATGCTCAGCTCGACTCTAAAAAGGTGACCTGTGAATCTTGGCTTTGTTTGTTGTGTTCTTATTGCTTGCTCGACGTTTGGAGAAACTGATCCTTGTTTGCAGGAGGAAAAACGTGCCCTTGCTACTTCTCGTGACAATTTGGAAAAGCTATACCGTGATGCCAGCAACTCATTGACTATCTTGGAGAGGAGTCATCGTTTTACCATGGAGGACTTGGATAACCATCGCTACAAGCTGCAAGAGTCTCTGGATGATATGATTCGCCTCAGGCAATTGGTGTCGAACAAGGATACTGTCATCAAGTATCTGCGTGCTTCCAAAAAGTCAGTGGTTCGGGAGCTAGAGGCCACTCGGTTGGCTGTCAAGGCCGCCGAAGATACTTCTGCTACTCTAAAGGCCCAGCGCGATAAGGCCATGGACAAAGCCATTCGCGCGGGGCAAGTTCTGATGAGGAGACCTGGCGTGGTTGTTCCCGACGACATAGTGGCGGATGTGAATGCCGCTCCCGATTCTTCGAGTCGTCCTTCCTCGTCGGTCGCTCCGGCCTGAACCAATTGCTCCGTTGGCAGGGTATAGTGGTCACCCTTAGTTAAGTAAGCATGAGCATGTCGCACCGTCTTAAGTCATCGCCGACTTAAGCCGATCGCTCCGTTAGCAGGGTATAGTGGTCACCCCGAGTTAAGTAAGCGTGAGCATGTTGCACCGTCTTAAGTCATTGCCGACTTAAGCCGATTGCTCCGTTAGTAGGGTATAGTGGTCACCCCGAGTTAAGTAAGTGTGAGCATGTTGCACCGTCTTAAGTCATCGTCGACTTAAGTCGATTGCTCCGTTAGTAGGGTATAGTGGTCACCCCGAGTTAAGTAAGCGTGAGCATGTTGCACCGCCTTAAGTCATTGCCGACTTAAGCCGATTGCTCCGTTAGTAGGGTATAGTGGTCACCCCGAGTTAAGTAAGCGTGAGCATGTTGCACCGTCTTAAGTCATCGCCGACTTAAGCCGATTGCTCCGTTAGTAGGGTATAGTGGTCACCCTGATTTGAGCAAGAATGCAAAACGAAGAATTCCCAAAGCCTCTTTATTGACGATGTGTTTCCCGGTTTACAGAATACATTGCCGCCCCAATAGCTTTTGAAATGTAGCTAAGGATAAAACTTCCTCAGATGTTCTATGTTCCATGAGTTCCCGACTTCTGTGCCATCCATCTGTGTGAGTCGATATGATCCAGGCCAAGTGACTTCAGCTACTATGAATGGTCCTTCCCATAGAGGTGACAATTTGTGCCGCCCTTCCCTCGTTAGAATTCGGCGGAGGACGAGATCTCCCACTGCGTAGGATCGATGCCGTATGGCCTTATCGTGATAGCGCCTCAGAGTTTGCTGATACCGTGCTGATTGGATTACCGTGTTTAGTCGTTCTTCTTCGAGTACATCGACATCCTCCAGCCTAGTAGCCTCAGCTTCTGCTATGTTTTCAAAGATCAACCTTGGTGCTCCAAACTTGAGATCAGTAGGTAGCACTGCCTCCGAACCATAGACCATAAAGAAAGGAGTGTTTCCATGCGGGGCACGACTAGGTTGAGTTCTCAGGCTCCAAACGACGTATGGCAATTCCTTGATCCACTTTCCTGCGAACTTTTCATTTTTGTCGAAAACTTTCTTTCTGAGTGCTTCCAAAATCATCACGTTGGCTCTTTCTACCTGCCCGTTGGCTCTCGGGTGTGCCACGGAGGCATATTTGATCTGAATGCCCTTTTGCTCGCAGAAGTCGAAGAACTCTGAGCTTGTGAAGTTGGATCCCAAGTTGGTTATGATGTTGTTCGGTATTCCAAACCTGAATATTATGTCCTGTATGAATTCCACTGCCTTAGCTGAAGTTAAGGAAGCAATGGGTTTGAATTCTATCCACTTAGTGAACTTGTCATTAGCAACCAGTACATGAGTGTATCCTCCTTGAGCTTTTCTGAAAGGTCCAATCATATCCAATCCCCAGCATGCAAATGGCCAAGTTACGAGTATGGTTTGTAGTTGCTGTGCCGGTAGATGCTGCTATTTCGACAAGTATTGGCAGGCTTCGCACCTCTGAACTAACTTGGCTGCGTCACTTTTTGCTGTTGGCTAGTAAAAACCCGACCTGAAGACCTTCCCAACCATGGTCCTGGATGCTACATGCACTCCACATTGCCCAGCATGGACCTCGTCTAGAAGTTGCTTTCCAGTATCTGAAAGAATACACTTCATGAGGACTCCTGACGCGCCCCTTCTGTATAGCGTGTCCCCAATGAGCGTATAGTGAGCTGACTGCCTTGCGATACACTCGGCTGTATTTTTGTCATTTGGCTCCTCTTCATTCTTTATATATCTGATGATCGGCTCTCTCCAGTCATCAGGATTTGATTCTGGTTGGCTCAGAGTATTGCATTCTCCTACCCGATCTGCTGAAATGCTCGGGTGTGGCACTTCTTGGACAAAAACTCCAGGCGAAACCTGAGTCCGACAGGACCCTAGCTTAGACAATGCGTCTGCCGCTGTGTTGCGGTCTCTCTCCACATGATGAAACTCCAATCCTTCGAATTTATCTTCTAGTTTACGGACAGCGGTGCAATATTTTCCCATGGAATTATTTGAGCAATCCCATTCTTTGTTTATCTGAATTATGACCACCAGGGAGTCTCCATACACCATCAGTCTCTTGATGCCCAGCGATATGGCAATGTTCAGCCTGTGAATCAGAGCTTCATACTTGGCTGCGTTGTTAGAGGCTGGAAATAGCAACTGAAGGGCATATCTGAGGTGTTCGCCTCTAGGTGCAGTAAAGAGGATCCCTGCGCCTGCTCCCTGCAGCTTTAACGAGCCATCAAAATACATTCGCCATACTTCTGCAGTTTCTGGGTTATCTGGCACTTGTTGTTCGGTCCACTCCGATACGAAATCAACCAGTGCTTGAGTTTTTATGGCAGTGCGAGGTCGAAATTCAATGTCATGAGATCCCAGCTCACAGGCCCACTTGACTATTCTCCCGATGGCTTCTTTGTTGTGAAGAATATCTCCTATTGGAAATCCGGTGACTACTATGACTTTGTGGTCGTCGAAGTAGTGACAGAGCTTGCGCGCAGTTAGGAGTATTGCATATAGTAGCTTCTGAACTTGAGGGTATTTCTTCTTCGAGGGACCCAGAACTTCACTGATGAAATAAACAGGATGCTGTATTGGGTATGCATGTCCTTCTTCTGCTCGCTCGACTACCAACACGGTGCTCACCACGTGAGTCGTGCAAGAGATATATAATAGCAGATCTTCTGCTGGTTGAGTCGGCGTGGCTCGGCATGGCGGTTTCAGCATTGGCGGTGTTGTCAAGAACTTTTTCAATACATCTAGGGCTTCCTGTGCTTCTGAGGTCCACTGAAATTTGTCCACCTTCTTGAGTAACTTATAAATTGGTAAGCCTTTTTCTCCCAGCCTGGATATAAATCTGCTTAGGGCTGCCATACATCTGGTAAGTCTTTGAACTTTCTTCTGTGATCGCGGTGCTTCCATCCTCATGATAGCTTCGATCTTTTCTGGATTAGCTTCAATTCCCCGGTGGCTGACAATAAACCCGAGTAACTTTCCTGCTGGTACCCCGAAAACACATTTTTCGGGATTAAGCTTCCATCGATATCGCCGCTGACTGTTGAAAACCAGCTGTAAATCTTCAATGAAATTTTCTGAATTTTCTGTTTTGATCACCACATCGTCCAATAAGCTTCCACACGCTTGCCCCAGTGATCGGCTAAGCATGTTTGAATAGCTCTCTGATAAGTCGCTCCAGCGTTTTTGAGGCCGAACGGCATGGAGGTATAGCAGAAGGCTCCAAACAGGGTGATAAATGCCGTTTTTTGCTCGTCTTCTTTTGTCAGACTAATCTGATGATACCCAGAGTAGCAATCCAAGAAAGACAGCATAGAGCATCCGACGGTTGAGTCCACCACCTGGTCGATCCTAGGAAGCCCGAAGGGATCCTTCAGACAGTGTTTGTTGAGATCCGTATAATCAATGCACATGCGCCAATCCACTTTATTCTTTTTGAGTACAAGAACAGGGTTGGCCAACCATTCAGGATGTAACACTTCTCTAATGAATCCGGCCACGACCAAGCGAGCTAGCTCAGCACGGATGGCTTCTCTCTTGTCGGGCATAAAGCGACGTAATTTTTGGCGTATTGGCCTCGCCTGGGGGTAGACCTTCAATTTGTGCTCGGCTAGCTCTCTTGGGACTCCCGGCATATCCGTAGGTTGCCATGCGAATACGTCTCGGTTATCTTGCAGAAACTGGACGAGCGTGCTTTCCTATTTGTCGTCCAGGCTGGAGCTGATGATGGCGGTTCTGCGCTCATCAGCGAACCCGAGGTTGATCCTTTTGGTTTCTTCAGTCGGCCGCATAGAGGTCACGGCTTGTGCTTCGTTCGTGGGGACCACGAGGTCTTCCTCAGGCTTTGAGTTTGCCCGTACAGAGGAAATCGCCGATGGTTTGGTGGAGAGGGTCGCCTGAATAGCCACTCGGAAACATTCTGCGGCGCCTTGGAAGTCGGCGCGCACAGTTATGATCCCTTGTGGTCCAGGCATCTTCAATATCATGTATGTATAATGTGGAATAGCCATGAACTTCGCTAATCCGGGCCTCTCGATGATGGCGTTGTATCCACAGTCGAAGTTTACCACCTCGAACCTCAGGAACTCGGTTCTGTAGTTTTCCGGAGTTCCGAAGGTGACTGGCATGTAGATGTGGTCCAGCGGTACTCTCCTTCAGTCGGCACGATACCGAAGAAAGGAGTGTCTAACTCGTGGAGTTCTTTGAGGTGAACTCCCAAGCCTTGGAGTGTCCGGGGGAAGGTGACGTTGATGCTGCTCCCCCCGTCCACTAATACCTTCTTCACCCTGCTCTCTCGGATCACCGGATCGACGAGGAGCGGGTATTTGCCTGGGTGGTTGAAGTTGAGCCACTGGTCCGCCCGAGTGAAAGTGATCGGGTGCTCCGACCATCGGTATGGGGCGGGAAGGCCGGTAGTTGCCACCAGCATCTGGCGATCGTTGAGCTTTTGTTGTCACTTGTTCTCCTGTGATCCGTGTCCGCCGAAGATGACATTGACCTCTCTGTCGACACACGGGAAGGCTCCGCCTTCTCCCCCCTCCTGCTGTTGGGGTTGTCGCGGTTCTCCCGGTCCTCCTCGCGGCGGAGGAGGAGGTAGAGGTTGGAAGGTCGGCCGTGCCCGACGGAATGCTTGAAGTCTCTGTAGTTCCGAAGGGTGTGGCGCATGTCCTTGTGGTACGGGCACTGGGCATCGAGGATGTCGTCCAGCGTGCGTTCGCCTCCTCGAGGTCCTCCTCGGGCGCGAGAGGCAGGTGGTTTAGCGGCGTGGACTTCTTCGCGAGGTCTCTTCTCCCAACGCTTGTCGGGCTGCTGATTCGTGTCGCGTCGCGGTGCCGCTGGTGCTGGATTCACTCCTCCGATGAGGTCCTGAGCTCACTCGTCGGCGGTGATGTAGAGGTCGGCTTCTCGGAACAGTTGTTCGGAGGTAGTCGGCGCCTTCTGTAATATGGTTCGGACGAAGGCCGAGTCATTGGATCCTCTGTAGAAGTCCTCGATCACCGCTGCCTCAGCGACCTCGGGGATACGATTTCTCATGGTCTAGAACCTTTTGAGGTATGACCGGAGAGTTTCATCCCCTCGGCGCTTGATGGATTTGAGGTCCCATGGTTGCGCCGGCTTATCGGAGAGAGGCTGAAAGTTGGCGGTGAAGCGCCGATTGAAGTCGCTCCATCGTCGATGTAGTGTCGGGGTAGGTGTCGCAGCCATTGCAGCGCGTCTTGCCCGATGACAATAGGCAAGGACGCGGTCATCATGTCCTCGGTTGCCCCGGCTGCCCGGGCAGCGGTGGTGTAGACGGCCAGCCAGCCTCCTGGATCCTGCTTAGGTTCATATTTGTCGACGTTGGATACCTTGAAGTTGGGGGCCATTGAATGGCCCTAAGGCGCAGAGTAAGTGCTGATACTCCACATGTGTCCTCCTGTCGTCGATGATTGTCTGTCCCGGGGAGGGGAGTGATCATCGTGATGCCTCGACCGTCCCCGGGTGGTGCCTCCAGTTGAAGTCGTGGCTGACTCGGTCCTGGTAGCCTGACTCCGTGCTGGTATGCCATGGTCTCGGTCGTACTCTTCCTGGCGACGGATCTCGTTCTTGTGTCGTCGTTGACGCGAGGCGTTGATGGAGCTCCGTGCGTCCCGGCGATTGTTGATGGCATGTCGCAGATCGTTCGGCGGGTGAGCGAGGGGTAGAAGGTGATTTGCTGCTTGAGTGAACAGTCTCCGATAGCCCTCGGCGTCGGGAGTCCGAGGGAGGCCATCGGCTATCCGAGCCAACACCCCTCCGACTTCACTCGGCGTGTTCATGGCTCGGGCGAAGTCAGGGTTCAAGTTGCGCCCGAAGAGTGGATTTTCCCGACGTTGCTTTATCTCCTGCTCGGCTGTTCTTGAGCCCGTCGACGATCGCGTCATCGGGAATTCCTTCGTTCCTTGAAGACACGTTCCTCCAGAGTTTCTCCCGCCTCCGAGACCTCGTCTCGCGATACGGGTTGCGCCGGGTCCCGCTCTCCGGCCTCGTGATGTCGTCGAATATTTCGGCGTCGGTTTCTCCGTCTGCGGGATTCCCGCTGAGGAGGTTCTTCTCCGGGCGTGGTCAGCTCGTCGTCGGAGATGGGGGGCGACTCCACTCTCCCGATGAAGAGGACGTCGGGGTAGAATGAAGTAGCTGTTACGGTGATATTCTTTCTGTTCGCCTTTGAGGGCGGAGGTGCAGAAAGATCAGCTTCATGATCCTTTACTTCCTTTCTCCTCGTGATTTGTGTCCATTCTCCCGTCGGAGAGGTGGACAACGAAGTTCTCCGGGCTGAGGGACTCTCAGCTCCTTTCTTGCTGGAGGTGATCTTTTTTAGGAGTGCTGGAGGTTGCGCTTTTTCCTGCCTCGCCCCGGTTTTCTCGGAGATTCCTGAGGAAGGCTTTTTCTCTGGCGGATCCGCGAGGCGATGTAGAGTTCCCTCCTCATCCGCTACAGATGAGATAGTACCGAAGCAGAATATGGATCCGGGGCGGAGGATGATCTTGTGCTGGAAGGTGACGGCCATTGAGCTAGCTTAGATCGATGACACACACCATACCTGGCGCGCCAGCTGTCGGTGTTTCGGGTCCGACCGCGCACCCAGGGTTACCCCCATGGTGCTTTTAGGAGTAGGACGGTGTTACCGACTGTAGCTCGATGGTTCGTGCTGGGCGCACGAGAAATATTAGACAGTGATGTATAGGTTCGGGCCGCTTTGAGATGCATAACACCCTACGTCCTGGTTGGAATGCTTTATGCAACGAGTTACAAGGGAGCTCTCTAGTGCTGGAGAACGTGAAGAACGGGATGGAAGGCTAAGTAATGAATAATGTCGATCTCTCCTCTTGAAGGGGTGCCCCTAGGCCTTATATACTCGACCGTGGGGCATTACATGTGGATATGATAACAACATGAGCCGGAATAATAGTGAACTAACCGAGTATGTCTCCCTATAATTCAGCCGACTTATCCTCACCTAGTTCTGATGTATGGGGCTCCTGCGCGGGAAGGTTGGGTCACTACTGTGATTACTGTTCAGATGTTGTTGGGCCATCTGGGCTTGCACCGACCCGGCCTTGTGTTGATCTGTCTCACTGGTCGTTCCTCCCAAACCCACGAGGGGGATGACCTTACGAATTATGGGGCCTTTCGTGAGGTCTTTTATCCTTCTAGTGGACCCGGGGGATATCTGTCCCCCACATCAGGAGTCCCATTGCTACTATATATAGCTGCTTCTGATGCTGCAGTTAGTACAGCGTTGGTGCAAGAAAAGCAAGATGGCCAAGCGAAGAAGTGCCAATGTACTTCGTTGTATTGATGGCATCCAGAAAGCTTCGGCATTATTTCCAGTCATACCATATCATAGTACCTTCTTCTCAGCCTCTCAAGGATATAATAAGGAATAGAGAAGCCATGGGAAGAGTTGGAAAATGGGCTGCAGAGCTGAATGAATTCACCATAGATTATGTTCATAGGTCTTCAATCCAATCTCAGGTATTAGCAGACTTCATTGCTGATTGGACGCCAGGGGCTCAGGACAAAGAAAGAACAAAAGATAACGAAGCTTGGACAGTGTTTTGTGATGGGTCATGGGGAACCTTCGGTGCAGGAGCAGCTGCCATTCTAATTTCACCATCTAAGATCAGAACCTGCTATGCAGCCAGATTGGAGTTCAACTACACAAATAACATTGCAGAATACGAATCCCTTCTCTTGAGGCTTCGAAAACTAAAGGCAATTGGAATAAGAAGGGCAACCCTCAAATCTGATTCACAAGTTATCACAGGCCACATCGACAAAAGCAGCAAAGCAAGAGATCCAAAGCTTGAGAATTATCTTGACACAGTCCGAAGAATGGAAGCCTCTTTTGAAGGCTTCTATGTAAAGAATATCCCAAGAGGAGAAAATGAACATGCAGACCTATTAGCCAAGTCAACGACACAGGGGCTCCCATTACTTTCAGAAGTATTTTTTGAAACAATAAAAGCACCTTCAGTCGAGCTCATGGAGTGAGCAGTGCTCACAATCTCACCAGTGCACAGTGAAGATTGGAGGACTGAGATTGTACCTTCCTATAAGGCAATTAACGTTCAGACGATGAAGCTTATATCAAAAGAATGGAAGCAAGGACAAGGCCTTACATAATCATAGAAGGAGAATTGTATAAACAAGGAGTTTGCTCTCCATTGCTTAAGTGTTTGTCCAGAACCGAAGGTCAGGAGCTAATGAAGGAAATACATATAGGGCTATGCGAAGCTCATATTGGGTCCAGACCCTTACTTGGAAAAGTTTTCAGATAAGGGTTTTATTGGCCGAAGGCAGCTTCAGATGCAGCGGATTTAGTCCAAAAATGTGAAAGCTGTCAGAAGTGTGCCAGACATAAAAAAACAACCTTCATCTTTGACTCAGCTAATCCAGCCCACCTGGCCATTGCAAAGGTGGGGTCTAGATTTATTAGGCCCACTTCCACCAGCGCAAGGAAATTTGAAATACGTTGTAGTAGCGGTGGAATACTTTTCAAAGTGGATTGAAGCTAAACTTCTAGTTATAATAACTTCAGCCATGGTTCAAAAGTTTTTTTGGCAGAATATTGTTTGTCGCTTTGGTGTGCCGAAGGCCATTACAGTTGATAACAGAACTCAATTTGATGTCGAAATGTTCAAAGCTTTCTATGACCAAATCGGTACAAAAAATACATTTGCATTAGTGAGACATCCAGAATCAAATGGATGGGTGGAACGAGCTAATGGAATCATAATAACAGGAATAATGAAGTCAATTTTCAATCAGCCAAAAGGAAAGTGGCCAGACGAGTTAATAAAAGTGGTATGGAACCACAACACTGTTGTCTCAAGGTCAATAGGATTTACCCCATTCAAGCTTTTATTCGGTGACGAAGCAATAACATCGGAAGAAGCAAGAACGGGTTCAATAAGGACCCTAGCTTCGGCAGAAAACGAGGAGGATTGTAAAATAACAAAAGACACCATAGAAGGGACCAGACTTCAGACAATAGATCACATCAATAAGTATCAAGCTGAAACAGTCAAATGGCGTGATCGGAAGGTAAAACTAAAAAACATCAAGCTAGGACACTTGGTACTTCGGAGAGTGGCCAACCCGGATATAGTGGGAAAACTTCAGCTCAAATGGGAAGGTCCTTTCTTGGTGGTATCTTCGTCAAGACCTGGGTCATACAGGTTGAAAGACATGGATGGCAACGACATTCCAAGATCTTGGAATGCAAATGAGCTTCGGAGATATTATGTATAAATTTTGTAATTTTCTTATTTTTCCTTATGGCACCCTTTTCCTTTTAAAGAGGGGAGAAAGGTTTTTAATGGGGCTATAGGTTGTAATTTTTATTTTTTATGCAACCCTGTGCAATGCAAGGGCCAAATTCCCCCACATGTAAAATGTAAGGATCTGGGATTACACCATCGAGTGGAAAAAAGTATGAAGAAGCTCCAAAGTCGTCCCTAAGGGGATGCAGAGCTAAAATGCCACCTAAGTGAAAGGTGAAGAAGCTTCAAAGTCGTCCCTAAGGGGATGCAGAGCTTAAATGCCACCTAAGTAAAATGTGAAGAAGCTCCAAAGTCGTTCCTAAGGGGATGCAGAGCTTAGCCCCAAAGTCGTTCCCAAGGGAATGCATAGCTGAATAACCACCTAAGTCAAAGGTGAAGAGACTCCAAAGTCGTTCCTAAGGGGATGCAGAGTCTGGATGTGTATTCGCATGAGTTTTTTTACCTTCGGCATACATTTGCATACTTCATCACATCATCTTTTGTATTCATACAAACATACATTAGGCATCTGTAGATTCATCATCATGACATAAAGCATAAAGAATTAACAGGAAAAGCGAGGGTTTCTGCCTTCAATGAGAAAACACTTCGTATATATGAAGATGCTTCGTCTCAAATGAAATTTCATTGTACATGAGAGACGATCTTTGATTTTGCTCAAGAGATGCTTCGATGTGAACGAAAAGAAGGGAAGGTGTTTTTCGCCTTCGGCTCAAAAAGCTACGAGCATTGGTTTCGTCCACAGCAAAGCAGACGACACATGAATGAAAGGTAAAATAGCATTACAAAGCATTTAAAGATATTTACAACTATCTGTTCACATTCAATTACAATTCTTTGTCAAATGATACACTTTTCTTGCACAAAGAATTTCCAGAAAGTGTTTCTACAGATATTAATAAAGGGAGCCTCTAAAGTCTTCAATGGTTAAGACTTAGCTTCGAATTACTAACTTTTGGCACCATCCCCCTGAAGAATGACGAAGGTAAGGGTAATGAGGAATATGGTAAGAAAAAACGTAAAATAAAAGAATAGAGGTAAAGAGATATACTTTATTGAGCAGATTTCGAGTTTCGTTTCCAGCCAACTCTCGACCGCCCTTTGCCCAGATTTGGGTGATAAACCTGTTGGCTATGCTTCGAGCTTTGGCTAGAATATCAACTAGGTCCGATGGTGAAAGGAGCCTAATTTGGCCTGTTAACGGCCCTTGCATGGTTGCACCCGCCTTTTATGAAAGCGGCAGCTGTACCACGAGAAGCCACTAGCGCACAGAAGTCACCGTGGCCAGTTATGACTTCGTCGAGGACGTCAACCTCTTTCTCGACGCATTCAAGTGCTCCAGGGACATCTTCGACAGAGAGGCTAGCTTCCTTGGATGCAGCTCCGATTGAATTGAATATACTCTTTAATCAAACAGTGCATTGGGTTGCGAAATTAAAACATTTATCCTTAAGAGCTTTGAGTGCTTCACTCAGCTTCAGGTTCCTCTTAGCCTCAACCTTGATTGTCATGTTCAAAGCTTTGGTTTCACGGTTGAATTGGCTGGAGTTCTCTTCCAAAAGCATATGAGTCTGTTTCAACTCCTTACTCAATTTCTCATTCTGAGCCTGCGCTTTGGCAAGCGATCCTTTAGCTGAATGCAGCAAATCATCTTTTTCTTTTAAAGAATCTTCAAGATTCTTGATTTTATCTTCAAAACCCTTGACAACGATTTCATTCTTTCTATCTTTGTCATCTTGTTGCGTTTTCAAAGCTTTGCTTAGCAATAAACTATGTAAAAATGAATTAAAATTAGAATACCTAAATCAACACAAAGACATCAACAGTAACTTGCAAAGGAGTCTTACTTTGAAGTTCGAGTAAAATAAGATGTCGATGATGTGCTGGCGTCTGTAGCAGCTGATATCTTTTTCAAGCTTCAGAAATCCAATGCTCTTGGATAGGGTGCTTATAATTTTAGCACCGGCGCGGTCGCGAATGCATCCCATAATTTCTTCATCGACCCCACCGAAGAGCATTGATCCAGGTTGGTAGCCGCAGGAGATAGCAAATTCATTTAGTTATGATATGTCCTCTTCGGAAAGCTGTTGGCCGCCCAAGTGTCGTAGGTCGAAATTCACACTTTCCGAAGAGGTTTCTTCAATTTTCTTCCCCTTATCAGAAACTCCTGTGGCTACATCTTTTTCCACAACTACGTCTGATATAAGTTTGTCAATTTCTGACAGGGTGGTTGTGAGATTTTCATCTTCGACTGCGGCGGTAGCTTCGGCATCAGTGGATATAGTAACTTTGTCTGCCAAGGCTGAGGGTGGGGTCTGTTCAATGGCTTCCAGTATTTTTATCATATGTCGCTTCTTCTGCCCCCTGTTTTTCCCCTCGGCAGCCGAAGAGATATCCCTTGTCTGCAACGGGCTAGTCAGTTCCAACCCCAGAGGACTTAGCAGTGCAAATGGGAAAGGCTCAGTCATTACCTTCAAAATCTCTAAGATATCAGCAGCAAAAGATGAAGAAGGGCTTGTAGTCTGCTTTGGCACATCTTGCATCTTCGTCTTCTTAGAGGATATCTCGACAAGCTTCTGTTTCTTGGGAGCCGATACTTTTGGCTCCGATATAGTTTTTCGCTTCTTCAAAGCCTCTTGGTCTTCTTTAACCGACCAGATAGCCTACCTACTTAGAATGCTAACAATCCTCTTCCTCTTGACCCCTCCAGCCCCTTCATCAAGCCTTTCATAATCAGGATACTCAAAGTTCAGAGCATCCATCACACGATTTAGCCTTCGCTTTGGGCTGGTGCCGAAGGCAGCAGTCATTAATTGATTTTCTTTCTTTGTATAGTTTCCAAAAATTTTATTACACATGGTTTCTATCAATTCTAACCATTCAGTGCATGGTTCTTTGAATCTTTTCTGAAACTTGAAATGATACGGCAGATGGACAAGCTCATACTTCTTCCCCTCTTCTCTCTTCTTCGGCATTCCCCACCCGCCAGAAGTTGGAAATGTCCAGTTTGCTAGATATTCTTGTACCAAATCTCTCGTGCTGATATGCTCAGGCATGACTCTAAATTCCACTTCAGCTAGCTGGCAAGAAGACCCCAACTGCATGTTGCACAGGCGCCGAGTCATGCTGAAGTTTAATCGCAGTGGACTCATCACCATGCTCATAAGCTTTTCCCTTTTCTTCTCATATGCCTTAACATAAAACCATTCACTCGTCCAACCAGTGGGCCACTTGGTGCGGTAGTGTTGGGGGCTTGTTCTCAAATGCTAAGAATTAAGAACAAGGCAACATAGAAAATGTTAAGAGTTAAAGTCCTTCGTCCTCCAAGATATTATATCCTTTCGGGATATAACGAATTTCGGACGAAGGTTACGAAGGACATACCTTCGTAAGCATAATAGCAAGGAACGAAGTATTCATATAAGTCATGAGGTATAAAATAAACATTTAAATGTTATCATAGAATCATTTCCACTTTTAATAACATGAATGAATATAAATAATTTCAAATTACAGATGTACCTTCGGTCCTAAGGAAAGCGAGAATACAAGTGTGATGCGAAGGCAAACGACAGGTTCGCGTGAACAGTACAGAGGTACTGTTCATCTATTTATAGGCACAGGTCGCAGCCTGTGACAAATTACAATTATGCCCCTTACAAGAGTTTACAACATTGACTCAGACCTCTATGGATAAAAAGGTCATTCTATCTCTATGTCGGTTTGTAACGCCGAAGCTCCATGAAAAGGAACCTTCGGCCATCTCTTGGAGACGACTTCAGCCGAAGCTGCTTCTTCGTGTAAGACCTTCGGCGCACCGAAGCACGACCCCAACAGTAGCCCCTTTCGCGGTGCTAGATCGTTTTTCGTAACGAGCTTGACCCGTGAAAAAAGCCTCTTCAGCTTCGGGAAGCCGAAGGTCCAAAAAACACCTTCCCTGAGCTCGTTGCGGAGAAACGATCCGGCTTCCGAGCGCGTGCCAGGCCCACCTTGCAGAGTTACTGTTTGATCTTTTGCGGTCCACTGCACAGCGGGTACGAGTGACTGCCTGCTTGGTGTAAAAAATCCTGCCGCTTCGCCTTCTTACCTGCAGCACTATATAAACAGACGGGTAGGTGTGAAGTTACCACAGCATTCATTGTTATTTGCACTGTTTTGCTGCCAAAATTTTTAACTATAGCCGAAGCTTGATTTTCAGAATCGAACGAAGGTCCATCTCGACGTCTGCTTCGTCAGAAGGAAGAGCTTCGGGAGAAAAGAAAAAAGAAAAAAGTTTCTGACTTCCCCAAACTCAGAATCAAATGGCGAGAGTGCGATCTACTGCCAAAGTTGTACGTGAGAAAGACGAAGCCGAAGGTTCGAACACTGTGCCCATCTCCGAAGCGATGCAGCGTTCCGGTCTAGTGACTGCGGAAGAAATGCCTGCTGCTGAAGCAAACCCGACAACTGCCGAAGGAGAAGAAGAAAACATTGAAGGGACTGATCCCGAAGATGACTACCGTATTGCCATGCCCAGCAAGCCCAGTCACCTGGATTTTGGGAAATCAACTGTTTCAAAGGCTGATCTTTCGAAGATGGTGAAAGCAGGTTATTTCAATGAAGACCAGAAGAAGCTACTTCGCTTCGGGGGAGAAGAAACCACCCCGAAGCCAGGGAAGGACGAGATTGTTATCTTCAAGAGCTTTTTAAAGGCTGGGCTTAGATTCCCTCTTCACGAGATTATTGCGGAGATACTGAAAAGGTTTGGCATCTACCTTCACCAGTTAACTCCCAACGCTATCGTTAGACTTAGCGTTTATATTTGGGCCCTCCGAAGCCAAGCAGTGGAGCCATTTGCCGACAGTTTCTGTCGAGTTCATGAGTTGCATTATCAAACCAAGGCCAGAAAAGATGGGCTACACGATAACTTCGGTTGCTACAATTTTGCCTACCGGAAAACGGCAAAGTTTCCTGTAATTAGTTACCGAAGCAAATGGCCGGCAGGCTGGAAATCGGAATGGTTCTATGTCAAAGTTGATGACAACAAGGAGAAGCTTGTGCAAAGTCCAATCGAGCTGATCTTCGGAGAAACCCGACCCCGCTGCAACATGACGCCAGAGGGTGAAACACAGCAGGCAATGGATGAATTCGGAATTATTGCAGAGCATATCGGTACCAGGGATCTGGTCCAAGAATTCTTGGCATTCAGAGTCTTCCCTACTCTGAAAGAATGGGAAATGCCAAAGCTAAAGGGGGAGAAGAAGGAGGGGGATCTTGTCCGGCTGCCCTATCACTTCAAATTCAAGAAATACTTTAAGAAGCCCTGCCAAGAGTGGCTGGACACAATCGAGGTGATGTGCAATGAAATCCTGGGGAATTATTCCAAAAAAGAGGATCAACTAATGACAGCGGCCTTCGGCGCCCGACCGAAGCGAAGGCTGAACCGAGTGC
This sequence comes from Zea luxurians, assembly GCA_029449295.1. Classification (NCBI taxonomy): domain Eukaryota; kingdom Viridiplantae; phylum Streptophyta; class Magnoliopsida; order Poales; family Poaceae; genus Zea; species Zea luxurians. Next base: position 4,060,297 of record JAOPSE010000060.1, on the reverse strand, counting down.
TTGATGCCTTGGGCTTCGAGTACCCTGACTATGAGCAGTTAAACAAGGGTGCCGAGGGCCACAAAAGAAAAAGAGTGGCCGAAACTCTGAAAAAGGATGAAGAAAGACCAGCAAAAGAGAAGAAAATTCCCAAGAAAAGAAAAATATCAACTCCGAAGCGAAAAATATCTGAAGAAGAGGGGACCTCCACACCACCTTCTACCAGCGACGTGGAGGAAATTTTAAAGGTAATGACTGAACCCATGCCCAAGAAGCTAAGTCCATTAGGGCTCCAACTGACGAAGCTTTTTCGAAAGGTGGACGAGCCGGGTCAAACGAAGATAACCAAACCCAAGCGGCAAAGAATTATTGCAGTAACTGAAGTTATCGACAAGACGCCGCCTCGGGCATCAATTCATAAAACACCAGCTGTCGAAGGCACCACAAACGTCGAAGTTGCACCTTCAGAGGTTGCGGCTACCGAAGCCGCTACAGCCGAAGATGTAAACTTAGAAACTACTATTGAGGACATTGACAAAATCTTGCAAGACATGGCTGCAGAAGAAGCTGGCACTGCTGCTGAAAAGACCATGGCCACAGTGCCTGGGAAGGGGAAAGAAATAGCCGAGGACACTTCGGACGATGAAGCCTACACATTCCAAAATTTAATTGGGCAAAAACTGTCGAAGGCCGAAATGGAAGAACTTAAGGACTATGCCAAATCTTGCGGCTACAAGCCAGGAGCTCTCCTATTTGGAGGTGTGGACGATGAAAAATTAGGCTGCATTCGAGACCAAACTGGAGCTAAGGTAATCGGTACTCTATCAAAGAGTATCGGTTTTCCGAAGCTAGAGACAGACATCAGCCGCTACCGACGACAACATATCGTCGGCAGCTTATTTTACTCCAATTTCAAGGTAAACAACTTTTCTCTGACCTCTATTGTTTTTAATAATGGAAATATTCCTAACAAAGGTTGTTTATTTGCAGAGCATGCTTCTGAGCAAAGCTCTGAGGATGCAACAAGACTTGGAGGACAAAAAACACGAAGCTATAATCGAAAGTTTAGAGAGCAAGATAAAAGAACAATCAGCTGCCATTGAAAAGAAAGACTTCGAGCTCCAATCAACCGAAGGCTTGCTGGCAGAGACTGAGGCTAAGGTATCAGAGTTGAATTCGAAGCTTATCAGTCAATCAAAACAATTCGATCAGGAGAAGCTAGAGCTCAATTCGAAACTTGAAGCTGAAGTCCAGGCCAACTCAGACTTGAAAAAATCATTAACAAGCCTTCAAGACAAATGCTTGAAATTTAGCAATAATTGTATTGGTCGATTAAAAAAGATATTTTACTCTGTTGGAGCCAGCAGCGGGAAGTTTAACCCTTCAGCGGAAAATTTACCACAAGCCTTCGATCATATTGAAGCTGAAGTCGAAGAACTTGACGAAGTTATAGCCGGGCACGGTGACTTCTGTGCCTGGGTAGCTTCTCGGGGTACCGCTGCTGCGTTCCTGAAGGCCGGCTGCGAGCATGGAAAAATCGTCAACAGGCCCAACTTCACCCTTTCTCCATCAATCCTGGACGATATACCTGACCTCGCCCGGAGCATCTCAAATAGATTTATAAAAATGATATGGACAAAAGGCGGGAGGGAGAAGGCTGGAGACGAAGCTCGAAGTCATCTTGAACCAGTAAGAAATGATACTTCGTACTTACCTTCTCCTTTGCACTTGATTTTTACTTGCGGTACCTTGATTCATGTAGGATGACGAAGGTGAAGATGATGCTTAAGATATGTCACCGAAGCTGTCGCCGAAGCTGAAGCTTAATGAAGATCAGTAGAAGTATACTATAGGAAAAATTCAGGATACTTTTGTAACAACTTTTGTAAATACAATTAAACTGTTCTCATACCTTGTAATATATTCTTACCCTTCTACTGAAGCGCTTTGATGTGGACGAAATCAGTATTTTGAGCCGAAAGCGAAAAAACACCTTCCCTTCTTTTCGTACACAACGAAGCATAAGAGACCAACTCTTTTTGCCGAGCAACGAAGCATAAAAGACCACTTCTTCTTTTTGTCGAGCAACGAAGCATAAAAGACCACTTCTTCTTTTTGCCGAGCAACGAAGCTTTTCTTTTTTGTACTCAACAAAGCATAACGAATCATAAAAAACCACTTCTCCTTTTTGCCGAAGCTTTTCTTTTTCACAACGAATCATAAAAATTCACTTCGTCTTTTTGCCGAAGCAACCACTTTGGTACATAAATGCTATGAATGAATGCTTATGCATGCAAATGCCATGATGTAATGTAATGTGCGAATGAATGTCCAAAACATATATCCGAAGCCACACTCTCAGCCATTATTTCTTTGGAACCAACCACACATCAGCTCTGCATTCCCTTAGGAACGACTTTGGAGCTTCTTCGCCTTTTACTTAGGCAGAATAAGCTCTGCATTCCCTTGGGAACGTCTTTGGAGCTTCTTCGCCTTTTACTTAGGCGGTATCAGCGTTGACTTTTCGCTGTAAGCTCTGCATCCCCTTAGGGACGTCTTTGGAGCTTCTTCGCCTTTTACTTTCGGCGGAATCAGAGCTCTGCATCCCCTTAGGGACGTCTTTGGAGCTTCTTCTCTTTTTTTTTCAGTTTCGGCACTCGATGGTGCGCTCTCAGCTTTTACATTTACATTCTTTGGGGGATTTTGCTCTTATAAAACTAAAAAGGAAATTACAGATGATGGCCCCATTAAAAACCTTTCTCCCCCTTTAGAAAGGAAAAGGGTGCCATGAAAAAGAAAAAGAAAAACATAAAAAGTTACATCAAGTTATACATAATATCTCCGAAGCTCATCTGCATTCCAAGACCTTGGAATTTCGTTGCCATCCATGTCCTTCAATCTGTAGGAACCAGGCCTTGACGAAGATGCTACTAAGAAAGGCCCTTCCCATTTCAATTGTAACTTGCCGACTGTATCTGGATTGGCCACTCTCCGAAGCACCAAGTGTCCCGGCTCAATATTTTTTAGCCGGACCTTTCTATCTCGCCATCTAACTGTTTCAGCCTGGTATTTATTGATGTTTTCCACGGCTTGAAGTCTGATTCCTTCTAAAGCATCTTTTTCCACAAGGCAAGCATCTTCGGGACCTGACTCTGCCGAAGCTACTACCCTTATTGACCCAGCTTTAGCTTCTTCCGGAGTTATTGCTTCGTCACCGAATAATAATTTGAATGGGGTAAAGCCTGTAGACCTTGATGTTGTTGTATTGTGGCTCCACACCACTTTGGTCAACTGATCTGGCCACTTTCCCCTTGGTTGATTAAAGATTAGCTTCATTATTCCTGTCATTATGATGCCATTGGCCCTTTCAACAAGCCCATTCGACTCCGGATGCCTGACTGATGCAAAATGGATCTTCGTTCCAATTTGATCACAGAAATTTCTGAAAGCTTCGGAGTCAAACTGCGTTCCGTTATCTACAGTGATGGCCTTCGGTACCCCAAAGCGACAGACAATATTCTGCCAGAAAAACTTTTGGACAGTGGCCGAAGTTATTGTGGCTAATGGCTTCGCCTCAATCCACTTGGAAAAATACTCCACAGCTACTATAACATATCTTAGATTTCCTTGGGCCGGTGGTAATGGACCCAACAAGTCAAGGCCCCACCTTTGCAATGGCCAGATGGGTTGTATCAGCTGTGTCAAAGACGAAGGTTGCTTTTGATCTCTTGCACATTTCTGACAACCTTCGCACTTTTGAACCAACTCCGCTGCATCCGAAGCTGCCTTCGGCCAATAAAATCCTTGGCGGAACACTTTTCCAAGTAATGGCCTGGATCCGATGTGGGATCCACACAGGCCTGCATGTATCTCTTTCATTAACTCTATACCTTCGGTTCTAGACAAGCACTTGAGCAGCGGGGCACAAACTCCATGCTTGTATAACTCCCCCTCTATCATGACATACGGACGAGCTCTTGCCTCTATCCTTTTATTATAAGCTTCGTCATCTGATAGGAAGTTGCCCTGAAGGTAAGAGATTATTTCAGTTCTCCAATCTTCACTGTAAACAGGAGAAATATTGAGGACTGCTCTTTCAAGGAGCTCCACTGAAGGTGCCTTTATTGTTTCGAAGAAGACATCCGAAGGTAACGGCAGCCCCTGTGCTGCAGACTTGGCTAGTAAATCAGCGTGCTCGTTTTGTCCTCGAGGGATATTCTTGACAGAAAATCCTTCAAAGGAGGCCTCGATCCTTCAGACCGTGTCTAGGTATTTTTCAAGCTTCGGGTCTTTAGCTTTGCAACTTTTGTCAATATGACCCGAAACAACCTGGGAATCAGTTTTAAGAATCGCCCTTGTGATTCCCATTGCCTTTAGTTTCCGAAGACCCAGGAGCAGGGCTTCGTACTCAGTTATATTATTTGTGCAACTGAAGTCAAGTCTTGCTGCATAGCAAGTTTTAACCTTGGATGGTGAGACCAACACAGCTGCTGCACCTGCTCCGAAGGTTCCCCAAGAGCCATCACAAAACACTGTCCATACTTCGGCATCTTTATTTGCTTCTTCGTCCTGAGCCCCTGGCGTCCAGTCGGCAATGAAATCTGCCAATGCTTGAGACTGGATTGAGGATCTATGCACATAATCAATGTAAAATTCATTGAGCTCCGCAGCCCATTTTCCAATACGCCCAGTAGCTTCTCTATTTCTCATGATATCCTTCAATGGCTGCGAAGAAGGAACAATAATGTTGTATGCCTGAAAATAATGCCGAAGCTTCCTGGATGCCATTAAAACGGCATACAATACCTTCTCCAGCTCTGTATAATTCTTCTTTGAGACACTAAGGACCTCAGATACAAAATATACTGGGACCTGCTTCTTGACTTGTCCAACAAACTTCTCCTGGACAAGTGCCGCACTTACTGCTGAGTGCGAAGCTGCCACATATAACAACAGAGGAGCCCCTGGCGTTGGTGGAGTTAATGTTGTTAGATCTATTAAGTATTGCTTCAGCTCTTCGAAGGCTTTTTGCTGACTTGGGCCCCATTGAAAGACTTCAGCTGACTTCAGCACCTCGAAGAATGGTAAGTTTCTTTCTGCTGATCTGGATATAAATCTGTTGAGAGATGCCAGCCTTCCTGTCAATCTTTGAGCCCCCTTTCTTGTGGTTGGTGGCTCCATTCGAAGTATAGCTTCGATTTTATTTGGATTAGCTTCGATTCCCTTTGTTGAAACCAAGCATCCAAGAAATTTGCCCTTCTTCACTCCAAAGACACATTTTTCTGGATTCAGCTTCAGACCAGCTTGTCTGAAGCTGGCGAAGGTCTCCTGCAGATCAGCAATATGATTTTCCTGCTTCGTGCTTTTTACAATAATGTCATCGACATAAGTTAACACATTTCTGCCTATCTGAGACTGGAGAACCTTCGCTGTCATTCGGCTGAAACTTCCTCCGGCATTTTTGAGCCCCTCAGGCATCCGAAGATAGCAATATGTACCACTTGGGGTTATGAAGCTAGTTTTTGGCTCATCTTCCTTCTTCATCCAAATTTGATGATAGCCTGAGTAGCAGTCTAGGAGACTCATGAGCTCTGAAGAAGCTGCTGCATCGACTAAAGAGTCTATCCTTGGCAGCGGGAATTCATCCTTCGGACAAGCCTTGTTGAGATCTGTGAAATCAATACACATTCTCCATTTGCCATTGGCCTTCTTCACCATAACAGTGTTAGCTAGCCACTCTGGATACTTCACTTCTCTGATAACTCCTGCACTGAGGAGTCTTTTTACTTCATTGCGAGCCCCTTCGGCCTTGTCATCAGACATTTTCCGAAGCCTCTGCTTTCGGGGTCTGAAGGAAGGGTCAACATTGAGCGAATGTTCAATAACATCCCGATTTACTCCACAGAGATCATTGGCTGACCATGCAAAAACATCTTTGTTGTTGAATAAAAACCTTATCAAGGTTTTCTCCTGGTCTTCAGATAATTGCGAACCCAACAGCACCTTCTGCTCTGCTATGTCTTCACACAATAACATGGGCTTCGGCTGATCCGCTGAAGCTGCCTTCTCCCTCCTGAATTTGTACTGTTCACAAGCTTCAGCTCCATCTATGTTATGGATTGCCTTGGAATCAGTCCAGCTTCCTTCGGCCCTTCTAGCAGCTTCCTGGCTTCCATGAATAGCAATAGGCCCTTGGTCCGAAGGTATCTTCATGCAGAGATAAGATGGGTGAAGAATTGCTTCGAAGGCATTAAGAGTACCACGGCCAATGATGGCATTGTAAGGATACTCCATGTCAACAATATCAAACACAATTTGCTCAGTCCTTGTGTTGTTAACAAATCCGAAGGTTACCGGCATGGTAATCTTCCCAAGTGCTACAATCTGTCGCCCTCCGAAGCCACAAAGAGGGTGTGTAGCATCATGAATCTTGTCTTCGGGCTCTTGCATTTGTCTGAAGGCTTTAGCAAATATAATGTCAGCTGCACTGCCTGTATCAACTAGGACATTGTGGACCAGGAATCCTTTGATCACGCAAGAGATAACCATGGCATCATTGTGAGGATAATCCTTAAGCTGAAGGTCTTCCTGAGAGAAAGTAATTGGAATGTGGGACCATTTTGACTTGATGAAGGGTCCCTGCACTCCAACATGCTGCACCCTTCTCTGAGCCTCATTCTTCTGCTTCTTGTTAGCCGGCTCTGAGCAAGAACCGCCTGTTATCGGGAGCACCAGCTTCGAAGCCGAAGCAGCTCCAGCTTGATTGTTGAACGAAGCCATCAGCTCAGAAAAGTGGAAGTGAGTTCACCGGAGGTGGGCGCCAATGTTGGGGGCTTGTTCTCAAATGCTAAGAATTAAGAACAAGGCAACATAGAAAATGTTAAGAGTTAAAGTCCTTCGTCCTCCAAGATATTATATCCTTTCGGGATATAACGAATTTCGGACGAAGGTTACGAAGGACATACCTTCGTAAGCATAATAGCAAGGAACGAAGTATTCATATAAGTCATGAGGTATAAAATAAACATTTAAATGTTATCATAGAATCATTTCCACTTTTAATAACATGAATGAATATAAATAATTTCAAATTACAGATGTACCTTCGGTCCTAAGGAAAGCGAGAATACAAGTGTGATGCGAAGGCAAACGACAGGTTCGCGTGAACAGTACAGAGGTATTGTTCATCTATTTATAGGCACAGGTCGCAGCCTGTGACAAATTACAATTATGCCCCTTACAAGAGTTTACAACATTGACTCAGACCTCTATGGATAAAAAGGTCATTCTATCTCTATGTCGGTTTGTAACGCCGAAGCTCCATGAAAAGGAACCTTCGGCCATCTCTTGGAGACGACTTCAGCCGAAGCTGCTTCTTCGTGTAAGACCTTCGGCGCACCGAAGCACGACCCCAACAGGTAGCCTATCACATGGGTCTTTGTATCCTTTCGGTATGCAAAGTTGTAGCAACTAAAGTTTTTGTGTAGGCCGTTAGCCCTTGCCTTTGTCTGTTAATGAAGCTCATGTACCTGGTAGAACCCTTCAGAGTTAGCGCTCTTTCCTTGGCTTCGGAGAGCCCAGATGTAAACGCTCAGCCTGACAATAGCGTTCGGGGTCAGCTGGTGGAGATAGATCTCAAACTTCTTTAAAACTTCACCTATCATCTCGTAAAAGGGGAACCGAAGCCTTGCCCTGAAGAAGCTCTTGAATACCACAACTTTATCTTCCTTCGGTTCTAGAATTATTTCTTCTCTAGCAAAGCGAACCAATTCATCATCATTCTCTCCAAAATAACCTAGTTTCTTCATCACAACTAGATCCTCTGCATTTACTGTGGATTTTCCAAATTCAACATGGCTAGGCTTAGTTGGGCACAAAATACTATCGTCCTCTTCACTTTCGTTATCACTCTCAGCTTTGGCCATGGCTTGTTCAGCTTCAGCATTAGAGGCACCTTCGACAATAGCTCCCTCTTGCACAACCAGCCCTAACCGCCTCATCATTTCTGAGATGGGCGCTGCCTCAGTTGCTTCAGTTTCATCTCCCTTGTGAGACAACCTTGCAGTGGATGTTACTATGGCCATTTCGTTATTCAGCTTCTTTCAGACGAAGTTGATCCTAAGCGATGAAGTGTTTGTTCGAAAGTACAATGCAGAGAGCTTCGACTTCGGTTAAAATTTTCAACAACACAACAGTGCAATAGCAATGAATGTTGTGGTAACTTCTCACCAACCAGTCTGTTTATATAGCCTTGCAGGAGAAGAAGGCGAATCGCTAAAGCGCGCATACTGGCTGAACGGTGGACCGACAGGCACTTGGAATATTTTAATCATTTTTTGATAACAAGCTCAGGGAAGGTGTTTTTCGAACTTTTGGCATTCCGAAGCCTGCGTGTTATTCGTGGATCGAGTTCGTTATGAAAAAATGATCTAGCACTGCGAATGGGCTACTGATGGGGGTCTTCTTCTCCACTGAGGTCCTCAAAACAAAGACACCATCAGCAAAGTGATCTTGAAGATTTCCTTCATTCTGCCGAAGGTCCTCAAGACTAAGACCTCGCTTGAAAGCAACGATGGCAAGTGCCAAAGCTGTCATCAGCTTCAGTTTAGATCAAGCGAAAGATGAAAAGACCAAATAGACCCTAGTGATTTAAGCTATGATTATAAACAATTGTTGAAGGTCATGAATGTAATTTTACCTGGGCTACGTCCTATGCCTATAAATAGATGAACATTAGCACCGTATTGTTCACGCTGGATTATAATTTCTCTCTCGCGTCAACCCTTTCAAGCAAACCGAAGGTATCAATGTAAAACAAATTTTGTTAATACTCTTATGAATTTTAAAGAATCTTAATATGAATGAATAGATGATTTATATCCATTATATTTATATTTATGTATTTTAATTAATTTATAAGATGATGAAGGCATGTCCTTCATGACCTTCGTCCGATGATCATTGAATCTGAGGGAAACAATGCTTTGGAGGACGAAGGTTCTTTATCTTTAACAATTGTGTTGCCTTGTTCTTGACTCACAACATTTGAGAACAAGTGACCAACACTTGGTGGACTCTTGGGTGTGGTGGTCTTTGATCTTGAACTTCTTGTTCATCTTCCTTTTCTTGATCATCTTCATCTCCCCCTTGATCAATGTCTTCCTCTTGAGGTGGCTCATCGTCTTGATCTTGATCCTCATCTTCCTGAGCCTGTTCCTCATCTTGAGTTGGTGGATATGCTTGTATGGAAGATGATGGTTGATCTTGTGCTTGTGAGGACTCTTCGTGTTCTTTTGGACACACATCTCCAATGGACATGTTCCTTAGCGTGACGCACGGAGCCTCTTCATCATCTAATTCATCAAGATCAACTTGCTCTACTTGACAGCCATTAGTCTCATCAAACACAATGTCACAAGAAACTTCAACTAATCATGTGGGCTTGTTGAAGATTCTATATGCCCTTGTATTTGAGTCATAACCAAGTAAAAAGCCTTCTACTCCTTAGGAGCAAATTTAGAATTTCTACCTCTCTTAATAAGAATAAAGCATTTGCTCCCAAAAACTTTAAAATAAGAAACATTGGGCTTTTTACCGGTGAGGAGTTCATATAATGTTTTCTTGAGGACTCAGTGAAGGTAGAGTCAGTTGATGGAGTAGCAAGCGGTGTTAATTGTCTCCGCCCAAAATCGATCCGGTGTCTTGTACTCATCAAGCATGGTCCTCGCCATATCCAAGAGAGTTCTATTCTTTCTCTCTACAACACCGTTTTGTTGAGGTGTGTAGGGAGAAGAGAACTCATGCTTGATGCCCTCCTCCTTAAGAAATCCTTCAATTTGAGAGTTCTTGAACTTCGTTCCGTTGTCGCTTCTAATCTTCTTAATTCTCAATCCAAACTCATTTTGAGCCCATCTCAAGAATTTCTTCTAGGTCTCTTGGGTTTGAGATTTTTCCTGCAAAAAGAACACCTAAGTGAAGCAAGAATAATCATCCACAATTACAAGAAAATACTTACTCCCGCCGATGCTTATGTAAGCAATCGGGCCGAATAGATCCATGTGGAGTAGCTCAAGCGACCTTTTGATCGTCAAGATGTTCTTGCGTGGATGATGAACTCCGACCTGCTTCCCTGCTTGACATGCGCTACAAATCCTATCTTTCTCAAAATGAACATTGGTTAGTCCTAAAATGTGTTCCCCCTTTAGAAGCTTGTGAAGATTCTTCATCCCAACATGAGCAAGTCGGCGATGCCAGAGCTAACCCATGTTAGTCTTAGCAATTAAGCAAGTGTCTAGTTCAGCATTGTTATCATTGAAATCAACTAAATATAGCTGACCATCTAACACTCCCTTAAAAGCTATTGAATCATCACTTCTTCTAAAGACGGTAACACCAATATCAGTAAATAGACACTTGTAGCCCATTTTACTTAATTGAGAAACAGAAAGCAAGTTGTAATCTAAAGAATCTAAAGAAAAACATTAGAAATGGAATGGTCAGGAGCTATAGCAATTTTACCCAATCCTTTGACCAAACCTTGATTTACATCCCCAAATGTGATTGCTCTTTGGGGATCATCGTTTTTCTCATATGAGAACATCCTTTTCTCCCCCATCATATGGTTTGTGCACCTGCTGTCGATTATCCAACTTGTTCCGCCGGATGCATAAACCTACAACACAGATTTAGCCTTGTTCTTAGGTACCCAAACGGTCTTGGGTCCTTTGACATTAGAAATAAGCACCTTGGGTACCCAAACACAAGTCTTTGACTCTTGTGTTTGCCCCCAACATATTTGGCAACTACCTTGCCTAATTTGTTAGTGAGCACAAATGATGCATCAAAAGTCTTAAATGAAATGCTATGTTCATTTGATGCATTAACAATCTTTTTCTTAGGCATTTTGATATGAGTTGTATGCCTAGAGCTAGAAGCCTCATTACTGCAAATGTAAGCATGATGAGCAGTAGAATGAGGTTTCCTAGCATGAATTCTTCTAATTTTATGCTCAGGATAGTTTTTAGGATATAAAATGTAGCCTTCCCTATCCTGAACCATGGGAGCCTTACCCTTTACAAAGTTAGAAAGCTTGTTTCTAGGGGCATTAAGTTTGATGTTGCTTTGGCCCCCAGATTGCAAGCCAATGCCATCCATAATGCCAGTGCGTCTCCCATTATAAAGCATATTGCGAGCAAATTTAAATTTTTCATTCTCTAGCTCATGCTCGGAAATTTTAGCATTTAATTTAGCTATGTGATCATTTTGTTCTTTAATCATAGCAATGTGATCATTCATAGCATCAACATTAATATCTCTACATTTAGTGCAAATGGTAACATCCTCAATGGTAGATGTAGAGACTTTGCAAGTATTCAATTCCTCAACCTTAGCAATTAAATTAGCATTTTTAGTTCTAAGACAAGAAATTGAATCATTGTATATGTCTAGCTGTTTAGTCAAGTTTTGGCATTTTTCAACTTCAAGAGCATAAGCATTTTTTAACTTAACAATTTTTTTTATTTTCCTTAACGAGCAAGTCCTCTTGGCATTCCAAGATCTCATCCTTCTCGTTAATGGTTTTTATTAATTCATTAATTTTCTTCTTTTGTTCCATGGTAAGGTTTGCAAAAAGAGAAGTCAAATCATCATCATTTTCACTAGAGCTATCCTCATCATCGGAAGTAGTGTATTTGGGGCTATCTCTAGAATGTACCTTCTTATTTTTGCTATCCTTGGCCATGAGACATTTGTGTCTGACGTTGGGGAAGAGAAGGCCTTTGTTGACGGCGATGTTGGTGGCATCCTCGTCGGAGGAGGAGTCGGCGGAGCTCTCGTCGGAGTGCCATTCCCGTCCCATGTGTGCCTCGCCACCCTTCTTCTTGTTGTAGTATCTTTTCTTCTCCATCTTCTTCTTCTTCCCTTTCTTATCGTCGTCCCTATCACTTTCACTTGTATATAGACATTTAGCTATAAAATGACCGGACTTACCACACCTGTAGCAAACCCTCTTAGATCAGGGTTTGTAGTCCTTCCCCTTCCTTTGTTTGAGGATTTGCCGGAAGATTTTGATGATAAGAGCCATCTCCTCGTTGTCAAGCTTGGAGGCGTCAATTGGGAGCCTACTTGTTGGTGTAGACTTTTCCTTCTTTTCTTCTGTTGCTTTGAATGCAACAGGTTGCACCTCGGGTGTGGAGGTGGTGCCTTGCTCCAAGTTGACAATATGTTTGGAGTCTTTGATCATAAGCTCAAAGCTCACAAACTTGTCGATTACCTCATCGGGAGACATCTGTTTATATCTAGGATCTTCACGAATTAATTGTACTAGAGTGGGGTTACGAAAGACAAGAGATCTTAAAATAACCTTGACCATTTCATGGTCATCCCACTTGGTGCTCCCAAGGTTGCAGACTTGGTTCACCTTCGTCTTGAGCCAGTTGTACATTACTTGTGGCTCTTCTCCCTTGTTGAGGATGAACCAACCGAGTTCTCCCTCAATCATTTCATGCTTGGTGATCTTTGTCACTTTGTCTCATTCGTGCGTCGTCTTGAGGATGTCCCAAATTTCTTTGGTACTCTTCAACCCTTGCACCTTGTTATACTCCTCTCGACATAGGGAAACAAGGAGTATAGAGGTGGCTTAGGAGTTGAAGTGCCTTATTTGGGTGGCCTCATCGGAATTGTAATCCTCATCACCCACCTGTGGTACCTGCGCTCAAATACTCAACAACATACCATATGCTTTCGTGGAGTGGGGTTAGATGATGCCTCATTTTATCACTCCACATACAATAGTCCTCACCATCAAATATGGTGGTTTGCCTAGGGGAATGGAAAGTAAAGGAGCACGTTTAGAAATATGAGGATAGTGAAGAGGGATCTTCCTATACTTCTTGCGCTCTTGGCGCTTAGAATATGTAGATTCGGCGCTGGAGGTTGAGGGTGAAGAAGAATCGGTCTCGTAGTAGACCACCTTCTTCATTTTTTTCTTCTTGTCACCTTTCTTATGTGACTTAACGAAGCCGGCGGATTCTTCCTTGTGCTCCTTGTGCTTGTCGCCGGCCTCCTTCGATGGAGTCCTTTCTTCGATCTTCTTTCCCGAAGATCTGGACTTTTCCCTAGTGATCATCTCCCTTTTGGTGTGTTCTCCTAACATCACTTTGAGTTGTTAGACTCTAATGAAGTACTGGGCTCTAATACCAATTGAAGGTTGCCTAGAAGGGGGGTGAATAGGCAAAACCTAAAAATTATAAACTTTGAACACGCACTGCACCTGGGGTTAGGGTTAGAAATAAATAATTGTGAATTCAGAGTGCAGAAGATAGTTCTTCTTACTATGAGTTGCTCAATCAATGCAGATAACTTTGGGAGCTAACTCAAAACAATGTGAGCAAGAGAACTTTAGAGAGAGAGGAGAGGGAAGAAATAAATCGAGTGGTGAATATCAACACAAACGAACATGGTGATTTGTTTTCCGAGGTTCGGTTCCAATGAACCTACGCCGTGTTGAGGAGGCCACAAAGGCCGGGTCTATTTCAACCCTTTCCCTCTCTCAATCGGTCACCTAGACAGGTTGAGTGCTTCTTCTTAATCTCACGGGTCACAAAGACCCCGCAAGGATCACCACACAATTAGGTGTCTCTTACTTGCTTTACAAAACACTTGGAAAGTTTAGGAGGAGAAGAAGAAAGCAACCAAGCAACAAGAGCAACAAAAGAAACACAAATCACCCTCTCTCAAGTCACTAAACACTTTTGATCACTTGACTTGATTTTGGAACTTAGAGAGGATTGAAGGCTTTGAATGTGTCTTTGGAGTGTATTCTTAGCTCTTGTATTGAGTGTAGAGAGTGGAAAGCTTGGATAACTTGAATGGTGGTGGTTGGGGTATTTATAGCCCCAACCAACATTCTAGTTGTTGGCTATTTTGTCTATCGATGGGCACATCAGACAGTCCGGTGCGCACCGTACACAACACTGTTCGCTGTCCGGTGCGTGCCACGTCAGCCAACCGTTGGGGTTTGGAGCTATTGATCGTTAAAGTCGTCTTTCGTTTTGGTGCACCGGACAGTCCGGTGCGATCTGACATCGCAAGCTGTCTTCTGACTCTCTAACGTTATGAACCTGTAGCAGTCGCGGTAGTCGACCGTTCGTGAAGATGACCGTTGCTCGTGGGCTCACCGGACAATCCGGTGGCACACAAGACAGCCCGGTGATTTTTAGCCGAGGAGGGCTTTGATTTCCTGAGAACGCCTAGTTCGCGAAGTGCTCCAGCTGTCCGGTGCGCCATAGGCTGGTGTCAATCTATTTTGCTCCAAACTTGTAGAATTGCCCCAAGGTCATTTTCTTTGTATGGGTATATGAACTTTATGCACGTAAGAAAATATCAACTAGGCAAACTAGTTAGTCCATAAGGTTTGTGATAGTCGTCAAACACCAAAATCGATTATTGGAAATGTTGAGACCATTTCCCTTTCACGGGTGTAGTGTCCTCATCGTTGGAGATGTTGGTGAAGAGTCACTCGGTTGATGATGGATTTTGAATGGCTATGTTTGCCACTCATTCCTTCTTAGAACTTGAACTCTTATCATCAAAGTCTCATTCTTCATCAATGTGAGCTTGACCACATATCTTCTTCTTATAGTAGCCTTTGGTCTTCTCTCCTTTCTTGAACTTATCCCATTTGAACTCTTTCTTTCCCTCTTGATTTTTCTTATTTGGGCAATCTGCTATGAAGTAACCTATTTTGCCACAATCATATCATGGTCTCTTCTTTGATACTTATTGTTGGTCACTTGTTTTCAATTGATGTATACAATCAAAAACAAGGCAACACAATGTTATAAAGTAGTATCCTTCGTCCTTGGAGTGTTCTTCCTTCGGGACAACTCCTCAAGGACAAAGGTTATTATATAATCGAATGGATTACACAAAAATATAACAATGGTTACATGAAAAATTGTAACAAATTTAAATGTGATAACTTGTCTCAAGTGCATTGGCATTTTATTCCTCTCTTCGTACAAAATAAGTTTACAATCGTACATTCAGCTTCTTGATGCAAGATAGCGCGAAGGTGCTTCAGAGATTGAACTATGCAGAGCTGTTACACCCGGCTAAAGGTACTTTATGCAGGGTACTATTCATCTATTTATAGTGTAGAGGTACAGCTTCATATGATATCACAAGTATGTCCACAAGACTTGTACAAATGGTTTATGAATGATGCAAGGGCAATATTGTCTTCTATCTTTATCATCTTGGCTACAGAATCTTGTGAGTACCTTCTTCCGGCCTTGTTTGCCTTCTGCCTTTGTCCCCCGCATTTTTATGACGAAGCTAAACCTTCGTCCTTTTTCCTGGTCTATTCTGAAGGTATCTAGCACCAAAACACCTGCAATATTTAGAGATGCACCAAAAAACAATGGTTAACTGTGTTTTTGAGGACCTTCAAAAGATGAAGGCCCCCAACACTTATCACCTCCTCTAATAAGTTTCTTGAAGCTTTTAATGAACATAGCTGCATTTTCTTGATAGTCACCACTTGAGCTCTCTTCATCACTTGAGCTCTCAATTACTTTCTTGAGCGTGTGAATTTCGTTTTCTTCCTTAGTCACTACTGCTTTCCTGGTATGATCTTGCTCATGTGCAACCAAGGAATTTAAATCCCTTGTCTTGGTTGATGCTTTTTTTGGTAAAGAGTTGATGAGGCATCATTGCCTCAAAGTCATCACAATCTCTGATCATTCTTACAAGACCCTTATCCTTCTCCTTGTAAGCTCTCATAAAAAAGTCCTGTGACTTTTGAATCACTCGAATCATCACTTCCAAGAACTCTGATCTTGTTAATTAAGACAATCAATATATTAAACAAATATTGGAGTGATTCTCCCTTAAACCAATCATACCTTGCGAGTTCACTTTCCAATGACCCAATTCTATATCTCTTGGCATTTGGATCACCTTCATGTGACATTTTTAGAATATCCTAAATGACCTTTGCATCTTCACATCCTTGGACCTTTCGATATTCTTCTGCACTTAGGCTTCCCTTGACGATGTTTACAACTTGTGCATTTTGATGTAAGTCTTGCATCATTTCAAGTATCATCTCTTCGCCTTCCATGGGTTTACACACACCTAAATTCACAACCTCCCAAAGACTAGAATACACTTCGATTAGATGAGGCTTCATCTTATTGGCCCACTCATCATAATTCAGCTCATTTAGAGTTGGAAGTTTTCCAAGTGGCATCAAAAAGAAGTTAGGAACAAAGTTGTGGGAATAATCAAATTGAACTCGATGATACTCGTTACCCTTGGAGAAAGTCTTGGCTGATGACTTTTCAGTATTTACATTGAGTTTCTTTATTACCTTTGCCATAAAGAACTCAACCAAGTCATCATTGTACTCCAATTTCTTCTTCCCTTTATCTTTTGCTTCTTCTTCTTTGGCCCTTTTCTTGGCTTCTTTTTCTTCAAGCCTCTTTCTCGCCTCATCCTCCTTCATCTTGAAGAACATCCTTTCAGTGATCTTCATGGAAAGGTCAAGTACCTAGGGATCGACTTCTTCATTGAATGATGAGGTTGATGTGACCTCACCTTCCTTAAGGATGGACATGTTCTCTTTACTTGGTTCCCCACATGATCTATTTCCTCACGTAGTTAAACGCCAGTTATGAGGATTAGGTTCTAATACCAATTGAAAGTAGGCTAGAGGGGGTGAATACGCTACACCTGAAAAATTCAACAAAAACTAGAAATAAACTGAGAAGAACTGGTTCAACACCTACCCTAGGTGATTCAACAGCTCTGAACCGGTTCAATTAGTTATATCAACAATAAAATGAAGTTATCTCAAGGATGAACAACTTACCCTTTGACTTGTGATGTCCTTGATATTCTTAAGATGTGAGTGTAGTAGATTTGAGAGGAGGCACCCGTCAAAACCTACACACGAGAAGTTATGCGCCAATCTTTGCACGTAATAGTTAAAATATGAACAAGTACGAACCACCATGAACCTAGGAGGTTAGAGCCTTCATTCCCACAATGTTTATAGGCTACAAGATCAGATTACATAGATGAAGAAATAATATAGTGTGTAAATCACCTATGCATCTCAATAGTAGACTAGAGGAATAAGAAACCTAAGAAAGATGTAAACTGGAGAGATAAGCTAGCTTGATGAGCCTCCCCTTATTTATTAGGCTACTCCACATTCTCAACTTGCCCTTAGGTAATTAGAGTCAAACCACTTAACCCTAAGGGCGTTATGGTACAACTCAAGATATGTAGATTCAATAGTTGTAGGTCTATCATGAGATAGTTTTGTCTTGACACGAGCTCCTCGATTCCACCGCATGCCATCTCTAGTTCCCACCACAACTTCACCTGAGTTTTGAGGTCCAAACCTTGAAACCATCTACCTAGTGGTTTTGAGGCTAAATCATGAAACCTCTCATGAGTAGAATATCTGATACGCTCCCTCCACGATCTTGACATATGCCACCACTAAAACTTGATCATACAATCACTAAGTCCTCTAGTACCTCAACTTGACTTGGTAAACTACTGTCTTGACTTAGTCAACATGGTCTACTCTTCCATGTGTTTTTGCACTTGTTAATGTCCCCGAGTGTTAGACACCCATGTTTGGTCCTCTAGCTTCTTTGGTCCCTCGGTCCAAGCCTAGAGTTTGCCCTTCACCGATATAAGTCAATCAACATGAACATGCATGACCTTTACCTTCATCATTGACCACTGCCTTTGTGCTCCACACTTGTGCACCACAAGTCAAGAAATATATTGCACACACCATACTCACACTAAGGTTAGACATTAAACTAAAGCTAATGATCCTTTTGACAACCACTCATCACACTTGAACACTGTGGGCATATATTAACCACATGTTCTAATGGGTTAGACATTAAACTAAAGCTAATGATCCTTTTGACAATCACTCATCACACTTAAAGCTAAAGGAAACAATGAATAAAACACAACTTTTTAGGGCCAAGGAAGTATTATTCATGCCATATCGACAAACTTTGAAGAGCCTACTATGGCTAGTTCCAATGGGTGTTGGTACAGAACGCTGACATGGACTAGTTGTACCGACCAGTCTAGCTTCAACGTCGATCAATGGGCCTACCGACGAGTTCATCTGGTCAATATCAACCACATTGGAGTTGGCATTGATTGATATCGACCGGTCCATTAGATAGTAAGTCAATAATGATAGGTCAGTTACACATGGCTAACCCTAATTGGTCGGTTTGGTTGGTATCGACCTGAATCGGTCAGTATCACCAATTTACTAGTGTGGAATATTCTAATTAGTCCACGAGTATGTCATGTCAGCTAGCCTTGCATGTATCTATTTTTAACCATTTGAAGTCCAAAAAACCTAGAATTTGGTCTATAAATAAAGGGGGTATTTGGGTTCATTCACACCCCATACCCTCATTTCAGTCCTACCACTTCCTACTTCACTCCTCCCTCTACTTTCACACCATCAAACCACCATCGCCATGTCTTCCTTAGACTCTAATGTGGAGATGATTGAAGATGAGGTACTCAATATGCTACATCAAATTATGATGAATGCATCACTAACACTTGCCTCTGAGTCTTCAACAAGAGGGAGGTGAATGACTAATTAGTGGACCTACATCGAATAGGATCAAAAAGTTGTCCACAACCAACTAATGCAAGACTACATCAATGGCCCATGTGTCTACCTTCTGCTCTACTTCATTGAATGAACCTCATGCAGAGGAGTCTCTTTCTTCAAATCTTAGAGAGGTTGGTGAGCATTCCCCTCATTTCACTCTTAGAGTTGATGCACTCAATTATAGGGGTTTCTCCATCCTACAAAAATGCACCGCTGCTCTCTGCATGCTTGCCTATAGTAGCATTGCTAACTCCATTGACGAGTATATTGAAATAGGGAAAAACTTAGTCTTAGGGTGCCTTGAACATTTTGCAGTGCTGCTTTTTTATGTTTTGGTGAGAAGTATAGTCGTCGTCCCACTGTTGATGATCTTACATGCCTTTTAGATAAGGAGGAGAAAGAGGATTTCACGATACGATAGGGAGTATAGATTACATGCATTAGAGTGAGGGAACTGTTGGGGGCCTTCCTCTCCCAAAAATCCTCAAAAACGTGACTAACCATATGTTTCTAGTATGACATGGATTATTACAGGGGGGCTTCGGCTTCGGGATGAAGGTTTTCTCTTGTGACGGGGTTAAAATATAACCCGAAGGTGATGAGAATGGACAACAGAGCTATAGCCGAAGAGCTTCGGCTTGACGTGATGACGAAGACCAAGTATGATGAAGACCGAAAAGGGACAAAGACTATCCAATCCTTAATGATTCGCATTATGTTTGTAGATGAATGTCAAGGGCATAAATGTACTTTTACCCGGTCTACGTCCCGTGCCTATAAATAGATGAACAGTAACACCGTACTATTCACACTGAATTGTAATCACTCTCTCTCGTCTTCACCTTCGAGCAAACCGAAGGTGTCAATGTAATATTAATCCTGTTGATATTCATACGTACTTTATGGAATACAAATATGAATGAATTAATAAGATGCAATTACTATCTTCATTCTTTCGCATTCTTATTCACATATCAAATGATGAAGGCATGTCCTTCTTAACCTTCGTCTGATGAGCATTATATACCCATGTGGAGATAATGCTTTGGAAGACGAAGGTCTGTAACAGTTAGAAATTGTGTTGCCTTGTTCTTAATCTACAACATTTGAGAACATGTGACCAACATTGGCGCCCACCTCCGGTAAACTCAAACGACCACCTTCGGCAAGCATTCACCTTCACCCTGTCGCCGAAGAAGACAACAGGGTAAGGGGCTGCTCTGCAGCCACTGGACACAAACCAAGAGACACTCTCCCTACGAGAAGCTAGGAGCCAAAAGAGAAAGGCCACTAGCCCAACACCTCAGGAGGAGGAGCTATACTAGGAGATCAGAGTCTTGGAGGCTATCCATCAACATGTGCAAAGAAAGAAGGAAAAGATGCTTCGGCTTGCCGATCTTCAGAGAAAGGTCGACGAAGCTGCTGAAGAAATGTGTCACCTCACTCAGGATGACCAAGACCGAAGGCCCCAACACAGGGAGCTTCTTCAAGAAAGCCCAATCAATGATGAATGGTACGACGACTTTCATCATGGTAATTTTGCTTTCGATGATGCTTCTCCTTTGGCAGCAGAGTTGCAGGCTACCCCGTGGCCACCATCTTACAAGCCATCTCAGCTCCCCATGTATGGTGGGCATTCATATCCGAAGCAGTTCCTGATGAGCTACAAGGCAACCATATCCTCGTATGGGGGCAATACTGCTATCATAGTGAAGTCCTTCGTCATGGCAGTTAGAAGTGTGGCTCAGACATGATATTCTTCTCTTCGGATGGGGACAATTACGTCATGGCAGAAGCTAAAGGATATGCTAGTCACCAGCTTCTAGGGCTTCTAGACAAAGCCAGTCACTGCCCAAGCTCTCTTCCATGCACGTAGGACCATGAGGAGTACCTGCAGACGTATGTCCAAAGGTTCTTGCGACTGAGAGCTCAGGCGCCTACAGTGCCCAATGAGATTGCCATTGAGGACATGATCAAGGGGCTCCAACCAGGACCCACATCACAATATTTTGCAAGGAAGCCACCACAGACCTTGGAGAAGCTGCTCCAGAAGATGGATGAATACATTCGAGGTAACAACAATTTTTGTCAGAGAAGGGAGGAAGCCTATAGGTATTCTGAGATGACCAAGGGCTTTAGAGGGAGGCTCCACCCCAGGCATGCAGGACAATCCACAATCCCAGCTCAGGTGATGATAGAGGAAACCACTCTCAAGGGCATCAATAGAGCTCCCAGACTTTAGGGATGCAACAAAGCTCCTACAGGCCACCGGCTCCAAGAGGAAGAGGAGGCAGAAGCTTCGGAGGAAGGTATGGTAATCAGCCCAGGAAACTGTTTTCCCTATTTTGTGGCGAAGACAAGGGACACACCACAAGGACGTGTCAAGTCATAATCCAGAAGTAGAAGGAAATCACTGAAGCCGAAGCACGGCAGAACCAGTCGAAGCAGGTCTTGCATACTGCTTCGTGCTACTCTTCGTATATCCCGGAGTATGTGGGCAATCAATAGCCTACGACTTCTATTGCTTCGGCAAGTCATTCCCAAGCTTCCTAGGCTCAGCTACCACCACCACTGGCACCTGCCCTGATTCAAAATCAATAGTCAGAAGGGCACCGTCAGGTTCAGCAAAAGCGTGACCTTCGAGAGGAGTCCGAAGCTCGCACAGTCAACAGCACTGTGCCCGAGTCGAGGCACATCTACTGAAGATGGCACAACGTTTCCACCAAAGAATGCTTTGATTCAATGTATTTTTACTCTTTTTGTCATTACATTTTCCTCTAAAAAGATAATACAAGAAGGTTTAACCCTCAATTTGATGTAAAAAGACTGTGGTTACACCATCAGGTGCAACAAGAATGGATTTCGGATCTCCAAAGTCGTTCCTAAAGGAATGCAGAGTAAGTCACGAAGCTCCAAAGTCATTCCTAAGGGAATGCAGAGCTTAAATGCCACCTAAGTAAAAGGTGAAGAAGCTCCAAAGTCATTTCTAAGGGGATGCAGAGCTTAAATGCTACCTAAGTAAAAGGTGAAGAAGCTCCAAAGTTGTTCCTAAGGGGATGAAGAGCTTAAATACCACCTAAGTAAAAGGTGAAGAAGCTCCAAAGTCGTTCCTAAGGGGATGCAGATCTTAGCTCCAAAGTCATTCCTAAGGAAATGCAGAGCTGAAATACCACCTAAGTAAAAGGCGAAGAGACTTCAAAGTCATTCCCAAGGGGATGTAGAGTCTGGGTGTGTATTCATGTGGGTTCTTACCTTCGGCATAAACATCATTTTGCATCATACCATCATATCATATCGCATAGCATCGCATCATACATCATTTTGCATCAGCAAAAAGCCGTGGAGAAACAAGGAAAAGTTGCTTCTTCAAAAATATTTGTCGGATCATGAAAGAACATGCTGTAGCACAAGATATGCCTTCGATAGATATATTTTTACACAGGAGGAGAATTTTCGTCAGTAGTATTACTACATATCAACCGTGGCATAATACCCAGTATTGAATCGACAGAAGGGGAATCTTTTTCTTCGTGAAGCATGAAAAGAAGGGAAGGTGTTTTCTCGCTAGCGGGTCAAAAACGGTGTGTACAAAGGTTTCATGCATCACAAAGAAATGTATTACATTAACACACATACAAGTACTTGATGCTTGGTTCTTACAAAAGATGAAATCCATGTAAAAACATTAAACTCTCAAATATACAAAGTTTTTGATACGACCACGCCATTAAGAAACACATTACAACCCCTAAGTCATACTACATCA
Organism: Zea luxurians; assembly: GCA_029449295.1. Lineage (NCBI taxonomy): Eukaryota > Viridiplantae > Streptophyta > Magnoliopsida > Poales > Poaceae > Zea > Zea luxurians. Next base: position 4,037,876 of record JAOPSE010000060.1, on the reverse strand, counting down.
ACTCAAGTACAACCAACATCATCACCAACCCAAGCCTTTGATGGACCAATTACACGTAGCCGAGCTAAGAAGCTACAACAAGAGGTGCATGCACTACTTTATGAATTTCAATTAAACACTAATGAGAACTTTATGCTACCTAAGTCGTGTATGTTGATATTACTTAGGTTCACCAAAGATGAAGGACAAAACATATTAATGACGAGTCAGCAAGAAGAGCTATGTCCGAGTCATTCTAGCGCAACAGAACTGTCTAGAAGAAACAGTCATATCTTTTGATTCCCAAAAGCTATGAAGGCCCATAAGTACTTTTTGGAATGCTCTTGAAGTCCAGTTTCCAATGCTTCTAAAGCCGACTTAATCAAATCTACCAGAAAGGCAGCCGACCTACTTTAGTGCTGACTGGTCAGAAGGTCAATAGTCAGCTTGATGACCAAGTTTTCGTATTAAACTGCATCATTCTACGAAGTTTCATTAAGCATGCTATATATGGTGAGAAAGCTTATCAAGTTAGCTTTCCAACGCAACCAGTCCCACGTCATTTGGAGGTTCCTAGGAAAAGTTATTATCAAAATACTGAAGGCTGTGTAGAAGTCAAACAGCCACACGGAATTCCGCTATGCAGATCTCACGAAGAGGCTCCTTCACATCAGCACGTGAAAATACTTTTGTTTCATGTTTATACCTCTCTAAGGCTGGTTGTTACTAGTATAAATACCCCCCTATGTCTATGATGTAAGGCAGCTTTTGATAATCTAAAACAAAACCCCTTTTGTTCAGCTGTGTGCTAACAAATATTGAGAGTGATCTCTACCCCTTTGCTCTTGTAAATTCCTTCGCGGGATTGCAGAAGCGGCGGCTTCATCCGCTCCCAATTGGTGCCCCTACTCCCTTTGAGGTCTCCTCGATTGATTGTAGGCTGTGTTGGTTGGTTTTTTGAGAGTGTGGTTGGGCGAATCCTCGATTCAGGCTGCCGGTTAAAGATGGTGATTGGCTTCGAGTTTTATTTGTCAAGTTGCACTAGTTATCGCTGCTTGCAGCAAGTTATCTTGGCTTCTTCGAAGCTAGTTATCTGAAGATTGATCCTACGTCGTGAAGATCGGGCATCGTGCCGCATCAGTTTTAATCTTCTTTTAACACTTTCTCAGTGGCTTCATTTAGCAGTTTGTTGACAGCTTCGTCAACAGCTTTATTAGCAATTTTAATCATATCTAGCGCTTCCTTCAAGGCCGGGTCAGCTTTGGGTTGTATGGCTCCGGTGGGGGTGAAAGTTCAGCTACATCATAAAAAATGTTTGTTAATTTCGAAGCTAAAAACGAATTACGAAGCTAAACCTCAATAAAGGTACCTATAAGCCACGCACGCTCAACAGCCTCTTCAACTCTTTTGGCTTCTTCTTGAGCGTCGTGAGATTCTTTTTCATTCTTTCTAATAGCTTCATCAGCTATCTCACGGCTGCCCTTCATCCATACCTTAGAATAAAATTTCCTGCTTATTGCAGAAGCTTCGACTGAAGGATCTTTAATGTAGTCGACTGAGAAAGCGAATTCTGGCTGAATTACAGCCTTAGCATGTTCGTAGCCAGCCTTCTCTAAGATGGACGTGGCCCCCCATGCACCAGCGAAGGTACAAAAATCTCCTCGATCACTCAGAATTTCATCAAAAGCTTTGGCTTCCCCGCTGATCCACTGGATAACTCCATCAGGGTCGCCGCGGATGAATTTTTGCTCAAAGGAATATGCCCCAACCCTAGCAAAGTTGTCCTTTAATTTCTTGGCACATTCCAAAGATATTTCATAACATTTTTCTTTCAAAGAATGAAGCTCATTGGCATTCTTTTGTGCTCTTGACCTTTCGATCTCACAAATTTCATGTTTTACCACCTCAACTTCAAATTTTTCGGTTGCTTCAGCAACCTTCCTTTTTAGTTCTTCCATTTCAACTTTATGAGCTTCGGCTTATGCAGTGTTGGGGGCCTTCTCCTTTCGAAGGTCCTCAAAAACAAAATTAACCATTTGTTTTAGCATAAGCTATTACAGGAAGCTTCGCCTTTAGGAGAAAAGTCTCTTCTTTATGACGAAGGACACACAGGATGAAGATAGATCCATAGAAGAAAAGAGTTAACGTCGAAGCTATCACCAGACGGAAAAGCTTTGGCTCGTAACAAAGCAGAGGAATGTTAATAATGGCTGGAGGAAAAGTCTACTTAGTCCTTTATAATTTGTATTACGATCACGTGTAAACATTAAGGACATAAATGTACTTTTGTTCGGGCTCTGTCCCGTGCCTATAAATAGATGAACAGTAACACCGTACGGGGGAGACTGGATTGGTACTTTTACTCTCTGGCATCCTCGCCTTCGAACAAGCCGAAGGTATCAATGTAATATTAACATCATCGATATTCTTATATGTTTCATGGAATCCAATAATAAATGAATTATTAAGATACTGTTATCATGTTTACTCCTTTGTATTTCATGTTTACTTATTGAATGATGAAGGTATGTCCTTCTAGACCTTCGTCTGATGAGTATTATACCCATGGGGAGATAATGCTTCGAAGGACGAAGGTCTCTTACAATTAACAATTGTGTTGCCTTGTTCTTGACTTACAGTATTTGAGAACAAGTGACCAACATGCAGCAAGTTTAGCCGCGTTAGGTCCCAGCCTATCTACTAAGGAAAGTAATATCTTATCCTTTTCAAGAGCTTCGTTCCTTAGTGTAATGACTTCTGAGCACAGATTCCCAAGAGCTATGCGGCAGCTCTCATCATCTGCATCCTTCTGGGCCTTCAAAGCCTTGCTTAGAATTAAGCCCTAGAAAACGAAGAGTGAGAATGTAACAGAGGCAAGAAAAGCCATAAAAGTAGACAAGTCAAAGTACGCACACCTTCAGACTATTGTAAGCAAGACTGTCTGCAAGTTGATCTTTTGACATTGCAGATAGGCCAAGTTCAAGCTTCGGATATCCTATATTGCCCATCATTTCCTGGCAGACATGTATCTCTTTGTTGTCTGGCAGACAGTAAAGGAAGTCATCTTCGTCACTGCCACCATATACCAAGGACCCTCGAGGGTACTTCAGATCCTTGGCATAGTGCTGTACTTCAGCAATCTGCTCTTTTGTTAGTTCTTTTCCCAAAGCATGTTGAATAATATAGTACAAGTCACCCTAGGAAGGTGCTTCGGGAGTAGGCGCTGAAGGTACCTCTGGAGGCTCTCTTCCATGGATTTTTCTGGTATGAGTTTTGAAGAACCCACTTCGGCGTGGGTAGAGGCACTGTCAGTTATTTTTCTGGTACGAGTTTCGGAAGTTGATTTAGAGTTTGCAAAGACGCCACCTTCTTCTTCTGATGACAGAAGAAGAAGGTGGCGTCTTCGCAAACTCTAAAACAGCTTCCAAAACGCTCGCCATCCTCCTTTTCCTTGGAGTGCCCGTGGCACTTGCCAGCTTCGACAGTATTGCTGCTTTCATCTTTAGCGACTCTAGTACTTTTTCCGTCATTGACTTTGACTCTCTGGCTGGGTCTGCAATAATTCCAGTAGGCACAACAGAAGCAGCCTCTATTGTCGGGGGGGTTGTTTCCACTTTTTCATTTAGCTTAGGCACTTCGGTCGTCTCAATGCGCCTAGGGCGGTGCATCAAAACTTTAATCTTCTTCAACCTTGACACACTAGAAGATGCCGAGGTAGCAGTTTTCCTTTTCCTCCCTTGCTTTCACGTGGGATAGCAGTAGTCTGGGTACACAAATCCGATAACATCAAACACCCTATTCAATCTCTTTTTGCCCCGAGCACCAAAGGCAGTGGTCATAGCTTCATCTTCGACCTTCGGGTATGCTCCAAGCAGCTCATCGCTAGTTGCCTCTATAGCATCTAGTCAGTCATCATTCGGTTCATCAAACTGGCTCCTATATTGAAAGGTATACTTCAGATAGACTAAACCATTTTGACTGGAGCCAGCGGCAGCCTCCTTCGGCATTTCCCATCCGTTTGCAAGTGGCCACACTCTGTAAGCAATATGCTCTTGGACCAAGTCTCTTGTGCCGATATAAGTGCACACTGTATTGAAAGCTACCTGGCAAGCTTGCACGTCATTTCCAAGTGCAATGAGCGGCCTCCAAATGCCGAAGCGAGACCATATAGGGCACTGAATAACCCCTTTTATATCTTCTCTCTGACCTAGGTCAACTTTCACATAAAACCATTCTTGCATCCAAGAGCCTGGCCACTTTTTTCTGAAATGTCGGCACTGGATAACTGGCCTCAGCGCGGGGCACGAAGCTGTAGCAGCCAAAATTATTGTGATATTGTTCTTTCCCAGTAGCCTTCGTTTGATACGATAACTCGTGAATATTGCAGAAACACCTGGCGTCTAGCTCTAACCCTTGGCTCCTCATGGCCCATATAAAAACCCTTATCCTGATAAAAGCTTTGGGGTAAGTTGATGAAGAAAAATTTCAAAAGTTTTTAGAACTTCGACCAACATCTTGTCCAGGGGGAACCGAAGGCCAGCTTTCATGAATCTTCTGAAAATTACCACTTCATTAGCTTTAGGAAGGGGAACGGTACTCTCCCCTCCAGCCCTCATGATGGAAATATCACGAAAGTATATCCCTTTCATCGCTTTGATTTGCCCTTACTTGATAGTCGACTTTACAAAAATAACATGGCTCGGCCTCCATGGTCGGTCTTCGGCATCTTCATTTCCACTTTCTACATCAAAACTCTTGCCGTCGCTGGAGTTTTTAGATAACCCAGCCAACATTTCATTGGTAATTTTCTTCGTGTTGGTTTTCTCCATTGTCACGGAACCTCCCAAGGTATTAGGCCCACCTATAGATGTCCTTGTCTTAAGGACCTCGGACAACCCTGTAGATGCGCATAATTACTCAACAAGTTCGGTCATCTGTATCATCATCATATCGCCCAAGAGCGCTTTACCCATCACGCAGACATTACACACATAGTCGGAGTAAAGAATAAGCGAAAACGGATTACAATAACTTAATTTACATTCATAAAATAGAGAGAGTATTTATTACAATACCGGGTGTCTGAGTGCATAATATATATTACATATCAGGGAGGTAAAACATCCTCCCACCAACAAGTTCACTGATTTGCCTCCTCCTTTGGCACCACCTTCGAGCAGAAACAACAAAACTCAGTTGTTTCATCACCTACAACAACATGGGTTTGAAAACCCTGAGTATGGAGTGTACTTTCGCAAGTCTTACCCGACAAAGGAAAAAGACTTCTCAAGTATATGCTGGTTTGTGGGAATCAAGGCAAGGCTGATCAAGAATCAAAGACTCTGTTTGCAGAAATGCTTACTAACAGTGGATCCTTAAAAATCCAGTTTTATTATCAGGTTAAGTCATTACCTGTATCTAGAGTTCTGTCTATCCTAGTTCAAGCACTTGGCCTACACTAGCCATCTTTTATCACCCCTTGAGTTCACTGGGTTGCTACATGTAAGTCAGTGACCAAGTCTTCATGTCCGAGAAGTAACGGCGATCCAAATCGATTAATACTTAGCTGAGGATCTCCAACCACATGACATATGTAGCACTTAACCCTTGCATATGTCAACTCGCCACCGGTTTTCTCAAGACCAGAACGGGTTCACGCCAACCGAGAGCATAGATAGACCACCGTCCAGCCTCTTGCCACGGAGGGTACACGCTACTCTCGCCATCTCTCCACTCCCATTGCATGGTGGCCTTTCTGGTATTGGTCCGACTGAGGCAAAGCTTACCCATGACGAGGCATGTGGCCAGTTAAAGGGTCCTCGGTCAGCAGGCCCACATCGACACGATCCTTAACCGACTCAGACGGAGACACTACATCGAGACTCTCTTCTCGTGCAAGACACTACACCGGGGTTTGCCTTGTGTTGTAGGAGGCTCAGAGTCTGTCCCACAGATGTTAAAATAGAAGTTGTTCTCGACAGGTGAAATTTCAGCTTGCGAGGAAACTTCTTCTTCGTTTTCTATACATAACAATACATATACATGAATGCTTATGTGATGCTATAAATATGCAGTTATAATAGAAACACACTAAGTTGTATCTTGAATACAACTTTCCTTCATGTTACCCACTAGAAAGTAGAGTTGCCTAGGCTAGTACTCTATTAGGATTAGGCAATTAAACCCTAGGAAGCTAGTGTCTAAAGTTTGGGACCAAACAATGTCCAAAGCATGCCAAACTTTCCCCAAGGGCTTTAATCATTAAATCAAGCTTACCCAAAAAGTTTTATTATTTTGGAGCTACCAAATTAATTCTAAAATTCTAAAAGGCTAGGTTTGGGCATCTTTAAATGCTAAATAATTCTTGGTTTGGACTAAAAATCTTGGAACTATTTTTATTAAATACTAGATGAATTTAGGAGTCTAGCAAAATTGATCCTATAATTTTACCATTTTTCTAGAATTTTCTATAAATTTCTAAGTCTGGCAGAAAAAAGAAAAAGGAAAAGAATGAATAGTGCTGGGCTGAATCCAGCCCAAACCGGCCCACAACCAGGCAAAGTGCGCTCGCGCGCGTGCCCGCGCTGGCCAAATTGCACAGAGGACCCTGCTATTCAAAAAATCATTAAAGAATCCTTAGTCACTATTCCTCTATGTCTCTGACATGTGCACTGAACCCCTTCTTCTTTCTCATCTTCGCAAGCCCGAGTCCCCAACGATGGACGATGGCGTGCGCTCTTCAGCGAACTCATACCGGCCGTAATACGTAACGATCCATGCCCAAACATGGTCTACTCCTAATTTAGACCTTGGGGATTCACTGGGAATCACTAATTTAACCCGAACACCACCCTAGAGCTCGGTCCACGCACACCCACGGAGGTTGAGATATTCCCAATGCATTCCTAGTGTTCTAGCGCGATATAGTCAAATTGGTCGAGCCGACGAGCATCACAAGCGCACAAGAGTGCTGAAACACGGACAAGGAGGGCGAGAGCGGACCTGGAGATGGTTGGCCACGACGTGGCGTCACACGGTGGCGCGGACAACCGATTTGGGGGAAACACAAAATTAGGGCGCTACGGTGGCTAATCAGAGGTGAGGGTTGGTGCTCTGGCTTCGTAAGAACCTAGCAGAGCTAGCTGTGCACTCAATTTATAGCATCCGAGAGCGGTGGCTCCAAATTTGGAAGAGATTTGGAGCACGGCTATGACAAGACATTGTACTGGCGAGTCTATCGTGGCGCTCAATGGCATACAAACGCAGTGATAGTAATTCTGAGTGTGCCACAGTTACGACTACGTGGTAAAGGACTGCGGCATGGCGCAATTGAGCTCACCGGTGACCCATGACGACATCGGCCGTTCGGCCACGTCGCACGGTCATCAGGTGCATCCGATAAGCCTCTGCCCGTGACCGAATCCACCCCCACGCCAGATCTTTTACCCCTCGCGGTTATCCACTTCGCGCTGAGCACGAATCGCGACACCAGCGAGGATCATGGCACGGAGTTCACCGACGGCACGTTCACTGCATCTGATGATCTTTTCGTTCACTGTACCATGGCTATCTTCGTCAGTCTGTTTGACTAAGCAACTTGCAGGGATTTGTTTCAAATTTTTGTGTGCCAACTTACTAATCCATCTATAGCAAAGTAGATCTCCTACAAACCAGCTTTGATTTTGTTATAGCAACCATAATCAAATACTCACTGGATCCTACTCGAAATCCCTCCCAAAGTTTGTCCCAGTTCACTGTCAGTCAAAATTCAGATTCAGGGGTGACTGACAGTTTGACTTTAAGTCCATTTATATCCAATTTATGTACAGCACCAATGCTTAGTCACTTAATCAAACTTGTACCCCTAACATAGCTCTACAAGTTTGATGTATTGACCTAGGGCAAAACCTTTATGGATTTAGAAATATAGGGCTCCAAGCTTGGCCTGATTGCACTGATTTTTTAGAGTTAACCACATGGGTGTTCTTGGGCTTTTTGCAAATAAGTCCAAATTGTTCCACATCACTTGAAAATCCTACAATGTAAAAGTTGTTTAGTTTTTGATATTCTACCACTTTACTATATATACTTTGGTCCAAAAGTGTATAGAAATTGAAATCACCATATAGGGCACAAAGTAGGGTTTCTAGGGTTCCTTTTAGGGTTTTGGGTGCTTTAGGGTTTTTGTGCCACAAATCCATCAAACTTACTCTCTTGTGAATATTTCCAATGGCTTTTGAGGTACTACTCAATTTGGCTTCACATTTACCCATATGCCCTAATCCCAGGGTTAAGTACCCTACCCTAGGGTTAAGAACACTTTAAGTCACCACATCATACTTGTTTTGAAGTTTTACCTAGTGGATGCATTCTAGGTGTAACAAACATAATGAGATGTCAATGCATATGATGTCATGCTCAAGTTTTAGTTCTAGTAACACCAGGGGTGTTACATCCATAGCTTCGTAAAACTCGGCCAACGCGCGGTCAATGATCTTCTTCTCCTCAGCCATTCAAACGATGGCTGTTAAAATGCCGAAGCTCAAAATCCAATCAAACTCGACGAAGAAAGGAAGGTTAAAATGGCAAACACAGTGCAAGCAGCTAGATAGCATGCAAAATACTCACGACACAGGTCTCTATATATACACTCAAAACCCCGCAGCATGGTGGGTCCCACGGGTCAGAATGATTCGCTATTCTAGCGAAGGGAAGATGTTTTTTCGGACCTTCGGCAAAAGGCCTTCGTTTATATCTCAGTCTAAATTTGTGTGGGGGACAGATATCCCTCGAGTCCACTAGAAGGCTAGAAGGCCTCGCGAAAGGCTTTGGGCCCATTATTTCACAAGGCCATCCCTTCGTGGCCCAGGGGAGGAACTGCTGACGGAATGGATCGATGCAAGATCGAATAGACTCGAGCCCAGACGGCTCATTGGATTTAAGCATTATCCATAGCATTGACCCAATTATCTCACGCAGCGTCCTTAGACGTTGGAACTAAATGAGGATAAGTCGGCAGAATTATAGGAAGATGAGTTCAGTCGGTTCACTATTACTTAGGTGTACGTTGTTATCATACCTGCATGTAATGCCCCACAGTCGAATATATAAGGCCTAGGGGCACCCCATCAAAGATGAGAGCACCTAGAGGCAGGGTGAATCGGTGATCCTGTAAAACTTGAAACTTAATGCCACAAAACTTGATTAGGAGTTAGCACCAATAAGGCCAAGTGGCTAGAGAGGAGTCTTAGCAAAACACAATAACCACAAAGAGATCAACACAGAGATGGCACAGTGGTTTATCCCGTGGTTCGGCCAAGTCCAATACTTGCCTACTCCACGTTGTGGCGTCCCAACGGACAAGGGTTGCAATCAACCCCTCTCAAGCAGTCCAAAGACCCACTTGAATACCACGGTGTTTTGCTTTGCTTTACTATATCCCGCTTGCGAGGAATCTCCACAACTTGGAGTCTCTCGCCCTTACACTTTGATTTTCACAAAGAAGCACGGAGTAAGGATGGGATGAGCAACGCACACAAGACACAAAATCAGAGCAACAACACGCACACAAGTCGCAACACGAGCTCTCAACACAACCCGAAGAGTACACTACTCAAATGGAGCTCTAGTTGCTATCACAAAGAATCGAATGCGCGGAATTGAAGTCTTGGTGCTTAGGAATGCTTAGAGAATGATTGGTGTGCTCCTCCATGCGCCTAGGGGTCCCTTTTATAGCCCCAAGGCAGCTAGGAGCCATTGAGAGCATTCCAGGAAGGCAATTCTTGCCTTCTGTCGCCTGGCGCACTGGACAGTCCGGTGCACCACCGGACACTGTCCGGTGCGGATCTCTTTCCTTATTTGGCGAAGCCGACCGTTGCAGATTCAGAGCCGTTGGCACACCGGACACTGTCCGGTGCCCCCTTGTGACTGTTGGCTTGGCCACGCGTCACGCACGGAATCCTCGGCCGACCATTGGCCCGGCTGACTGTTGGCTCACCGGACAGTCCGGTGCCTCACCGGACAGTCCGGTGAATTATAGCCGTACGCCGTTAATCACTTCTCGAGAGCGACGACTTCGCCTGTGAATGGCTCACCGGACAGTCCGGTGCACCACCGGACAGTCCGGTGATTTATAGTCGTACGCCGTTGATCGCTTCTCGAGAGCAGCCATTTGACAGTCGCCAGCCTGGCGCACCGGACACTCTCCGGTGCACCACCGGACAGTCCGGTGCACCCAGACCGAGCTGTCTTTGGCTGAACAAAGCCATCTCTTTTCCAATTTGATTTCTCCTGTTTCCAGCACTTAGACACAATACATTAGTTCTTAAAACAATGTACCAAGTCTAGAAACATACCTTTAGACTTGATTTGCACTTTGTCCATCACTTTGCATAGATTACCATAAGTCCACTTGTGTTGGCACTCAATCACCAAAATACTTAGAAATGGCCCAAGGGCACATTTCCCTTTCAATCTCCCCCTTTTTGGTGATTTATGCCAACACAACAAAAAGCAACTAAAAGAAGTGCAATATCAATGCAACTGAAAACACAAATTTGTTTTGATTCAAATTTGGCATATTTGGATCATTCTTTGCCACCACTTGGTTTTGTTTTTGCAAATCAACCTCAATTTCCTAACTCTAAGTCAAACACGTTTGTTGAGACATAAAGAGAGTTGTTCCAAAAGAAATTGATCAAAGATTTCAAAAACTCCCCCTTTTTCCCATAATCAACTATTCTCCCCACAAGAAGCCAACTTTTGACGAAAGAGACAACAAGAGAGTTTTGACAAACCAAAAGCTCTATTCTACTATTTTCAAAATTCTCAAGTGGTAGCTGATCCATTTATTGCTTTGGCCTTATTTTCTCCCCCTTTGGCATCAAGCACCAAAACGGGATCAATCTTGGCCCTAAAACCCCATTGCCTCACCAAAATCTTCAAATAAGAGTACCAAGGCAATAAGGATATTGAGATGGACTTGGAGTAAGTTACCCTCTCATCGGAGTGCAGTGGTAGTCTTGCATGGTCCAAGTCCACCTTTCCCTTTCAATCCACCTTTGAGACTAAATCAAGCAAACTCAAGCACACGGTTAGTCTCAAAGGGTCAAGTTGTAGCACATCTCCCCCTAAATATGTGCATCACTTGCAAAAGGACTTGCGAGGTCCGGGGAGTGTTTGTACAACTTGAGCACCATAAGTAAACAACAAAATGCATAAGGAACATGATCAAAGGCATAAACACATGTATGCTATAAATCAATCCAAGTTCCGCGAATCTAAGACATTTAGCTCTCTACGCAGCCTGCAAAAGGTCTTCTCATCTAAAGGCTTAGTAAAGATATCGGCTAGCTGGTTCTCGGTGCTAATATAAAACACTTCGATATTGTAAGGAAAATGGACCCCGGGCCATTTGGCTAATTGAGTTTTGGTGTTTGATGATTAACACAACTTGTGGACTAATATGTTTGCTAGTGTTTATAATTATAGTTCACAGGATGCGAAGAGAATTGGACCAAGGCAATGAGGACGCAACACCTCAAAAGAAGACATAAAAAGATGCATAGGAGTCCAATACTCAAGAACAAAAGAAGCCCGAAGAAATCAGCAAAGGAATCCAAGAAACGGGCTATCAGCCAGCACCTGGTGGCGCACCGGACATTGCTGTCCGGTGTGCACCGGACTGTCCGGTGAGGCACCGGACAGTCTGCGCAGAGAGGCCATGGACAGGCGCTCTCTGGCTGTGTCCGGTGTGCACCGGACTGTCCGGTGTGCCCACGGGTAGACGGCAACGGTCGGATTCAACGGTCGACTGCTACAGGCGCCAACGGTCGGCTGACGTGGCGTGCACCAGACATCCACTGTGCAGTGTCCGGTGGTGCACCGGACTGTCCGGTGCACCCGACGACAGAAAGCTGCTGCTTTCTGTCCAACGGCTAGTTTGGGGTGTGGAGGCTATAAATACCACCCCAACCGGCCATTCTCAAGTGTGAGAGCCCAAGCAACATACCAAGGCATATAGTGCACATTTCCAAGAGCTCAAACACCCAAGTGCTTAATAGAATCACTCGGTGATTAGAGTAGGTGCTTTGCGAAGTGCTTAGGTTAGTTAGACCGCTTTAGCGCTTGCTCTAGGTGAACCCTAGTTAGTTGAGTGAGTTTTGTAAAACCACACAACCCCTCGGCTCTTGCGTGAGTCGTTGTAATTGTACCGAGTGGGGCAAGAGTCTTGCGAGACCGTGACAACCGCGTTTGTGTCACGGCCGCCACCGTGTACCGGAGGGAACGAGGCCCGCGGCATTTCGGCCGGAAGCTCGATAGTGGAGACGGCGGGGAGCGTCCGAGAGGAGCCGGAAGCGGAGCACCACTTGCGCGTGGAGAAGGCCCGCGGCTCTCTACGGAGTTACTCGACCGTGGTGCTTGGCCCTCGCGTGGGCTTCCCTTTGCGTAGGGGCACCAACGAGGATTAGTCGGGACCTTGCGCGGTTCTGGTTACCTCGGTAAAAATACCGGCGTCATCCACGAGAGTTTGCTTCTCTACTTAGCTCTTTACATTCCGCATTTATATTAAGCATTTAAGTTTCAATCTTGTAGTCATACTTATTTAGTGTAGATTGAACCTTAGCCTTTGCGGTAGAGATAGCAACACTTAGACAAAACCTAGTTTGCACATTCTAGTTTTGATTATTTGCATAGGTTTTGCTCTAGGGATTTAATTGTGGCCTAGTTAAGTAAAAGTTTTAGAAGTCCTAATTCACCCCCCCCTCTTAGGCGTCACCCGTTTCCTACAAGTGGTATCAGAGCCCGGTTTGGCTCATTTGGAACGCTTTAGCTTCACCGCTAAAAGAGCCGACGCTTTTTAGAGGAAGGGATGGATACCCATAGGCCACCACACTTCGACGGCACTAACTTCCCATATTATAGTGCTAGAATGGCTTGTTACCTAGAGGTCGTTGATCTAAGTGTTTGGAGAGTCACTCGTGACGGGATGAAACCCCTCAAGAATCTCGAGAAACCCACCACGAGTGAGGAAAAAGAAATCCATTTAAATGCTAGAGCCAAAAATTGCTTGTATGAATCTCTTAGCATGGATATTTTCAATCAAGTATTTACCCTGAAAACTGCTAATGAGATTTGGCTAAAATTGCATGAGCTCCATGACGGCACATCCAATGTCCGTGAGCAAAAACATTGCCTAGTCTTAAATGAGTATAATTCTTTTGCTATGAAAGATGATGAGCTTGTTAGAGACTTGTATTCTCGATTGAATCTAATTATCAATGAGCTCAATTCTATTGGCATTAATAAACTAGGTGATGCGGACATTGTGAGGAAGATTATCTCCCTGCTACCTCAACAAAGATATGGGAGCATCATCACCATCCTTCACAACATGGAGGACTTGAGCAACATGACCCTGACCATCGTGATTGGGAAAATTGCGGCTTTTGAGATGTCGCGAAAAATGAGTCGGGGAGAGGAGCCAACTTCCTCAAGGCCATATGCTTTTGCATGTGATGAAAGGAAGGGCAAAAAGAAGGCTCCCACTCCAAGTTCCTCAAGTGAAGAAGAGGAAGAAGAAGAAAGTGATGATGATGAAGATAATCAACCATGCACATCATCCTCCGAGGACGAAGAAACAATCCGACGCGTCGGAAAGGTAACGAGGATGATCCGCAAGATTAATCTAATGGGTGTGCCCCTGCAGGTCGAGGATCTTCTCTTTAACATTGACAGGAAAAAGCAAAGGAAGAGAGGATGATTCGCATGTGGGGAAAAGGGCCACTTCAGGGACAACTGTCCAAATATGGCCAAGCCCAAAAAGGAGAGGAGCAAAGGCAAGGCGCTAACAAGTGTTAGAACTTGGGATGATTCTTCAAGTGAAGATGAACCTCCAAGGACGCGCAGCCACCGGTCCTCGTCACGATCATCACGGTCATCACACAAATGCCTTATGGCAAGAGGTAACAAAAGCATTCCATCCTCTAGTGATGAAAGTAGTAGTGATGATGAAGGTGAGGGAAAGCCCTCTCTAGATGAGCTTGCGGAAGCCGTAGAATTTTTCTAGGATGTTTGCACTAAGCAAAAAGCTCAACTTAAAACTTTGAAAAATAAGTTGGTTAGCTCTCAAAATGATTACAAAGGTTTTCTAGAAAAATTTGAAACTTTTGCAAACTTAAATAGTGAGCTATCAACTAAAATTGAGCTATTAGAATCTAGTGCTCCATCCACTGCTACCGATGATAGCCTTATTAAAAAGAATGAAAAACTTAAGGCTAAGTTAGCTAGCTCCCAAGAAGCTATTGAAAATTTGCTAGAGAAAATGCAAATTCTTAGCATACACAATAATGAGCTAACTACTAAGCTAGAAAACACTGGTAGCACCCCAGCAGCATCTTTAGTAGAAATACCTGAAATAATTAAGAAAGATGCTTCTACTTCCTGCTTTGATCTAATTGATGATTCTAACCCCTGCAACCAAGTCGTTGTTGAGAATATTGTTGTAGAGACATGTTCGGATGAGGTTGCAAAGGAAAATGAACAATTAAAGCAAGAAGTGGCTCGCCTTGGCAAGGCTTTGTATGACAAGAAAGGCAAAGCCAAACAAATCCGACCTCCACAGGATAACACCACTGCGGGAGTGAACAAGCCTGTAGAGGGAGAAACTGTGATTTGTAGGCTATGCCACATGGAAGGCCACAAGTCTTTCCAATGCAAGGCGATGACCGGGGATAAACAAAGGCAAAAGCTCAAGCAAAAGCCATCAAGCAAAATCTCCAACACCTACATCAAAAAGGTGAACAAAAAGGATGCTACACCATATTTGATCAAGAAGAAAAAGAATGGAAAGGTGATAGCAATCAAGGCCAACAAAGGAAAAGGGGCCAAACGCATCTGGGTGCCAAAGGAAATAATTTCAACCATGAAAAGCACCAAGAAGGTTTGGATCCCGAAAGGGAAGTGAGTGGACCAAAGGTCGTCGGGAAATTTGGAGACTTGGCAAAATTGGGATGTATATCATGGGATACATCATATTGGATCAAGTTTATTGCCAAGTGGATTAGTGAAAATTCTGGACCCAAATTCCCACCCATGACTAAGGTAACTAGTTTTATTGTATTTCTCGTGTTTAGATATGCGTATCTATTTATCTTTTATCTAGTTTACCTTTCTTGCCTAGTATTACATTTGTTATGTACTTTTGTTCAAAATCATGCATACTAGGTAAATCATATGGTAGGATTGCTAGTTTTTAAATTCATATACTTAAGCAAACCTACATGGCTTAAAATGTTTAGTTAAAGCACGACACATAGCTTTTATATCACTCCATAGTAAATGATGCATCAATTGAAAATTTTGATTTCTACAAAGTGTATCATTTAACTTATATGTGCCAAAGTTTGGATTATGGATAATTTGCCCCTCTTGATATCAAATCAAAGTGCATGTCTCCTACAAGTATTCAAAACTTGTATGCACACCTTTAGGGGGAGGTTACTCTATAATCTAACACTTTGAGACTAACACCTTTTCAAGTCTATTTCATGTGAAAGTCTCATTGTAAGGAAAATGAAGTCCCCGGAGAAAGACAACAATCTTCCACTGCAAAATCTCCAAGAACTCTCATGTCTCTCAAGCTCGCCATTGATCTTCAATTGGTATCTTTTGAAACTATATTCAGTATCATTTACATGTCTTCTCCAATATTTGATTAGACTATATTTCATATCATATACTTCCATGTTGCTAAAAATGCATAAGTGGTTAACTCATATTCTGTTACCTATGCATAAGGGAAGTTAGTCTTTTCAAATCTTGTCTTGCACCTCTAATTTTCACATGCTTTTTCCTAAGTAGAGGATCTCTGTCAGGGGAGTATTTCTTCATCTCAAAAAAAAGGGAGAAACCTCTTTCTAAAGAGAACACTCATTTAGGGGGAGTAATCATTTCAACTGGTATCATTCATATGGTTTAATTTAAAAAATCCTTCTAGTGATATCATTTGATACAATTCTTGTTGAGGGCAAGCTTTTATTTACTTCCTACATGCTTTTAATGTCTTCCTTTTCGGTGGTTGATGCCAAAGGGGGAGAAGTTTAGGGACCAAAGCAATGAAAACTATATCAAACACCAAACACCACCAATTTAAAATTTTATATCTCCAAATGATTTTTCAAGTGGTTTTGGTTATTTGGTCCAAAAATAGGAAGTAAGTGAATTATGGAGTTAGGGGGAGGCCTAAGTCCATAATATCACATTGTGGGGACAATCATGCATCTTAGCAAGTAGATTGCATTTTTTAATTCAAATATTTGTATTATTTGCTTGCTTTGGTTGTGTTGTCATCAATCACCAAAAAGGGGGAGATTGTAAGGAAAATGGACCCCGGGCCATTTGGCTAATTGAGTTTTGGTGTTTGATGATTAACACAACTTGTGGACTAATATGTTTGCTAGTGTTTATAATTATAGTTTACAGGATGCGAAGAGAATTGGACCAAGGCAATGAGGACGCAACACCTCAAAAGAAGACATAAAAAGATGCATAGGAGTCCAATACTCAAGAACAAAAGAAGCCCGAAGAAATCAGCAAAGGAATCCAAGAAACGGGCTGTCAGCCAGCGCCTGGTGGCGCACCGGACATTGTTGTCCGGTGTGCACCGGACTGTCCGGTGAGGCACCGGATAGTCTGCGCAGAGAGGCCATGGACAGGCGCTCTCTGGATGTAGCACCAGACTGTCCGGTGTGCATCGGACTGTCCGGTGTGCCCACGGGCAGACGGCAATGGTCGGATCCAACGGTCGACTGCTACAGGCGCCAACGGTCGGCTGACGTGGCGTGCACCAGACATCCACTGTGCAGTGTCCGGTGGTGCACCGGACTGTCCGGTGCACCCGACGACAGAAAGCTGCTGCTTTCTGTCCAACGGCTAGTTTGGGGTGTGGAGGCTATAAATACCACCCCAACCGGCCATTCTCAAGTGTGAGAGCCCAAGCAACATACCAAGGCATATAGTGCACATTTCCAAGAGCTCAAACACCCAAGTGCTTAATAGAATCACTCGGTGATTAGCGTAGGTGCTTTGCGAAGTGCTTAGGTTAGTTAGACCGCTTTAGCGCTTGCTCTAGGTGAACCCTAGTTAGTTGAGTGAGTTTTGTAAAACCACACAACCCCTCGGCTCTTGCGTGAGTCGTTGTAATTGTACCGAGTGGGGCAAGAGTCTTGTGAGACCGTGACAACCGCGTTTGTGTCACGGCCGCCACCGTGTACCGGAGGGAACGAGGCCCGCGGCGTTTCGGCCGGAAGCTCGATAGTGGGAGACGGCGGGGAGCGTCCGAGAGGAGCCGGAAGCGGAGCACCACTTGCGCGTGGAGAAGGCCCGCGGCTCTCTACGGAGTTACTCGACCGTGGTGCTTGGCCCTCGCTGGGCTTCCCTTTGCGTAGGGGCACCAACGAGGATTAGTCGGGACCTTGCGCGGTTCCGGATACCTCGGTAAAAATACCGGCGTCATCCACGAGAGTTTGCTTCTCTACTTAGCTCTTTACATTCTGCATTTATATTAAGCATTTAAGTTTCAATCTTGTAGTCATACTTATTTAGTGTAGATTGAAACTTAGCCTTTGCGGTAGAGATAGCAACACTTAGACAAAACCTAGTTTGCACATTCTAGTTTTGATTATTTGTATAGGTTTTGCTCTAGGGATTTAATTGTGGCCTAGTTAAGTAAAAGTTTTAGAAGTCCTAATTCACCCCCCCCCTCTTAGGCGTCACCCGTTTCCTACAGATATCTCCCTTTTGCTGGTGGTCTCTCAAAAAGTGATGTCGGATGTCAATGTGCTTTGTGCGGCTGTGCTCAACAGGATTATCCACTATGTGGATAGCACTCTCATTGTCACATAGGAGTGGGACTTTGCTCAGATTGTAGCCAAAGTCCCGGAGGGTTTGCCTCATCCAAAGTAGTTGTGCGCAACACTGTCCTGCGGCAACGTACTCGGCCTCAGCGGTGGATAGGGCAACGGAGGTTTGTTTCTTAGAACTCCATGACACCAGGGACCTTCCTAAGAATTGGCACGTCCCTGATGTACTCTTCCTATCGACCTTACATCCAGCATAGTCGGAGTCTGAATATCCAATCAAGTCAAAGGTAGACCCCTTTGGATACCAGATCCCAAAGCAAGGCGTAGAGACTAAATATCTAAGAATTCGCTTCACGGCCACTAAGTGACACTCCCTTGGATCAGATTGAAATCTAGCACACATGCATACACTAAGCATAATATCCGGTCTACTAGCACATAAATAAAGCAAGGAACCTATCATAGACCGGTATGCTTTTTGATCAACGGACTTACCTCCTTTGTTGAGGTCAACGTGTCCATCAGTTCCCATTGGAGTCTTTGCGGGCTTGGCGTCCTTCATCCCAAACCGCTTTAGCAAGTCTTGCGTGTACTTCGTTTGGGAGATGAAGGTGTCGTCCTTGAGTTGCTTCACTTGGAACCCAAGGAAGTAGTTCAACTCGCCCATCATCGACATCTCAAACTTTTGAGTCATCACCCTGCTAAACTCTTCACAAGACTTTTGGTTAGTAGAACCAAATATTATGTCATCGACATAAATTTGGCACACAAATAAGTCACCATCACAAGTCTTAGTGAATAAAGTTGGGTCGGCTTTCCCAACCTTGAAAGCATTAGCAATTAAAAAGTCTCTAAGGCATTCATACCAGGCTCTTGGGGCTTGCTTAAGTCCATAGAGCGCCTTAGAGAGCTTACACACATGGTCGGGGTACCGTTCATCCTCAATGCCAGGGGTTACTCCACGTACACCTCCTCCTTGATGGGCCCGTTGAGGAAGGCACTCTTCACATCCATTTGGAACAACCTGAAAGAATGGTGAGCGGCATATGCTAGCAAAATACGAATGGACTCTAGCCTAAGCCACAGGAGCAAAAGTCTCCTCAAAGTCCAAACCTACGACTTGGGCATAACCTTTTGCCACAAGTCGAGCCTTGTTCCTTGTCACCACCCCGTGCTCGTCTTGTTTGTTGCGAAACACCCACTTGGTTCCCACAACATTTTGCTTGGGACGAGGCACCAGTGTCCAAACTTCATTTCTATTGAAATTATTGAGCTCCTCTTGCATGGCCAACACCCAGTCCGGATCTAGCAAGGCCTCTTCTACCCTGAAAGGCTCAATAGAAGAGACAAAGGAGTAATGCTCACAAAAATTAACTAGTCTAGAACGAGTAGTTACTCCCTTGCTAATATCACCCAAAATTTGGTCGACGGGATGATTCCTTTGAATCGTCGCTCGAACTTGGGTTGGAGGTGCCGGTTGTGCTTCTTCCTCCATCACATGATCATTTTGTGCTCCCCCTTGATCACACGCCTCTTCTTGATGAACCTGTTCATCGTCTTGAGTTGGGGGATGCACCATTGTTGAGGAAGAAGGTTGATCTTGCTCCTTTTGTTCCAGTGGTCGCACATCGCCAATCGCCATGGTGCGTATTGCGGCTGTTGGAACGTCTTCTTCATCTACATCATCAAGATCAACAACTTGCTCTCTTGGAGAGCCATTAGTTTCATCAAATACAACGTCGCTAGAGACTTCAACCAAACCCGATGATTTGTTGAAGACCCTATACGCCTTTGTATTTGAGTCATAACCTAACAAACACCCTTCTACAACTTTGGGAGCAAACTTAGAATTTCTACCTTTTTTACTAGAATATAACATTTGCTCCCAAATACACGAAAGTAAGACACATTGGGTTTGTTACCGGTTAGAAGCTCATACGAAGTCTTCTTGAGGAGGCGGTGAAGGTAGACCCGGTTGATGGCGTGGCAAGCCGTGTTCACGGCTTCCGACCAAAACCTCTCGGGGGTCTTGAACTCTCCAAGCATCATCCTCGCCATGTCTATAAGTGTCCTGTTCTTCCTCTCTACCACACCATTTTGCTGTGGTGTGTAGGGAGCGGAGAACTCGTGCTTGATCCCTTCCTCCTCAAGATACTCCTCCACTTTAAGGTTCTTGAACTCAGACCCGTTGTCGCTCCTTATCTTCTTCACCTTGAGCTCAAACTCATTTTGAGCTATTCTTAGGAAGCGCTTGAGGGTCCCTTGGGTTTCAGATTTATCCTGCAAAAAGAATACCCAAGTGAAGCGGGAAAAATCATCAACTATAACAAGACCATACTTACTTCCTCCTATGCTTAGATAGGCGACGGGTCCGAAGAGGTCCATATGAAGCAACTCCAAGGGTCTTGATGTGGTCATCACATTTTTGGAATGATGAGAGCTTCCCACCTGTTTACCTGCTTGACAAGCTGCACAAGGTCTATCTTTTTCGAAAGTTACATTAGTTAGACCTATCACGTGTTCTCCCTTTAGAAGCTTGTGAAGGTTCTTCATCCCCACATGAGCTAAACGGCGATGGCACAGCCAGCCCATGCTAGTCTTAGCAATTAAGCATGCATCTAGACCGGCCTCCTCTTTTGCAAAATCAACTAAATAGAGTTTGTCGTCTAATACACCCTTGAAAGCTAGTGAACCATCACTTCTTCTAAAGACAGACACATCTACATTTGTGAATAAACAATTATATCCCATATTGCATAATTGACTAACGGATAACAAATTATATCCAAGCGACTCAACTAAGAATACATTAGAAATGGAGTGCTCGGATGAAATAGCAATCTTTCCTAACCCTTTCACCTTGCCTTGGTTCCCATCACCGAATATGATTGAATCTTGGGAATCCTTGTTCTTGACGTAAGAGGTGAACATATTCTTCTCCCTCGTCATGTGGTTTGTGCTTCCGCTATCGATAATCCAGCTTGTACCCCCGGATGCATAAACCTGCAAGGCAAATTTAGGCTTGGGTCTTAGGTACCCAACTCTTGTTGGGTCCTACAAGGTTAGTCACAATGGTCTTAGGGACCCAAATGCAAGTTTTATCTCCCTTGCATTTTGCCCCTAACTTCCTAGCAATCACCTTCTTATCCTTTCTACAAATAGCAAAGGGAAGCATTGCAAGCATGATATATTGTAGAAGTTTCATTTATTTTCCTAGGAACACTAGCAACATTTCTCCTATGCATATGATGAATGCCATTTTTCCTAGTCAAATTTCTATCATGCATAATAGAAGAACTAGAAGCAGTCATGGCATGAGAATAAAAAGCATCATAACTTCTATAATTATTCCTAGAATGTCTCCTATCATGGTACATGAAAGCATGGTTCTTTTGAACACTACTAGCCATAGGGGCCTTCCCTTTCTCCTTGGCGGAGATGGAAACCTTATGGCTTGTTAAGTTCTTGACTTCCCTCTTGAAGCCAAGACCATCCTTAATTGAGGGGTGTCTACCAATCGTGTAGGCATCCCTTGCAAATTTTAGCTTATCAAATTCACTTTTGCTAGTCTTAAGTTGGGCATTAAGACTAGCCACTTCATCATTCAATTTAGAAATTGAAGCTAGGTGTTCGCTACAAGCATCAATATTGAAATCTTTACACCTATTGCAAATTGTAACATGTTCTACACAAGATGTTGATTTATTAGCTATTTCTAACTTAGCATACAAATCATCATTTATGCTCTTTAAGCTAGAAATAGAGTCATGGCATGTAGACAATTCACAAGAAAGCATTTCATTCCTTTTAATTTCTAAAGCAAGGGATTTTTGAGCCTCTACAAACTTATCATGTTCTTCATACAAAAGATCCCCTTGCTTTTCTAATAATCTATTCTTATCATTCAAGGCATCAATCAACTCATTAATCTTATCGACCTTAGTTCTATCTAAGCCCTTGAATAAACATTAATAGTCTATTTCGTCATCGCTAGATTCTTCATCACTTGAGGAAGCGTAAGTACTAGTATTACGAGTGCTTACCTTCTTTTCCCTTGCCATGAGGCAAGTGTGATGCTCGTTGGGGAAGAGGGATGTCTTGTTGAAGGCGGTGGCGGCGAGTCCTTCGTTGTCTGAGTCGGACGACGAACAATCCGAGTCCCACTCCTTTCCAAGGTGTGCCTCGCCCTTAGCCTTCTTGTACGCCTTTTTCTTTTCCCTCTTGTTCCCTTGTTCCTGGTCACTATCATTATTGGGACAATTAGCGATAAAATGCCCAATCTTACCACATTTGAAGCATGAGCGCTTCCCCTTCATCTTGGTCTTGTTGGGATGCCCCTTGCGACCCTTTAGCGCCGTCTTGAAGCGCTTGATGATGAGGGCCATCTCTTCATCATTAAGCCCGGCCGCCTCAACTTGCGCCACCTTGCTAGGTAGCGCCTCCTTGCTCCTCGTTGCCTTGAGAGCAATAGTTTGAGGCTCTTGGATTGGGCCATTCAATGCATCGTCGACGTATCTTGCCTCCTTGATCATCATCTGCCCGCTTACAAACTTTCCAAGTATCTCCTCGGGCGTCATCTTGGTGTACCTAGGATTCTCACGAATATTGTTCACAAGATGTGGATCAAGGACGGTAGAAGACCTTAGCATTAGGCGGACGACGTCGTGGTCCGTCCATCGCGTGCTTCCATAGCTCCTTATTTTGTTGACGAGGGTCTTTAGCCGGTTGTACGTTTGGGTTGGCTCCTCGCCCCTGATCATCGCGAATCTCCCAAGTTCGCCCTCCACCAACTCCATCTTGGTGAGCATGGTGACGTCGTTCCCCTCATGTGAGATCTTGAGGGTGTCCCAAATCTACTTGGCGTTATCCAAGCCGCTCACCTTATGGTACTCGTCCCTGCACAATGAAGCTAGAAGAACAGTAGTAGCTTGTGCATTTTTGTGAATTTGCTCATTAATGAACATGGGACTATTAGTACTATCAAATTTCATTCCACTTTCTACTATCTCCCATATGCTTGGATGGAGAGAGAACAAGTGACTACGCATTTTGTGACTCCAAAATCCGTAGTCCCTCTCCATCAAAGTGAGGAGGTTTACCAAGTGGAATGGAGAGTAGATGAGCATTGGTACTTTGCGGAATACGAGAGTAATCAAAAGAAAAGTTCGAATTGACCGTTTTCTTTTTCTCGTAGTCGTTGTCGTCGTTGTCCTTTTGGGAAGAAGAGGACTTGTCGCTGTCGTCGTAGTAGACGATCTCCTTGATGCGCCTCGTCTTCTTCTTCTTCCCATCTTTTCGTTTGTGGCCCGAGCCCGAGTCGGTAGGCTTGTCATCTTTCGGCTTGTTGACGAACGACTCCTTCTCCTTATCATTGATCACAATCCCCTTGCCCTTAGGATCCATCTCTTCGGGCGATTAGTCCCTCACGTGAAGAGAACGACTCTGATACCAATTGAGAGCACCTAGAGGGGGGTGAATAGGTGATCCTGTAAAACTTGAACTTAATGCCACAAAACTTGATTAGGAGTTAGCACCAATAAGGCCAAGTGGCTAGAGAGGAGTCTTAGCAAAACACAATAACCACAAAGAGATCAACACAGAGATGGCACAGTGGTTTATCCGGTGGTTCGGCCAAGTCCAATACTTGCCTACTCCACGTTGTGGCGTCCCAACGGACGAGGGTTGCAATCAACCCCTCTCAAGCGGTCCAAAGACCCACTTGAATACCACGGTTGTTTTGCTTTGCTTTACTATATCCCGCTTGCGAGGAATCTCCACAACTTGGAGTCTCTCGCCCTTACACTTTGATTTTCACAAAGAAGCACGGAGTAAGGATGGGATGAGCAACACACACAAGACACAAATCAGAGCAACAACACGCACATAAGTCGCAACACGAGCTCTCAACACAACCCGAAGAGTACACTACTCAAATGGAGCTCTAGTTGCTATCACAAAGAATCGAATGCGCGGAATTGAAGTCTTGGTGCTTAGGAATGCCTAGAGAATGATTGGTGTGCTCCTCCATGCGCCTAGGGGTCCCTTTTTATAGCCCCAAGGCAGCTAGGAGCCGTTGAGAGCATTCCAGGAAGGCAATTCTTGCCTTCTGTCGCCTGGCGCACCGGACAGTCTGGTGCACCACCGGACACTGTCCGGTGCGGATCTCTTTCCTTATTTGGTGAAGCCGACCGTTGCAGATTTAGAGCCGTTGGCGCACCGGACACTGTCCGGTGCACACCGGACAGTCCGGTGCCCTCTTGTGACAGTTGGCTCGGCCACACGTCACACACGGAATCCTCGGCCGACCGTTGGCCCGGCTGACTGTTGGCTCACCGGACAGTCCGGTGCCTCACCGGACAGTCCGGTGAATTATAGCCGTATGCCGTTAATCACTTCCCGAGAGCGACGACTTCGCCTGTGAATGGCTCACCGAACAGTCCGGTGCACCACCGGACAGTCCGGTGATTTATAGCCGTTACGGCGTTGATCGCTTCCCGAGAGCAGCCATTTGACAGTCGCCGGCCTGGCGCACCGGACACTGTCCGGTGCACCACCGTACAGTCCGGTGCACCCAGACCGAGCTGTCTTTGGCTGAACAAAAGCCATCTCTTTTCCAATTTGATTTCTCCTGTTTCCAGCACTTAGACACAATACATTAGTTCTTAAAACAATGTACCAAGTCTAGAAACATACCTTTAGACTTGATTTGCACTTTGTCCATCACTTTGCATAGATTACCATAAGTCCACTTGTGTTGGCACTCAATCACCAAAATACTTAGAAATGGCCCAAGGGCACATTTCCCTTTCAAAAGAACAGGTCCTTCATCAGCCATCTACTCCATTCTCTAGCATCCTCTATACTAGAGAATCCCCCTGTAACCCACCACATAAAGATCCACACCAGGAAGTAGGGTGTTATGCCTCTCTAAGCGGCCTGAACCTGTAGAAAACTGTCTATCGTCTCTCGTGCATTTGGCACGAACCATCGAGCTACAGTCAGCAACACCGTCCTACCCAAATGCACCTCGAGGGGTAACCCCGGGTGCGCGGGTCGGGTCCCAAACACCAACAATTTGTTACAAAGAAACAAATCAATACTACAAGGGGCTACTGTTGGGGCCTTCCTCTCCCAAAGGTCCTGAGAAACGTGACTAACCATATGTTTCCAGTATATGACATGGATTATTACAGGGGGCTTCAGCTTCAGGATGAAGGTTTTCCTCTTGTGACGGGGTGAATATAACCCAAAGGTGATGAGAATGGACAACGGAGCTATAGCCAAAGAGCTTCGGCTTGACGTGATGACGAAGACCAAGTATGACGAAGACCGAAAAGGGACAAAGACTATCCAATCCTTAATGATTCGCATTATGTTTGTAGATGAATGTCAAGGGCATAAATGTACTTTTACCCGGGCTGCGTCCAGTGCCTATAAATAGATGAACAGTAGCACCGTACTGTTCATGCTGAATTGTAATCACTCTCTCGTGTCATAACCTTCGAGCAAACCGAAGGTATCAATGTAGTATTAATCCTGTTGATATTCATATGTACTTTATGGAATACAAATATGAATGAATTAATAAGATGCAGTTACTGTCTTCATTCTTTCGCATTCTTATTCACATATCAAATGATGAAGGTATGTCCTTCTTAACCTTCATCTGATGAGCATTATACCCATGTGGAGATAATGCTTTGGAAGAAGAAGGTCTGTAACAGTTAGCAATTGTGTTGCCTTGTTCTTAATCTACAACATTTGAGAACAAGTGACCAACAGGAACTATCCCATTAGATGTAAAGGGTAGTTTACTTAGGGGTACATTTAGGCCATCATGCTCGAGATAGTTGGCTTTATATGACTTGTGCATTTGGCATGATTTTTAGGATAATTGGGTCGAACAACGATGTTAATATTCTTAACCAATCATCGTTGTTCACTAGTGTACTCAAGGGAGGAAGCACCAAATGTGAATTCACAGCAAATGGACATGGGTACAACCAAGAGTATGATCTCGATGATGTCCTCTACCCCTAGTGGCTGGTGTTTGTGAGGATCATTCCACTCCAATAGACTCTAAAGCAATGGATGTTTGTTGCATGCTGAAAAGACACGCGAAAAAACATAGAGAATTTGGGCTCCTCAAGCCTGGTTTTTCATGTTCACAGTAGTCCATGTCCTTCTTTTTCTCAGCAAGTATTCGGTGCAATCATGCATGCATGTATCATTCTTCACAACATGATCATTAAGGATGAACATGGAGGATCATAGGATATAGGTGAGTATGAGATAGTTGAGTCCTCCGTTGTAGCATCAACCATCACTCTCGAAGCACCCACGACCTTTGTAGCAATGCTTCAACGTGAGGACGCAATCCATGCTAGTCTAGTCTATAATGAACTTGAAAATGATCTAATGGAGTATATCTAGAATCTACACCATGGTAATTAGATTTAATTTATAAAATATGTACTTTTTAGCTTCATGATTTGTAGATTATATAACTTTTATTTGCATAATTATGTATTGGATGCATTTTCACTCTCATAACACACAGCACAGAGAGACGAGACCAAAACTACAACTACAAGAGAGGGTTGACTAGGGGTGAAAACGGGTCGGGTATACCCACCGGGCACCGGATACGGATAGTGCAATACCTGTTTTTCATATACGAATTTGGATATTTTTATATTCAGGACGGATATAGGTAATACCCAGATAATGCATCTTTGGATTCGGGTCGGATACAGCGCGAAGACTACCCTGTAAATACTCGGATATTCGGGTCGGATACGGGTACCCGAAATTTGAGTACCGTCTTTTCTTTTTCTGCATAATAATATAGTTATAAAATCATAAATTTTACATATGAAATCGAATGAAGATAAAGTTTATATAAAAATTGTAGAGCTCGAAGAGATGTATAACTTTGTAGTACATCACATTTTTGTTTAAACACATCTTTAGGCCACAATCATTGAAATAATGTCCAAATTTAGATCAAATTAATAGACTTTATCATTTTCATGTGGGGACTTAAGGTTATCTCCATGTAGGAACTTAAGGTTATCTTTTTATAGACTATTTATTAGTATTGGTAACTTATTTGCAATTTTTGGTCGAAGCTACATTATTTTTATGAATTTAATTGTATTTTGATGATTTCCTACAACAAGAAATTAATAATACACCAAATAGCCTAAAAAATTCTTGAAATTTTATGGAGGCACAACATATGTCCATATAACCATAAAAAATGTTTGAATCATAAGATCTATAAGATTCACGTGTTTCTTCCATTTCACTTTAACTTTTTTGTATGAGCTACATGTGAAAACACTCTAAGTATCAAAAGTTTCAACATAATCAATATTTTACTTTATCATTTTCATGTGAGGACTTGAGTTATATTCGTATAGAATGTTTATTAGTTTTTGTAACTTATTTGCAATTTTTGAGTGAAACTAGAATATTTTATGAATTTAATTGTATTTTGATTATTTTCTATAAATAATAATAATAATAATAATACACAAATAGCCTAAAAATTCATAAATTTTTACGGAGACACAACCTATATTCACATATAGTTCTCAAAAACATTTGAACTATAAAATCCACAAGATGTTAGTGTTTCTTCCATTCCACTCCTACTTATTGCGTGAGTTACACGTGAAATCACTTTATATATCGAAGTTTCAACATAAGCAATACTTCACTATCATTTTCATGTAGAGACTTGAGGTTATCTTTGAATAGAATGTTTATTAGTTTTGGTAACTTTTTTGCAATTTTGGGTCAAAACTAGTGTATTTTATGAATTTAATTATATTTTGATGATTTTATGTACAAAGAAATTAATAATGCACAAATAGCCTAAAAATTCATGGAATTATACGAAGGTACAACATATGGCCACATAAATAATCATAAAAAATAATGGGACCATAAAATCCACAAGATGTCAACATTTTTTCTATTTTATTTCCACTTATTGTGTGAGTTACACGTGAAATCACTATAAGTATCTAAGTTTCAACATAATCAATACTTCACTTTACCATTTTTATGTGGGAACTTGAGGTTATCTTTTTCTAAAATGTTTATTAGTCTTGATAATTTACTTGCAATTTTGTGTTCGAACAAGAATATTTTATGATAACCAATTAATACATTATCCAATAAGTATTTAATGTCCGACCAAATAATATCCGTATACGTCACTTATCCGTCCGAATAAATATCCGGTCTATGTATCCGTATCCATCCCGTTTCTAACTCTGCGTATTTGACCCTGAATCCGTTTTAAATACATTAAATAGGATCCAGAATAAGCTACTATCCATTCGTATCCACCGCATTTGCCCCTAGAGTTGACGATCTCATTCTCACCGGCCGCATGTTGTCTCACTTGATAGGGGGCGGATCCACCGACTATCCTAGCGCGTCGAGCATCAAAAGTCACCGGCAGAACAAGGCCGAAGAACAGAAAAATGGATTAATTAGTATGTCCTTAAACGTTACTTACCTAGTAAAAACATATAGGCCAATAAGTACAAGTAATCTAAGATAAGGAAATAAGAGAGAACTGAAAAATATCTAAAATACGAAGGTGCATATGTATATATAAGATTTTTTTTTTAAAAAATGAACAACACCGACGGAAATTTGTGAACGAAAGGCCCGTATGAAGGCACGAGTTGAGGCTATATGGCTCCCACTTGTTAATTTCATTTCATTGAGCGTAGCTTTCATTTCATGTCGACCTCCTCTCCCTATGGGGACCCTATCGATCTCCTCTCCTTTGCATGCGCGAGCGCGACCAAAGGGACCACCCGGCCTCTACAACCCCGCCTATGGTATATGGACGCCCACGCACAGAGAGATAGATGATGCTTACCTGCTGTGCCCGTAGTCCATATATAGGGCATCATGCACGGAATGGTCGGTAAAGGATGCCGATGCAACCGTACATACGTGATATATACCCTCCGATCCTCAGATGAGGAATTAATTTTGGTTGTACCCAATCATTGCAAGTCTAGACTATGAGTATGGGAGACCAAATTACTTCACAGAGGGAGCTGTAGCCATTACTAGTAGGTGAACAGTTAATTAAACTAGAGATTTATTATATACAATATGTCATATCAGGATGATTTGCAGTCTTGATTTCTGTCATATATATATATGTGTAGCAGCGGCCGGCATACCTGTCCTGGGGCAAAGATCCTAGCTCCTCATATACATTAGCATATTTGACTGACCCTACAATCGTCTTTATCTTAACGTGCCCTAACAGCACCTACATATGGGACCATATTACACACATAGATTATGTTTGGATAAGGAAATAGTTTACTCATGAACGACACTAGCTATACTGGAAGATCGTCCTTCCATAAGTGGGGACAAAATTTGCGCGAATATTATATATGTAGCACTTGAATTGGAACTTGGAAGCAGCATGCCGTTGCTGCGCGCCGTGGAGCCACAGAAGGATTTGATTCCTGCGTGCTTGGTCGCAATAACCAATAATACATATAGTTATGCAAGTGCTTTAGGGATCATGCCTTTCGTCATCATCTCATCGTGTATATATGCGCACCC
This sequence comes from Zea luxurians, assembly GCA_029449295.1. NCBI lineage: Eukaryota > Viridiplantae > Streptophyta > Magnoliopsida > Poales > Poaceae > Zea > Zea luxurians. The sequence goes on along the minus strand of JAOPSE010000060.1, from coordinate 4,008,420 downwards.
CCACACACCGACCACCCCCCACGCAAGGGGCAGGTGGATTAGCCTAGGCGCGCGCGTAGCCATCCATAACACTAGAGGCGGTCCAAACTCCAAAGCCATCCACTGGGCACGCATGCATGTATCCCTATGCGGGTTTTTTTTTTTAAAAAAAAAGTTGTTTTCCCTTTCAATTCAAATGCAAGAACGAACACGATCTATGATGAGCTAGCCCTACCCACCACCTGTGTATGTACATGTATCATGTATGTGTGCTTCCACGCTCCACGCCACCACTAACTATGAGATCGTGGACCATGCTAGCTGCTCTCCTATATATTTATCCTCCATGTGCATGATCCTCTCCTCTCCTCTCCTCTGACTGACGATGACATGACGCCCCTCCTATGCCTTGCGTAAGGATGATGGCTTGCTGATGCCCATGCCCATATGGCCCATAAAACGAGCTATGCATGGCTAATATAATGACAACATTATGCATCGCCGGTGCTGTTGACCATACGTACGCTTGCTTAAATTAGCCGTAGATCACTAACAAATTCGACTAAACTACTGGTATCACTTGGAAATTGCAATATATATGCAAATATAGATAGAAATCCCCCCTCCCAATATTCAGATGAGATGATGATTTGTTCTATAGATAATGATGGGTACACCTGAGGCCTACAGGTAAAGCAAAGGCCTCAAAGAATATCACATATAGTGGCCCTCTTTAGTTTATTGCATGATTCTCTGTCGCCCTTTATTTTGGATAATTAGTATAACTAACTAAGATTACGATGATGCTACATTGTGTTTTATTTCTTTAAAAAAATCAAGTTATTCCCTACCCATGAAAGGGGAAAAGGGAAATATCTAGTAGGAGAGATGCATATTTTTTTTATCGAAACGGTAACAGTTGGGAACAACTACATATATGCACTGCATGCACGCCGTAAACAAATGGTTAAGAGTTTATTCGAATACATTTTCTTACGTAATTAAAATGGTTAAGAGTTTTTTTGTTTATAAAGGTTGCTCTAGTCCTGAAAAGGAGTGGCCCAGTACAAATGGCAAAGAAAGGAGCTCCGGTGCTATCTGGGTTTTTTTTCTTTTTTTTCAAAGGCCCCATTCTCTTAGCCCAATGCGCGGCCCAACCCAAACACGAGGACGAAGCAGCCCGTGCCATGAGAAACGCTGCCTGCCATCTCGCCGTCGCTCGCGGCTCGCTGTCTGTTCGCCACTACGGCAAACACCACTCCAGCCGCCATCGCTGCTGCTCGCGTGCCTCGTGGAAGCTCCGCGGCTGGACCATGGACCTGGACCTCGACCTAGACATGGATATGGAGACGCTCGCCGGCGACAGCGGCGGCGAGGCCGAGCGCAACGAAGCCGCCGAGGCCGAGGCTGAGGTGGAGCGGTACGAGGCCGCCGAAGCCGAGGCCGACATCCTCCGCGACCGATTCCGCCTCGCCGTCATCAGCATCGCCACCGCCGAAGGTATGGTAGCATCCTCTCGCGCCTCCCTTCGTTCTTGGGAGTTGAAGAGCCCGGAAATAAGTTCATCGTCTTGGCATGCGGCATCTGCGCAGGAAAGAAGGCCGGAATGACGGTCGCCGACCCCGTTGTTTCCTGCATCGCCGATTTGGCGTTCAAGAGCGCAGGTCCTTCACCCAGCACCCTACCCTTCTGTAACCAGTAACCGCTTGTGCACGTTATTTCTCTTTGATTGGTTGCAAAGTGCTATCCTATTCTGAACCTCCTGCGAGTACAATTTATCTCCACCTGCTTGAGTTACCAAGTTGACTGCTCCAAATGCAGTGCTTGGTGTAGACAAGAACTGTTTTCAGTATTTTGCAGTATGGTTCTTGAAACGAAAAATGTGCTGAAAGATGAGCAATTTAGTTACATTATTCTCTCAATGGTTAGAAGTTAGCACACGTTTAGTAGAATATGCTTGGTGCTGGAGAAAACACGAATGATCAATTATGTGTGCCTGCAACTTTTGATCTCCATCAGGCTTTGATTTGTAAAGGTTGTCACTTGTCACACTTCTGTTATAGCTCACTGTCCCAATTTTTTGTGGAGATAAACCGACAGGATAGCAATTCCTTATCACAATAATCCATTGGGTTTTGATACTGCAACCAAAGAGTTAGTAGTCAGTAGTCACTGCCTGTATGGTGTAAAGTTTGTCTTTGATGCTCTGAATTGAGAGCTCAAGTTGTCTTGGGACCTTGCAGACTGAAATATAGTTCCCTACTTCTGGTCGAGTTCAACAACCTGTTTTGTACGTTTGCTTTTTTTCCTTGCTTGTTTCTGAAGCTAAGAAGAGGCATCATTGCTTACATGGGTTATGAGTTATGACTCCATTATTTGAGATGTCAAGCCCCTTGTCCTGAAACCTACTTGGAGGATTATTTTTTTCCTTATACCCTTTTGTTTTTTGACGAAGCGGCATAACCCTCTATTTCATTAAGAAATCTATATCTATATACTATATTAAGAACCTAATGTGGGCACCTGGTGCTACCACGTCTTCACCCTCCGCGCTGAAACTCTGGGCCCGCTCACCACACCGCACAAAAAATAGTGCAGAGCGAGCACTCGAACCCACACCCCCCTGCTCCAGAAATTTAGGGCTAACCACCAGACCACACATATCTTAGTGTTTAGAAATAAACAATAATTATATTTGAATAAATATCTCAATACCTATTTATATGATACTTCCTCCATCCTAGTATATAAGGCGTAACCACCTCTCGTTCAAAGACCAAGAAATATATTTAATTCTCTATATATCACTGCATCGATGTACATATGCATAAAGAGAGCACGCCTTATATTGTAGGACAAGAACAAAAAATGGTTACACCTTATATTATGGGATGGAGGGAGTATATAACAATCGTAGCAAAGCACAAGCAACTGGTTAGTAGACAAACAAGTTCGATACATGGCTTAAACCACCACAAAAGGAAAGCCAACAACCATCCAGAACTATTGGCTAGACACAGGGACAGGGAAAGCACTCCACTGTCAGCTACCACACTGGACCACACAAACAATTATTAAGCTCGTCTCAACTGCGAGGCCTAAAGTAAAGCCAGCACACACTACCAGAACTGGACGACATCAGCAAGACCAGAGCAAATACCACAATTACAGGCCTACAACGAGGTAGGAATCAGCTGAGACGGAATCAACCACTTGATGCGCCTGTCCACCGGCTTCCACCCATGAGCTCGACTGAAGACGTCACTTGCTGTCCTTCGAATTCTGAGGCTTCCTTCCTCCATCAGTTTTCTTTCCCTCTCTTTCTGATGAATCGCCCAAGAATCAAGCCAAAAACAGCACAAATAGATCACGTTAGTGTGATCGAAAATCATCTTATCACCAAAACAACAGTCGTTTCTGGATCTCCAGATCACCCAGATAACAGCCCCACAGCCAAAGAGAAATAAGTCCTTTTCCTTGCCAGTATAAGCATTAATCCAAGAACCAAAAAGATCTTCAACCCTTTTTGGGATGGACTGCAAACCCAGAGCCATTTGGATGATTCTCCAAACAAAACGAGCTACAAAACATTGAAAGAAGAGATGATTTATAGACTCGGGCAGTCCACAGAAAACACAACCCACAGGACCCCTCCAGTTTTTTTTTCAGTTTATCTTTGGTGAGAATTTTATTCTTCATCATTAACCATAAAAACACTTTGATTTTATGAGGCAGCTTGGTTTTCCACAAGAACTTGATGGGACGGGAATCTGGTTACATTTACTACCTCTGTATAAAGATTTTACAGAAAAAACATTCCTGTCAAGGGACCAGATTACCTTGTCGACACAGTCAGATCTCACAATCCGATTACACTAATTTTCAAATTAACAAATAAAGAAGCCAGATCTCTTGATAATCTTCTAAAAGATAAAGCCTGAAAATTCGAAGAGAACACCTTCTCCACAATAATGTTTTTTTCATGAGCTAGATCAAAAACTCTAGGAAATATAGCAGAAAGGGGCATCTCATCACACCAAATATTATTCCAAAATCTTGTACTCTTGCCATTCCCCACGACTTTTTTACAATATTTGTAAAACAAATCTCTCACACCAAGGATTCCTTTCCAAAAGTGGGAATCGTTTTCTCTTTTTCACAGAAATAAGAGGAGTCCCCTTAACATATTTTTCTCTGATAATGTTTTGCCACAAGCCATTCGAGCTTTCAAAATTCTAGATCCACTTGGCTAAGAGCACATTCATCATTTTCAAATCCAGAACGCCTAGACCACCCTGGTCCTTAGGCGAGTAGACTAAATCCCAATCTGCTAAATGAATTTTTTTGGAACTATGGCCACCTTGCCACACCATTCTTCTATAAATGTCTTGGAGATTTATACGTAGAAAGCATATAAAGGGGAACATTCGTCGAGCTGCTGTTAATCAACACTAGACGACCACCCAAGCTAAGGAACCTCCCCTGCCAAGAACCAAGTTTTTTCTCAACTTTCTCCACCATGGGAGCCCACAAAGATTTCCTAAGCTTTTTATTATCTATAGGGACCCCAAGTATTTCATGGGCAAACTGTTATTCGGACATGTAAAGATATCCGCGTACTACTCTTTCCTCTCAACGGCTCCACCCAAGCAGAAGATTTCACTTTCGTGAAAGTTTATTTTGAGGCCAGACAAATGCTCAAAAAGGCACAAGATGAACTTAAGATTGCTTGCCCCTTCAAGATTGTCCTGCAATAAGAAAATGGTGTCATCCACATACTGAAGGCAACAACACCCATTCCTGATGATATGTGGCATAAGGCCTTTAATCATACCTTCATCTTGAGCTTTTTGGATAAGACACGCCAAACCATCAGCTTCAATGTTTAACAACAGGGGAGGAAAGGGATCCCCTTGTCTAACACCCTTATGCGTAGTGAAGAAAGGGCCAATCATGTCATTCGTTTTGATAACCACTTTGCCACCTCTTACAATCTTCATCACCCAATCACACCAAACCTCATCAAAACCTTTTATGTCCAACATATTGTGGAGAAAAATGCCAGTTAACCTTATCATAAGCTTTTTCAAAATCCACTTTGAAAATTAAACCATTTTTTTTCTCTTGACTTCATGAATTATTTCATGTAAAGAAACCACGCTATCCATTATAAATCTACCTTTGGTAAAACTATATTGGAACTCGCTGATCACCTTAGTAATACAACGAGGCAGCCTGTTATTCAGAACTTTGGGTAATGATCTTGTAGCAGACATTGAGCAAGCAAATGGGTCTGAAAGATTTCAATTCAATTGCATTAGAGACTTTGGGTAGTAGAGTAACTATCCCATAGTTAAGTCTTTCCATGTTCGAAGTACCTTCATGGAAGTCTTTGAAAAGATTTAATAGGTTGTACTTAACCATCAGGGCCAGGGGCACTATTATGTTTCATGGAGAACACAACACTCTTAATCTCATCGAGGGAGAAAGGCGTAGTAAGAAGAACTCTGTCTTCTTCATCAATCTTTTTCATATGCAAATTATCCAAGAAGATGCTAGAGTCTTGAGATGGACCAAATAAGTTCTTACAAAAAGCAGCCATCTGATTAATTTCAGCCTCCCCATGCACCATATGATCCTCATGAGATAACGCCAGAATTCTAAGTTTTCTCCTTTTACCTTAGCTAAAAGGTGAAAATATTTAGAATTCTCGTCACCTTCCTAGTTAAAATTGTCTCTTGATCTTTGTTTTAATTTTAATCCCTCATAGACAAAATTTTTTAGATTCATTTCAAGATCCAGCTTCATTAATCTATCGGCCTCTGTGAGCCCACACAACTCACTTTTTTTGTTGAGGACATCAATGCTTTTCATGATATCATTTTTCAACTTATACTGCCCTTCCACATTCATATTCCAGCCTTTAAGCATCTTCTCCAGTCTTTTGATTTTCGCTTTCCACACATCCAAACTGTGCCTTTCCACATTCATATTCCTTCTACCCTTGTATGTATTGTCAAGGGACAAAAGAACCTTCCCTGTATTGCTTCCCAAGATGTATCAGGATTTGGACCCAAAATACCCCAAATCCATTTCATTGTAGCTATTGTTTTTGCATATCACTTCCACTTCATCTATCAAAGTACAGTATAGTGCTTGTTAAATGTGATACCTACTCATGATGTAGACAAAACACACCTGTTTAATAAAAACTCATGGACACTTACTGTACTAGCTAGTAGCTATTGTAAATCGCACGCTTCCAATCCTCTTTTGAGGGAGAGGGAGGGAGGGAGGCTTTGGATCTACATAGATTTGTGTCTGTGGGAACTATATGTATGAATGTTCCATTTGACATCTTCCGTGCAATGTCCAGAGCAGCTAGCAAAGGATGCAGAATTGTTTGCACAGCATGCCGGTCGCAAATCCGTCAGGATGGATGATGTCATACTCACAGGTACTTGTTTCTGCTGGTTCTGTAATATTTGGCTTCTTAGAAGTTAGAAGTGCATCTTCTTACATTTTGATTTTTTTGAACTACTTGTACCTGTATGGTTAGTTGATGGATGTGCAGAAAGACCGCACTCATTTTGGCCCTCACAAGAAATAAAACTTTCACAGTTTAACACTTTGATCTTTGGTGTGCAAGTCCAGCTCACAGGAACGAGCATCTTATGGGCCTGCTGCGGACCTTCTCTCAGGAGCTGAAGGGAAAGGAGCCTGCCAGTGAGAGGAAGAGAAAGAAATCGTCCAAGAAGGATGAGACGGTGATCGAGGTCTGATTTCAGATCTGTCCTCTTTTTTTTTTAGAGAGGAAGGCATCCAGTTTTATCTCGCGAGGTCCTCCCGGCTTGTACAGCTTCCTTGTGTCGATACTATCTTCCATGTCATTTCGCAGAACTTTTCTTCTACGAACCCTTTCATCCTAGTCAGTTATTGGTGGTACTTGAGTTGAGCTTGCTTTCTCAACTGCACAAAGCATTAGTACTGACTACTGAGTCCAGGAGCTGTCCCTGTCCATGTGGATGATGTGGAGTTGTGGACAGGAAAGATGAGCTCGCGGGCAGCGTCTCTCTTCTCTCAGTCCGTCGATAAAAGTTACACTCAACAATTGGTCCTTTTCTAATACTCTCTCCATTCTAATTTATAATTCAATTGATTTTATCTCAAATTTAATCAGATCGTCGTATTCAAAAAGTTTCATAATTTTTATTATAATATCATTTAACATAATATACTTTAATTGTGTCTTAGAATTTTTCATTTTTAAAAGAAATTGAATAAGACAGGCCGGTTAAACTTGGTAAAAATAGTCAAACGAATTATAAATTAAGACGAGATAAAAATAGTCAAATGAATTATAAATTAAGATTAAAGAAGTATATCTTATATCAACTATCGATGGGAACATTGTCTATGTACATGCAAATTCTACCTCATTAGCATCTTTAAAGGAGCTAAGAGAACCTCAAGACGAGAAGTCACCGTAGGCATCTCAAGGCATGTTTGCAAGGTTTCACTTTTAAGATTTTTAGCTTCGGTATTTCAACTTCACCGTAAAACAACTCCAACAAATTGTTGAGGTGGATTCGAACAGTGTTTGACTTACACATAAACTCCAACTTCTATAATACAATTGATTTGTGTGAGTTTCCTTAATTACCCTTGATGATTAGTGAGGTATCATAAGAGAACTAAAGCGATATGTTGTATAACCAATCATGTTGGGTAATTTTCGTGCAACTTCATAGAAAAATACGAAAGAGTGTTTGTGAATCAAACTTTGAGGAGCTTCATGAATGAGCTCACGAAGTTAGACCTGTTTGTATAAAAGAAGCTAGAACAAATCAGAAATTCTTGAAATGAAGTCCTTTCAAATAGATCCTCACTGTGTAGACATGGTCTAATACTGAAAGCACGAAGCTCTTAAATAAATCCTAAAATATTCGCTCTTGCAAGAAGTTTCATTCAAGATTTAAGGTGCTACGAGCCTCTTGTGTAACCACTATCCTACAAACTATTTCGTATTAGACTATATATTGGTGAACACGTTGAGTTGGTGATAATGTTGTTTTGTTGGTAGTAGTGAGAGAGACTTATGTAAGCCCATTGATTTTGCTAATTCATTCGAGCCCATATAGAGCCTCAATTTGACATCTATATTAACAACGAGCCGACTTTAAATGTCCATATAGAAAAAAGTGTTCTAGATATCAATTTTTTAGTCATGTTTGAATGTAATAAAGCTAATAGTAAGTTACTAGTAAAATTAGCTAACTACTAAATAGTTGACTAACTATTAGCTGATTTTCTAAAAATAGATAATAACTGAACTATTAGCTAGGATGTTTGGATGTTTGCAGATAATTTTAGCAGCTAACTATTAGCTTTAGGATTAAACTGAGAGCAAATTCTTCCTTTGTAACTAGATACATGAGATCTACGCGATGGGCGCTAGAGACCGGGTTAATGAGGGCGGACCTCACTAGGCTAGACCACAGATGGTGCTAGAGACCGAGCTTATGAGGGCGGACCTCACCGGACTGGGCCATAGATAAATACTATCCTATTACAAAGGAAGAGTTATTTTCATACTACCTTACAGATAGAAGGTACGGGGCCAACCTAATTGCCTGAGCGACGTCGAATGTTGGACCCTTTGGTTGGATAGCAGCTTGAACGCCATGGAGCTTAGCAGGTTACCAGCGTAGTGGACCGTGCAAGTCTTGGCACTACCCTTGAAAGCCCATCGGTGTATGTGGTAGGCCCCCATGGGGCCTCCGCAGCCAGCAAGCCACCTCCAGCGAGGTCAGGTTGACGAAGGCGTAGCCCTATTGGCCTCCTTCCTAAAATCCATCGGCAGGTAGAGGAAGTCATAATCGAGTTTCCCCCTACTTGGCGTGCCAAATATCAGAGAGTAAACTCCAGACGGTTGACAGAAAACACCCACCTAATCCTAAGAACAGGGGGCAACCTAGGGTTTGCTTGATGAAATTGACGAACACAAGAACGCATAAGAGTTTAGAGTGGTTTGGGCTACCAGAGCGTAATTGAAAGTTGCCTAGAAGGGGGGTGAATAGGCAAGCAGAATTTTTTTCAAACAAAAACTAAAAATGAACTGGATAAAGCCGGTGTAAAAAATCGGTTCAACCGGTTTACACGAGCTCAACTAAAGAATAAGATATAAAACTGAATTGATCTCGAAATTCACACAATTAACTTTGTAAATTAGATGTCCTAGATGATCCACAGGGTTCAAAGTAGTAGATCTGAGAGGGCACTTCTTAAAATCCACACACTAAAAGATATGAACAATTCTTCCATGGATGGGAGAGAACGAAGAACATGAACAAACACAATGAACAAGAACACAAGAGACACAAGATTTATCAAGAGGTTTGGTCACACCACAAAAGGTTCCCTAGGCGCCCACAAAGAGTCGGGTCTCTTTCAACCCTAATCCTCCCTTCGCCGACCACAAGGTCAAGCCCACACACTAATCTTTGCTCAAACGAGTGGGTAATACAAACTTTCTTGTGGTCTTCCACAAGATTAGGAGACTCACAAGAGACACCTAGTCATCTAGGAGCTGGAAGCTCCAAGAGTAATGAATCCACAAAGAACTTGATGTAGTAACAAAGCTCGAATCAAGAAGAACAAGAAGGATTTGGAGATGAAGCACAAAAACCGCAGCTCTCAATCTTACTCAAAGATTATCTCCAAGGATTTGAAATGGGAGAGGCAAGAGGTGTGAGAGAGAGAGAGTGGGAGGTGTTTCTCAGGTTAGAAATGGAGTTCAAGTCGTGTCTTATGTGATGAGAGGTAGGGGTGGGTATATATAGGTGGGGCTTCAAAACTAGCCATTGGGCTGATTTTGCTGTGGAGGATCGGTTGAACAGCCCCTAGGTGGTCACACTGACAGTCAATCTGCCAGTCAGACTGCTCAACAAGTCCTGACACCAGTTGAATCGCCCCTAGGGCCGGTTCAATCGTTTAGTGGTCAGACTGACAGTCAGTCTGCCAGTCAGGAGGTCAGACTGGTCAGTTGCGGTTCCACCGGTTTTGACCAGTGAGGTCCGGGTAAAAGACCCCGGTTGAACTTTCCCTAGACCTCGATTGAACCTGTCTGGACCCCGGTTGAACTTGTCCTGGACCCCGGTTGAACTTATCCTAGACCCCGGTTGAACTTGCCCGGACTCCAGTTGAAATTAAG